>CM066228.1:12195552-12635552 GCA_033675125.1 Athetis lepigone | reverse complement strand
ACGCATTCTGTTTTTGATGTCCCAACTTCCGTACAGAGATATTGCGAAATGTTCCTTTAATAAATTAGAGGTGGAAAGTTCCAAAGGGGTGGGGGTAATCTAGGGGGTGAAAGGTTAATTATGTTTTGTAACGGGTTTAATGGTATCTTTTTACGGGTGTTGTTCAATCTTATCTGATGATGCGGCGCCTCCCTTTGGGGGGTTCTCATAACTCCTGGCCGGTTTATTGTTTGATTAGATTAGGATTTCTTTGTTTTTTAGTTTGTTGGTGTTGATTTTTTTGTTAGAGTATGTTATTGTTTAGGTAAGTTAGTGTTAGAGTAACTATTTATTAATCTGTGGTGTTAGCGTGTGTCCGATATTTCATTCTAATACATGTGGGTACTAGTAAAAACTAGTGGTAATGGTAGTAAAAACTTATGGATCGTCAAATGACTTAAACCACAGATATAGTCACAGACTTTTACTGACTAAAACTCTCGCCAACTTCTACGTATAGTTTTCCAGACTCGTGTATCGAATCCAGGACACCCAAAGCAGTACGATCGCGGAATTAACAGGACAGTACCTAATCATTACATTTATAATAATACCATTATTGGTATGGCAGAACTCGAAGAAAACAAGAAATGTTTTTTATACTGATGGAATTAAACAACTTTTAGCATGATACTTTCTTCATTTCATTGAATGTTAACAATAATACCAGACTGTAACTATCCCACTGGAGGTCAAAGGCCTCTTCTCATACAGAGAAGGCACGAGCATTCATCACCACGCTTGCTCAAGGCGGATTAGCGATTTCAAACTCATATTCACTACAAGTCCAGGTTTCCTTCACAATGTTTTCCTTCATCGATGTCATAAATTATGATTTCCAAGATAAACTTAAGAAAGTACATTTTAATGGAAAAAGTCACATTGGTTATTGCCCGGATTCGAACACAACTTTCACGACATTTTATTAAATATTATTGAACACAAGTATTCTTTGTAAATAAACCATCTATCGAAATATTGATTCTAATATATGGCAATAGCAGCCAGTCTTGACCAACGCCATCATCGACACCTTGCTGAACAACATAGTGTTTCTTGTTACATTTCGACCCAGGTTGGTCTAGTGGTTAGTGACCATGACTACTATAATCACAGATTAATAAATAGTTACTACGTAACAGATACTTCACTCCAATACAAAAACTAAAATACCTACGCTATAATAGCCTACAAAATCGTAATAATAATACCAGCTGTTTGCAGCGAGGAGAAATGTACCATAAATAAGCACATAGAAAGTTCAAATCCTTTTGCCCGCCGCGCGACTAACGTGTGTGCGTGCCAGTATCCAGTAAATGTGCTAGGGTTATACGTATGATGATAATGGTAATAAAACGAATGTTTTAGAAAAACAATTATTTTTTTATTTGTTGATCAAATATTTTGTTATAATAAAATGACTGATGCATATTTTTCGTTCCTTGAATTCCCGATTATTATATTTTAGTGTCGAAAATATCCAAAACCACGTGAATAATTTTAATAAATAATCAAAAGGGAAACAGGAGAATTGGGAAACAGGGGAATTGCACAATAATCACACAATAATTACGTGGTTTCGGCATTTTGATAGTCAGCGCTGTACCCGTGACGCGCGAGCACTCAGCCGGGCGCGCGACAACCCGGTGTTCGTTGTACCGTCGACGGTACGCGAAGCGGTAGGCATAAAACGCGTGGCCTTGAGCGAGTGACGGACGCCTGCTATAATGACAAAGAAGTTCATCAATATCTTTTTCGTTATCATCGTATATAACTTGTTATTAGTTCATAAACTCAGAAGTCAAAATTAAAGTTGCAAAAATAATAAATAAATAACTTTATAATTATAATTGCTAATAAAACAAAATTCATTAAATAATATATTAGAAATTGGAAATAGAAATAGGAATTAAAGTACATAAAGATCGTAAATAATAAGTTGGTTTATACTAAAAAAAACACGCTTTTATAGAAAATCCAACAAAAAAGTAGAAAATAAAAATGTATTATAAAATTGAATGAATAAGTAGTGTAGAAATTAATGTATCTTTCATATAAAATTCTCGTGTCACAATGTTGCTTACCTTACCTCTTCCGAAACGGCTTTACCGATTTTTACCAAATTTATTTTTATATGCATATTTAGTAGGTCTGAAAATCGGCTACTATCTATTATTTATACCCCTAAGTGATAAGGATTGTTCACCCTTAACATTTTTAACGTAGATGATACGGCGGGAGGCAACTAGTATTATTGTAAAAAAAGCATAGTTTCAATAGCTATAAATATTTTATTGACAGATATGAGTAGAAGAATCGACATTTTCCACTCAAACTTAAACTCTTTCTTGCATTAATTTACATTTGTTGCTACAATATAAGTAAGTTCCAACTTAAAACCTGGTTACGGCACGGCAACGTAATAATAATTGTTTAAAATAAAACTAATGTTATTAAACAATTTATTCTAGGTATTCTGTGAGACTGTGACCACGCAAAAACATTTTTGTGTTAGATATTTAATTTCCTATTAAATATATTGAACACGGGTTCTTATTTTATTTGTTACAGTGTCGTTTTGTCTAGGCAACTGATCTTTTCCATCCCGTATATATTATTTACACCCAGCTCATATTTCTTTCTAGCCTACACTGTTCCACAGCCGGCCAAATGCCTCCCCAAGTGTTTTCAAACACTCTTTTCCTTCACCTTCCAAAATTAACCTTCATGATACGCATTAATTCCACCCCACCACCTTTTCCAAGAACCTTTTTTTTTGTTTTTGGTGATTGGGAAATCGTCCAATGACTGCTCCCGTCCTGGGTGCGACGGGAGGGCGTGTCAGACTCTTACTGACTAAAACCTACTCATGTTCCTTCGATTGCCCTTTATGTTCCAGGGTCACGGTAACTATTATAAACTGCGGAATGTTTATAATAGTTACCGTGACCCCGGCAGGCGTTGGCCCTGTTGCTCCTTCCTGTGCTGACTCCTTCTCTTTGAGGCGCGCGTGGAACAAAACGCGCCGTCTACGCGGTCCTGGTCCTAGCCGGGCGGCGAGCTACCCATCGCTCGCCATCCGCAGAACCGCGCCTACGGTGGCCGGTAGTCGTCTTGCGACTCTTCATGATAACATTAACCATCCCACCACCTTTTCCAAGAACCTAGGACTCAAAAACACAAACCAGGTCTCCAACCCGAAACCTAAACCTCAAAAAGCGTAAACCAACAACCCACGCTCGCAAAGGTTGAAAGAAAGGTCGCAATTCATACTCGTGGGACAAGCTGATATTTATGTAAGAGGCGCTTAAAACCTCGTTTAAGCGAACGCAAACACAGATAATATTTAAATTATTGTTTATCCATTATTATATGGTACTAGGAGTTTGTGTGGCTGGATGTGGCTGTTGGTTGAAATGTTTCTTTATTATCCAATTCCCGCGGCTACTCACGTTTCTGGTTGCAGCTCTGCTCCTATAGGAAGAAGCGTGATGTGATATAGCCTAAAACTTTCCTCGAAAAATAGGCTATTTAACACTAAAAGGATCGTTCGATTCGCGCCAGTAGTTCTTTACATAAGTGCGATTAAACAAAAAAAAATGACATACAAATAAACTGTTCAGCTTTATTATATAAGTATAGACTATGGCAAAGCAAAAAGGAGGGACATTACCAACATCCCGTGCCTTGGAATGCACGTATAGTAGTTGGTCGGTTGTCACTAATAGATATTTTAAATATTTTTACAGGTACGCCGACACCAGTGTCCAACAACCAGTCCCACTAAATGTAGCTTGTGACTCAGTAACTGAGTTGTAAAACTCTGATAGGCAGTAGCTCCGTGTAATATAAAATAGTTTGAATGACGACCTTTTCCCTCATATCTTATAAACTCCTTAAGTATCATAATTTGACAAATAGAGTATAATCTAAATCCGCTTAATAAAGCGCTGGTTACAATAAACTATGTATTAAAAAAATGACTTGACTTAAAAACTGGAGACTATAAGCGGTGTAAGTGTTGCCCATGAATATCTCATTTCAAGATAGGTATAATAACTAAATCTATGATATTAAATATCTTTTGGACAACTCATATACATCTTATTTGATTTTATAATCGTTTAGTATAACGATTCATATAATTTGACCTTTCGAGAAAGCCAGAAGTAGGAGCCCCGCTCGGCATCGAGACCACGGTCCGGTCCCAAAAACCTAATAAGTTGTGATAATTAATTTCAAGGTGGCGTGACCGTCGTCCTGGTCCCAAAAGCCTCCCGATCCGGCTTTTATGCTCGTCATTGTTCGTCACCATTTTACCTGTATTCTGGACCACATCGAAATATCCTACCACTTCCAGCATCCTCAGATCCACAACACATATACTTATGCGGGGGCACGTGTTACTAAACTGACTAACTCGACACTCTCACGCCGTATTTTTGTGTTCATAACTCCAACGTGGTGTACTTGCAACATGTTCGGAGTTGTGACCAGAAACATGGCGGGTTTTACTTTTATTTCATTGCTGGTCAATGAAAAAAATAATAATAAAAGTAAATATTTTTGAACTACAAGCGCGCGGTTATCTGATCTTAAACTAAGCAGAGGTGAGAGCTGTATTATGTTAATCAGATAACTGATTTACATACTTACTAATAAAAAAAAATTGAGACAGTACAGACAATCATGTATGTACTATGTGCTGTGGGTGAACCTGAAATAAATAAAATAAATAAACCATGCCCATTACACAAAAATTTGTCCTAGCTTGAACTGTGTTTGAACCGACTTTCGGCCTTCAGCTTAACAGTCAGGGTCACTTTTTTTTATAAAGGACTAGCTTCTGCCCGCGGCTTCGCCCGCGTTAGTAAGAGACAAAAAGTAGCCTATGTTACACTCCATCCCTTCAACTATCTCCACTTAAAAAATCACGTCAATCCGTCGCTCCGTTTTGCCGTGAAAGAAAGACAAACAGACAGACAGACAGTCAGACAGACACACTTTCCCATTTATAATATTAGTATGGATGTATGATATTAAAATCATTTTTACTCCATCATATATTTTTTTGAACTAGTTGCCGTCGGTTGACTAGTTGCTTAACCGACCACCTCCTAGCAGAAATGCCGACACAAACTCTGGGATCTTAATAAAATAACATTGTTATTGTATTGTTCGTGCATTGTGATTGTGTTGTATTGTTTTGTTTACTTAAAAACCTGAAACTGGAGTTTGAAAGGTACTTCTAAGATTTTTTTTTTATAGAAACACTCAACAACTTTACCCGACACAGGAGTCAAACTCATAACCCCTCACTCACAACCACAACTCCAGCAAGGCCAAAACTTTTAAAATGTATTAAAAAGTAGCTAATTTTCCAGCAATAAAAACGGCAAACTATAAGCCTTCTTGCCAGTGTATAGAGAAAACTTGGCAGAACTTGTTCTGAACAAAAAAGGCTCACAACAGAGATATAAGCCGCTCACCTATGAACGCTTACGGCACAACTTTAAACCCTGACAAATCCTTTCAAACAGCCTTATTTTGGAGCGAAGAAATATTATTATTTGTTTATTATGAAATTCGCTCAATATTGGAGTTTTTTTTCCATGTAAATCGAGGTTACGAATAATTTTGACTTATTTGGAAGTGTTCGCTGTTCGGTTAAGTGTCTGAGAAAATCTTTTATTGGCAGGCATATCCACCATATAATTTTCAATAACAAATCTTTCCTCTCTATAATATTGGTGTAGATTTGAAATTCACTCATTATTTAATCCACCTTCTTCGATATTCATCAAATGCCTGAAAACTGGCACAATGCACAAAAAATATAATACTTAAACAGCGATACAACGGAAGTAACTTCCATACTAATATTATAAATGGGAAAGTGTGTCTGTCTGTCTGTTTGTCTTTCTTTCACGGCAAAACGGAGCGACGTATTGATGTGATTTTTTAAGTGGAGATAGTTGAAGGGATGGAGAGTAACATAGGCTACTTTTTGTCTCTTTCTAACGCGAGCGAAGCCGCGGGCAGAAGCTAGTAATTAATAAAAGCAGAATATTACTTAAAATAAATTATTAGCGGAAATGAAAACAGTCACATATACGGAAGTGTAAGTGTAGCAGAACCAAACAAAAACTTTTTTCATGAATTTTGAAAAATAAATATTCAAACATTATTGGTTCAATCAATTAATTTCATTGTTTTGACAAAAATATTAAAAAATTGGCTGCTTTTAAACATAGTTCAACAAGCAAAAAATAAAATTAAAAGCTTTTATATTGACACCAGATTAAATTATATCAAAAGAAAAAAAACCCTAAAAACCCTTTCTCAGAACGAACACTTTGTTATTTGTGTAAAATATTCTAAAATAATACAATTTACAGGATTACACAGAAATCTCTAATACCCAGATATGTTAATGTATTGTTTTCTCAGAAAATCTTTGTTAGAGAAATAGGTATGTTTTATGTATATTTTGGAGTAATTAAGCCTACTTCGGGCATTGAATAACAATTTAGAATTATAAGAAACTGAATGGGAGCTCCTTAGGCGTTGTCTCTGGTGGGCTACAACCAGCTACGTTTATTTTTTGTCAACAAAAACAAAAAAGATATGCGGAGGAGTAAGAAAAAAATATTAAAATAATAACTAAAATAACAACAACACAGACACAACAGCTGGATGATTTTAATGTATGAAGTAAAGTTATAATTCTTGTATCGTCTCGAGTAGAGGTTAGTTATAGTTAGTAATCTGTATATTACCTATCTACTTTTAATATATTACTACTATACTTATAATATATATATGTATATTACCTATCTAAAAATAAAAATAATAATCTATATTTTTTTTTAGTGATTGGGAAATCATCAAATGACTTTTCCCGTCCTGGGAGTGGCGGGAGGGCGTGTCAGACTTTTACTGACTAAAACCCACTCATGTTCCTTCGATTGCCCTTTATGTTCCAGGGTCACGGTAACTATTATAAACATTCCGCAACATCTATATATTATAATTATAAAATTAAAAGTTATAATTATAAAATTAAAAGTCAAGTTTTCATACCTCAATAACTAATAACAAAGGACTATCAAAAAATACCAAGCCCACATTATAATATAATATTTAGCATTATACATAATTATACACAAAAAATACATTTATAAAAAATCCTTTCACAACCCCTACAATATTTAAAATAACTACAACCTCACAACCCCATCTTGGCATCTCCGGAATAGGTCCTCGTTTGAAACAAGCCTGGCATATAAACTGAAGGACGAACTTTAATATATGCATTTTGCACCCTCACTGCACCGTACAGAACACGTTCATACATACATACATGTAAAATGTATGTATATTTATGCATGAAACAGCACTGCACACTTTTAGCAAATTGCGAATCAATATTGTATGTTTTTGAGGACATATTGTGGGTGGTTGTCTATTGTTTGCCATAATCATCATTTTCCCGAATTTCATTTACCCGAATTTCATTTGCCCGAATGTTTCATTTGCCCTAAAAGACATATGACATACTTTTAATTGCCCGAATTTTAGATACCATAAGGTACGAATGCCATAAGTATTGTTTGCCATATTTTTATGTGCCATAATAATTGTTAGACATAATATTTAAATGGCATAATATTTAAATGGCATAACAAGTATTAGACAAATATTTAAGCCCCGTAATGGTTTTTTTTCTGTGCATGGTTGATGGTGGGCTAGGTCGACGGAGCCCCGCTTCGCGGGGCTCCTACTTTTGTGTGGTTTATAAAAAAATAACCACAAAGGGGATGGCATCCCCTTCTAACCTAACCTGTCCGAGTCGGGGTGCCCTAAAGTTCCAATTGCATCCAATTTCTCTAGATATAAACAACCGTTACACACCCGATGTCGATGGCAAATTATGTTATGGCATATCATAATTATGGCATCTGATAATTAGGACATGTGATAATTAGGGCTTACAATGATTATGGCAAATGATGTTATGGCAAGTGACTTTATGGGAAACAATGATTCTGGCACGTGACTAATATGGCAAATGAGAGTAGGGCAAATGAGTATTATGTCGTATGATATTATGGCTGTTGACTATTATGGCAAATGATATTAGGGCAAATAAAATTCGGGTAAACGGCGGTATACCATTGTGGGTTTTTGGATAGTGGATGGAAATTTTTAGATGGGTTATTTTTGGAAATATTTAGTTAGTATTTAACTTATTGTTAATAGCTGTCTGTATCATGGAATACCGAAGTTTTAAATGTACTGTATGGTAATGTGTACGGTATTTATTTACGATTTTCACTAAAGTCAAAAGTCAAAGCCAAAAGTCAAATCGTTTATTTCCATTAGACCATGAAGGCACTTTGGAACGTCAATTACATTAAAATAGTTGATTCTAGTCGCCCATTTCAAAAAGTTGTTTATATGGAGAAGAATGGGCAAGAAACTCCATAATTAGTTTTTGTTATATAAATAAACTAGCTTTTGCCCGCGGCTTCGCTCGCGTTAAAAAGAAACAAAAAGTAGCCTATGTTACTCTCCATCCCTTCAACTATCTTCACTTAAAAAATCGCGTCAATTCGTCGCTCCGTTGAATGAAAGAAAGACAAACAGACAGACAGACACACTTTCCCATTTATAATATTAGTATGGATGGATATTATTTAAGTTCATAAACATATATTTTCTTAAAATTGCGCTCACATTTTCTATTAACCACTTCACACAACTGCGCGCCTAGTACTTTTGATTGATTTAAGTACTAAGTATCTCAGTATTTTAAATTTTCTCACATTATCACTTCACATTACTGCGCTCCTAGTACTATTGTTCTCTTAAGTTTTCAATGTCAATCTTTAATTGAATTAAGAATTAACTATAGGGGAGAATGATTAATCTTTTATAATTATGTTCTCGTCGATTTTTCATTATTTTTAAGATGTATTCTGCTATTCGGGGCGGGGACAAATCCAACGAACCAAAAACCATGAAAATTGGTCTAGCCGATCTCGAGTTATAAGTGTTGTAACAAACCCGACTTTGTTTTATATATATAGATAAATAATTCTTTAATTGCGAATTATGTGAGTCAGAAAGTACAGAATTTTGAAGCTTTTTACTGCATTGTTGGGCTAGTGGTTAGTGGCAACACCTGGTAGCCGTAGCTTGTTGCCGTAAGTTTGATTTCCACCCAGGCCGTTTGTTTTTCTATGTTTTAATATTTATTCTGAGTAGGTGACGTATTGGAGTTATAAGCAGAATTTATTTATTCAACCGAACCGACGAATTCATTGTCACTTCATATGTCAAAATCCGTTAAACGGTTTAAGCTGTAGAGCGTGCCATAGAATGGGACATACATACATACGCTAGCCAAACCCTCTTTACAGCAGTCGGATGAAAAAACTTTTTTCTACATTTTCTTACACATTGCTAATACAATACATGTTTCCTAAAGATTAGTAAGCAAGGATTACCAAAAAAACCAATACGGTCACAGTATGTCAATGAATTATGTCAAGCAAAATGTAAAACCGCATTAATGAAAAAAAGCTTTTTTGGTATAGCCCCACGCGTTTATAATAAGGTACCTAATGATATTAAAAATATGACTGTACTAAAATTTAAAAAGACGCTAAAAAAGCTTTTACTTGACAAATGTTATTACACAATTGACGACTTCTTGAATGATAAATCGCTGACTAATTGACATTCTTTATGTTCCAATTGACATTGTTTTTTAAATATGATACTATTTCTATTTGACATTCACTTCATTATTTCTGTATTTTGTTATTTAACTTCAATTTGAGCATAAATATTATTGTAGTTCTGTATGTTAAATTCAAAACTTTAATGTAATTTGCATGCCCATTTGTCGGTAGAATATGGAGGACCTACTATAAATTTAATACCTGTACATGTACAATTACCCATGTTTGCAAATGAATAAATGACTATTGACTATTGACTATTGACTATTGACCAATTCAGAGGCCGTATGGAAAAGATAATTCGATCGACAAACATACGGAACCCTTATTAGAGTATTGACGAGGCCAATTACAATAGGTTACTGACTCCTAATCCTGTTTTAAGTGGATATGTGAATCTCCGTTTAAGTTACTTATAATATTCTGTTGTTGTGATTTTCGTGGAATATTTTGTCTTGAACACAAGTTGAATAACGATTTTTGCCTTTAGTGTTTGATTTTGAAGGTGCGATTCTGCTGAAGTCAATGCCATTTATTGCTTTTATGATATCAACTGATACATACGAATCGTAAGTTAATTTGGTAAGTACTTGAACGGTTTCAAACCCGCAATCCTATGCATGAGAGGCAAATCTGGGTCATAGCGACTAAATAAACGCATTATATATGTATAACTTACTGTCCCTTCTTCTTTTCGGTCTTGTTTCTTCTTCTGCCTCACCAATTTTAATAAGCAATATAAAATAAAAACAAAATTGAATAAAAGCTAAAGATTTAGACTAACATCAGCAGTTTTAAGCGGTGTCAGGCAAATTTGCGCGCCTTCACGTAATGAGTTACATTTGATGCTTCCATTCCATTCACCGACGGCACAAACTGAGCATAACCAGAGATCAGTACTCAGGTGTCAGAAGTGGGATAATCAGATAAGCTTAAAAAAACGGAATGAAATAGTTTATTTCACACACATTCAACCTCTACATTGAAACTCCGCACCTCCAAGCTAACTTGATGAGTGTTCAACCAGCACAGTATGATAGGCGGTAGGCCTAATAGAATTAGCTTCAGGATCTGTCCGGTCTTGGGCCTTATATTATGTTGACAAGTCAGACTCCTGCCAAGCGTTCAGTGTTAGACGCTTCTCTTTACTTTGTTTTAAGGATGGGAGAGTGTCGATAGATTTGCAACTTTTGTCGGGAGTAATAAAGGTCACAGTAAATAGTCGACATCGACTATGTCAAGTCAATGTCGTTTTTTTGTTGCAAATGTTTTTTGTTGCGTTGAAATAATGTTTTTCTTACTTTTTAACCGACTTCAAAAAAGGAGGAGGTTCTCAATTCGTCTGTATGTTCTTTTTTTTTTTTTTTTTTGTATGTTTGTTACGCGATTTCTCCGTCAATTGCAAACGGATTTACGGATTTTGATGGTTCTTTTTTTGTTTGATAAGTCATGATTCAGGGGTGGTCCCATATAAATTTTGTGGCGATTGGTTCAGTGGTTCTCGAAAAATTCACCAAGAACAAAAAAAATTGACGAAATATTCATAGACGATGTGTGTATTTTCTTCAAGTTTCTATATCTACATTGGGAGTCGACACTAAAAAGTAATAAATAAAAACTTTTTTTCAAAAAAATAATAACCGCCTTCAAAAACTAGAAACCCAAAAATAACTAAAATTTCGGAAGTCGGTGGCTTCTGTTCTGCCAGTCAATTTGTGTTGCCACCGACTTCCGAAATTTTAGTTATTTTTGGTTTTTTAGTTTTTGAAGGCGGTTATTATTTTTTTGAAAAAAAGTTTTTTTCGCTGATATTTTCTGTTTTATTTCATCGCGGGATTTAAAACAGTTGAATAGTTATCTCCGGGACTTTCTTGCTCAGGGTTTTTTTGGTGGATTTCGCTGTTAATTTTGGCTTTTAGGAATTGCAGTGTTTGCACATAGTGTGGGCATGTGCCAAAAAAAATTAAATTAATATTAAGAGTGTCTACCCTATGTAAACCTAAATTCAATATACGTAGATTGACGCAAGGTATATTTGTCAATTACTAATATTAATTCTAATCCTAATATCCGGGGACAACTCCTGTTGGCTTCTTGGTTTAGTGGTTAGTGACCCTGATTGTTAAGCCGGAGGTCGTGGGTTCAATTCCCACCCAGGACAAACTATGTGTGATAAGCATGATTGTTCATACTACGTCTAAGTGTAATTTATCTATAATATGTATTCATTTATAAATTTTACAAGTATGATAATTATTTATCTGGTTACCATAAGCTCCGCTTAGTTTGGGATGAAATGACCGTGAGTAGTCTCAAAATATTTATTCATTTATTTATACACATTAAGGTTTTATTTAAAACTAAAAATTCAATCTTAAACTATCGACAAGCATTCATCGACAGTACCCCATCTCAAACCCGTTTGCTCGGCAAACCGCATTTTGTGGAAGTCGCTTGTCGGTTCCCGAAATTAGATTTGCTCTCGAAACTGTAATTCTGATTAAAACCATTTTCGTTCGGCTTGCTCCGTCTTCAAAGATTTTTCAATAGTTCCACATGATAGCTGGTTTTAAAATGAGAGAAGTTTTATCCATCTTCTGTTCGAATCAGCAGAATTGGGAATGCAGGGATGGTAAATATTGAGAGTTCTTCTGATGTTTACTTCACCTGACTTTACTGAGATTTTTCGAGACCCTGTTGTTAGATTACTGTAGACAAAAGCCGTGCTTCAAAATGATATATATATATATATATATATATATTGTAAATTGGTTACATATAAACATTTTTATGTTAGTCTACTCTGCTCTACTCTTGAGCACAGACGACCCTGAGTTCTTTCCACCTTAAGCGATAATTCGCTTTCTTTTTTTTAGATATAAGTTGTTTTCAGTCGTGACTTGCCCCGACCCCGTCTTCCCGTGCTCTATGAGCATTAGTTTTCAACAACATTTTTGCTTATTATAAGTGAACGATAGGGTTAGTGTTTCACTCTTGGAGAAGAAACATTCGATACAAACTCAAAGGTCAAGGTATGTTTTGACGTCTAATACATTTGTGTGTGGGCTTTAAAAGTGACTTTGTACTTCTCGTCAAAATTTCTTTTGAAGTCTCGTGGTTAAAAACTAAGGAGTACTCTTGAGGAGGGAAGTATACAAATTAAAATTAAAATCTGAATGGACCTGACTAGGATCTTAGTTTATTTCAAGCATAAGGAGCCCAATGTCTTGACGAACAATAAGCAAAGAAAGGATATTTGGGTAGACCGCATTAAATACTAAAACTGTCACAACATAAAATATTCTCGTACGACTTGTATTTTCCTCACACTCACATTAAATAAAAATCGTGTGTTTGTGTGTCGTGTGTGCAATTTGTGTTTATCACTGTAAATGTAAAAGAAGCTTTGGTAGTCCATTTAGTTAACCACTGAACCATGATGCAGGCAGACAGACAAAGTTTTCTTCGCTCTTATATATGAACTGATCGACATGTGTTTTTTTTATTAATTTAATAATGTCTATCGAAATCCGAAATCCGCCTTTAGCAAGCGTGGTGATCAATGCTCGTGCCTTATCTGTATGAGAAGATGCCTTTGCCCTGCAACGGGACAGTTGTAGGCTGGTATAATTAATAATGTTTATAGAAAAAGGGTGGTATATATATTTTTTTTATATTAGCCTATTCTGTCCCACTCCTGGGCAAAGGCCTCCCTCCACTTCTTCCATGAATCGCGATCCCTCGCTTCCTCTTTCCAATCCTGTAGAAATCCGTCCAGTTCGTCCCGCCATCTCCTTCGTGGCCTGCCGCGACCCCGACTCCCCGTCTCAGGGCACCAGGTATAATTAATAATGTCTATAGAAAACTATACTAGGCAAATTTCCCAAGCAAGTGAAGTCATAAGAAAAGCTAGTATGTAAAGAGAACGACATTCTTGTTTATACAAGTCCACGCGCTTTTTAAATTGGTTACATAGTTGGAAGATGATTGAAGAAATGTACGAAGTGCTATCGGATTCGCATACTTCTAGGGTTCCGTACAATCTTAATTTATGGTTAACGATTTTTTATAATTATTTATGCTTTCTACGAAGTAAGTATAACAGATGTTATCACATTTTGCTTCTCGTGAAGTCGGTACTTACAGGTTCTGATTTTTTAATGAGGCGGCGAAGAAGTTTGATTTTGTTAGGTCTTGAGAACTAATAATAATACCAGCCTGTAACTGTCCCACTGCAGGGCAAAGGCCTCTTCTCATACAGAGAAGTTACGAGCATTGATCACCACGCTTGCTCAAGACGGGTTGGCGATTTCGGACTTATATTAACTACAAGTCCAGGTTTCCTCACGATGTTTTCCTTCACCGATGTCTGTGATGTCTAAGATAAACTTTCGAAAGTACATATGAATTGAAAAAATCACATTGGTACTTGCTCGGATTCGAACCCGCGACCTCTTGCATGAGAGCCGGGCGCCTTAACCATTAGGCCATCACGACATCTTGAGAACTAATAGCCTTTTTTTCGACTATGTTGGTGTAGACGTACAGTCAAACTAAATCCAGCGTTTTTCATGGATATATTATCTTATTTCTGAATGCGCTGTGGACAAAAAGGGTGTCAGCAGACAACAGGCGGACCAAGAAGTAATCCTCGATGAGTCCACCATTTTTTAACGCATATGTTCGCGTTGCAAGTAAACTCGCTGGCGGCCATCTTGATATAGAATATTCTAGAACAGACCTACGAGTACCTTTCTGAGGTCTACGGACCCCTAAAAAGGTTACCAACTAGCGCTAATCCGCCTCTAAAGCCCCTCATCATTCGTAAGCTCGCGTAATTCTTTCCGTATCATTTAACGTATACAATAGAATTAGGGATGTGATGAATAGGCCGCATTAGCACATCCCTCGCTAATAGAGGACGCATTGTCTATGGTCCTAGATTTATGGTTTAGGAATTGAGGGTTAGTTTTGATGTGATTGTTATTGTTTTAGTTTGGACGGTGAGCTAGGCGGTTTTGGTATTGAAATCGCTTTTGAGTATTACTTTTATAAAGATTACATTTCCTAAAGTATGAGATGTAAGTTTTATCTTTGTATTTGTTACTCCTATGTGTGGGGGGCTAAATTTCCAAAAAACAGTACTTGCTGTGCATTTTGGTTTTGTTGAATGCCAAATTATCAGATATATTTAATTTAAACCACCTATGCATTTATAAATGATTAGCATTTGCCCGCGGCTTCCCGAAATTCCTTCTACGTTATCTCTTTAGGGGACGAATTTCCAAAATCCATTTATATTTATACTCCAAATGTCAACAAACAAGATTTCTTGACCTGTTGCTCTACCATCTTATCCACTTTTAATGGCCGAAGATATAAATCAATTAAGTAACAATTTATTCATCAATCTTGTAGCGGCTCGGTCTAATTTACGAGACCACAACTCCAGCGATCCTGGCAACCGTGGCGGATTTAGTTTTAGTACGATACCTGTGTTTGGTTTTGTTTTGAGTAAGATCACTAAATAATTGCAAATTAGTAGGATTATAGAGACCTTTCTTTCTTATTTTCTTGAGGTTAACACTTCGGTTCAGCTGTGAAAATGTAAAGACCGAAAACCCTGCTTTATATGTATGGTAAACATCAGCAGGGCAGATTGGAAGGTACCAGAGCGCGAGGAAGGTCACCCATGAGGTGGACGGACCAAATAAAGGCGGCAATGGAAGGCCCGTTGCACGAGTGCACTAGACGAGCAGCCGTCAGGGCGTGGTGGAGGCGCGCCGTCAAACGTGTCACAAGAGGAAACTTACCACGATGACCTCGACCGCTCTGTCAAAAGTGTCACGATTAAGAAGAAGAAGAAGAAATATCAAAACAGGAATTTCATTATTATTAAAAATCATTTGGTCTAACTGATTTACCGAATTGTCGTTTTTTCCAACTACTGCTACTCCTGAAAAAAAAAATATCCTGGGACAACTCACACACGGTCATCTGATCCCAAACTAAGCAGAGTTTGTACTATGGTAACTAGACAACTGATAAACATACTTATATAATTTATAAATACATATATATAAATAAATCACACCCAGACACAGAACAAACAATCGTGCTCATCACACAAAGTTTGTCCTGGGTGGGAATCGAAACCACGACCTCCGGCTTAGCAGTCAAAGACAGAATAAATGGTGGATTTCACCAGAAAAGCGTCAACCAATGAAGCTCGACGAGTCCTGGAGAAACCATACAACTGTCTTGGATCCTGCAACCAAATAAAATAAAAAAGAACAGCAGAGGAGTAAAAAGTTTATTTATTATTTATGTCATGTCCTTTCTCGGGTCCCAGACTACATCTGTACCAAATTTCATTCAAAACGGTTCAGTGGTTTAGGTGTGAAGAAAAGACAGACAGACAGAGTTACTTTCGCATTTATAATATTAGTACGGAAAAAGGTAATACAAATTTCCCATACTAGTTAGCAGACGATTCAATACACATTTAACCTGAAACTAAAGCATTAATCTCCTAAACACAGCCTCAAACACCAATATTGCTCACAGCATTTACAATAACATTGTCTGTGCACTGAGCTATATTGCTCTGTAAAGCCACAATTTGAATTGTAATGTGCAAGCGGTCAAAATGACTGCCTCGCTGCGGTCCCCACCGAGGCCACCGCAGCGGATGCCAACATGAATTTGATATGGGATCGCGTATTTTTAACTTAATTGTTGGCTTTTCGTGGACACCTGGAGATTGATTAAATGGGGTTTTTTAGAATTCCGTTTGTGCAAATGTGCAATGGCAACAAATACTTTTAGGATACTTTTTTTTGGGGAGTGGGAAATCATCAAATGACTGCTCTCGTTCTGGATTTGGCGGGAGGGCGTGTCAGAGAGAGTTTGACTGACTAAAACCCACTCACGTTCCTTCGGTTGCCCTTTATGTTCCGGGGTCAAACGCAACCGGCAGGCGTTGGTCCTGTTGGGCCCCTTCCCGTGCTGACTTTTCTTTGAGGCGCGCGTGGAACACTAATGCGCACTTGTGTATGATTACTTAAGTGATTTATAAATTATCTGTGGTTAAGCATTATTGCCGCCGCGTACCGGAAAACGCAGCGTGGGCAGGCCTTCCGCAAGATGGACTAATGATCTCATCAAGATCGCCGGGTCCCGATGGATGCGGGTGGCGTAGGACCGATGCATGTGGAGATCTTTGGGGAGGCCTTTGTCCAGCAGTGAATAATTAAGCAATTGTGTATTTTACATGATAAACCAATAAAGGTGAGACACTATTTCCATAAAACCTCATTAATTTTAGCATTAAAAAACTGGTTAATTTTCAATTTACTGTCAATGAAATTCTGGTTTCGACCGGATCGGCTTTTAGCGGCTGAAACTCCTGCTCAGTTGGGAAAAGGCTAGGGAGAGGATGTTTATCCATACTAAAATAGAGCAGGGTATGTTAGACTTTTATAGATGAACCGAAGTTTTAACTTCGAAAAAAATAAAAAGCTTTTTCCAAAAAAAAGATAACCGACTTCAAAAACTAAAAGCCCAAAACTATTTTGGAAGGCGGTGGTAACTGGCAACACATCAAATAGACCGGCAGAAGAGAAGCCACCGACTTCCGAAATAGTTATTTTTTACTTTTTAGTTAGAGTCTAAATGTCTGACTACGTTTTAGAGTAACTTTCAAAATAGAAAATGTACGTTTTTCTATAAAAATTGAGGAGTTCCCTAGATTTCGGCATGATACCGTCATCAGATCCTGGACCTGATGACAATGGGACCATCTGGGAAGTCTACCCTTTATATAATTGTTCAAATCTGTTGGTAAACGACGGAGATATGCGCGAACAAACAAAAAAAAAAATACAAACATTCGAATTGAGAACCTCCTCCTTTTTTTAGAAGTCGGTTTGAAAAAGAAAGGTCTTCCTCTCTATTATTATCTTACTTAACGTAGACTTTCATAAAGTAATTAATAAATCAACAATGTAGTCAGGTAAAGACTAGACAAGATGATAAAATCCTGTAATGATAGCTCCTGATTACATATACTCAACAAGATCAATCCTAAGCGAAACAACAATAATAACACGGCATATTTATACCTCGCACCACGTACGTCCATCATGGGCCAGCGTGTACACGCCAGCCCTCATATCTCAGTACAGGTTGACATAGACTGGGAGTTTATGTGAAATATATTTAACTAGCTTCTGCCCGCGGCTTCGCTCGCGTTAGAAAGGGACAAAAAGTAGCCTATGTTACTCTCCATTCCTTCAACTATCTCCACTTAAAAAATCACGTCAATTCGTCGCTCCGTTTTGCCGTGAAAGAAAGACAAACAGACAGACAGACACACTTTCCCATTTATGATATTAAGTATGGATAGCCAAGTCCATGAAGAAGAAAAACTCATTTCTGAATTGGCTATTTTACATCATTAAACCTTCGAACTCACGTGATTCGAGACACAATAGAAAGACAATAGCAGCCAGACAGCCGGCTGTCGATTGGTCGTTGAAAAGTTAACTAATAAATGTAAGATACAATTAAATAAGATATTGATATAGGTGAGAATAAGAGACTGATCTCTTTAGTTATAATCAAGAGATATCGGTGCCGATTGCCTTGTTCAAAAACTAACATCCATAGAAAAATTTCTTGCTTTCCTACAACGCCTAAAATACTAGACAGAATAATATTGATTGTCATTCTATTACATTCCTAAAATATGTATTTATTATTTTTTTTACAAAGAGGAGACCTTCGCAGTCATACTGCATATATTTATGTTATGAATCTTTGTTTGATTGAGATATTGGTGCCTATTCTATTGTGCACAAACTAACGTAAATTTAAGTAAGTGCATCCTTCTCTTTTTATTTCATTAAGAAAAGGGCAGAAGATACATATTCGTTTAGTCCTGTCAAATTAGACACGCCCGAAGTAAATTGGAGTATATTTAGTGGCCATATTTTTAATCGCGTCTAAATTATCTATGGAGTGTCTAAATTTGGCAGAACTTAACAAATATTTTATTTTCTGTCCCTTTCTTAATGAAATGGAAAGAGAAAGATGCATTAAACTTAAATTTAGGTTAGTTGGTGAATAATAAAATCGGCACCAGTGGTGTCTCCTGTTGAAAAACAAATCTAAATTTAAGTTAGTGCATCCTTCTCTTTTAATTTCATTAAGTAAAGGACAGAAGATACATATTCGTTTAGTCCTGTCAAATTAGTCACCCCTCATATCCCTGCTAGACATGTAAACAGTATTCTTAATTAACAGAAGAGTGGGAGTTTATGTGAATCATGACTGATAGCCGGTAGTGCGCATTGCGTAGGACAGAGGTGGCGTGGAGAGGGAGTTGCTGTTCAAGATTTGTTTAAGATTTTTGCTTGCTGCCATATTTTTTCTCAATGCTGTGCTGTCCCACTGCTGGGCAAAGGCCTCACCCAAGTCCTTCCAGATTTATTAATCCGCGCTGCCTCGAAAAAAGAAATTATTATAAATGTAATATTTATTTTTAGGAGAATCAACAGCTAAACAAAATAGAAGGAAGTAGTATAAGCACAGATTAATAAATAGTTACTACGTAACAGATACTTCACTCCAATACAAAAACTAAAATACTTACGCTATAATAGCCTACAAAATCATAATAATAATACCAGCTGTTTGCAGCGAGGAGAAATGTACCATAAATACGCACAAAGAGAGTTCAGATCCTTTTGCTCGCCGCGCGACTAACGTGTGTACGTGCCATCCAGTAAATGTGCTAGGGTTATACGTATGATGATAATGGTAATAAAACGAATGTTTTAGAAAAACAATTATTTTCTTATTTGTTGATCAAATATTTTTTAGTTTAATAAAATGACTGATGCATAATTATTTTTCGTTCCTTGAATTCCCGATTATTATATTTTAGTGTCGAAAATATCCAAAACCGCGTGAATAATTTTAATAAATAATCAAAAGGGAAACAGGAGAATTGGGAAACAGGGGAATTGCACAATAATCACACAGTAATTACATGGTTTCAAAAATGCCGTGATAGTCAGCGCTGTACCCATGACGCGCGAGCACTCAGCCGGGCGCGCGACAGCCCGGTGTTCGTTGTATCGTCGACGATACGCGAAGCAGTAGGCATAAAACGCGTGGCCTTGAGCGAGTGACGGACGCCTGGTATAAGCAACACTGAGCCAATTACAGGTTCCGACGGATCATCATCTCCCTAGCCTTTTCTTTTCTAGTTGGGGTCGGCATGTAACCTAACCGGATTCAGATGGATACCAGAGTTTACGTGAAGCGACTGCCTATTCTCTTCTGCCAACTCAGTAACTGGGCGACACGATACCTCTTGGTTAGATTGGTCAGACTTTCTGGCTTACCCGTAACGACTGTCAAAGTTCTACGAATGACATCCGGGACCAGCGGCTTTACGTGCTTTCCGAGGCACGGGTTGTCAGTGATGTCCAAGATAAACTTTAGAAAATACATATGAATTGAAAAAGTCAAACTTCAAACTCATTTATTGCGAAAATGGGTAATGAAAACATGGATACATTAAATAGGTTTAGTATCTCCATAATCAGCCTGAAGGCATGTCACATTGGTACTTGCCCGGATTCGAACCCACAACCTCCAGAAAAAAAAAGAATGAAATGTCAGTATTAATAAATTGTTACGCATTAAATTTTAAACAAATAAATTATTTTCGACTCCACGCCTTTCGCATTTCTATCTCATTACGACGCTGTAATAAACAGGGTTGTGCAGTAATTTGTGTCTTTTGATATTATGTACACACTTTGTTAATGTCGACCGCACTGTACGGTGCCTTGCGGGGTAAGCAGGGAGTTAGGTTGTCTTGTTGCTTTCTTAGGTCACAATTTTATTACGTTTGTTAGTTTTACCTGTATGCTTGTATGTAAGCGATTATTTTGGGGTACTTTGAACGATTAGATTGCATTAAAACTTTGCACTCCTATCATATACCTACCGATGACAATGCAACGCAATAATTCGCTAAATAAAAGAAAGTCGTGTTAGTTACACATTTTATAACTCAAGAACGGCAGAACCGATTTGGCTGAAAATTGGTGAGGAGGTAGCTTAGGACCAGGGGACTGACATGAATACTTTTTTTAGTAACCAAAAATCTGATATAACGCGGGTGAAACCGCGGGGGACAGCTAGTATAAAATAAACGCTTTTATAGAAAATCCAACTAAAAATAAAACAATAAATAACAGTTTTAGAAACCCTTAAAATACGTTTTTATAAAAAATTTAACAAAAAAATAGAAAATAAAAGATAGAATTAGAAATTAGTGTAAATACACTAAGAAAGCATTTTTAGAAATTAAAGCCTACAGGGGTCAAATAGAGAATGTAAGTTTCGACATCCACGCGGGCGAACCCGCGGGCAAAAACTAGTATGTTCATAAGTCCGCCTTTCACACGGACAAACCAGCGTGCAAAAGCTAGTAGTAGTAGTGTTTATACAAATATATCTTGAGGTGGTTTGGGTCTACCTCCTAGCAGTCCACCTCGGGCAACGGCACCACTTGTGGTGACGGCTGAACGACCCAGCCAGCGGTGGTAGGTCTCACAAGAGTCCGCCTGGTAGCTACCACCTTCCCGCCGGAGTCAGGTGTCAAGCAGCTTGCTGTGTTTCATCTGTGCGCGGGAACACCAGAGCCTTTGGGGGGATGAATGGCTGTTAGTTGTGTTGCATATAGCCGTTCTTGTAGATCCTTGAGCGACGCCGGACCGAGTAGCTCACGCTGGAGGGTAGCGGGATCCGTGGCACGGTCTTGCCGGTGACCGACCGCAGGTAGTTGGGGGCCCAAGTAGCGCGCTAGCCACGTGCCAAAGGCTGCCCCGCCACCTCGCGAAAAATCCCGGAATAGCTCCACCGTGCCAGCTGGCGACTGGATGGGAGGACCCGGTGGCTATTTCGGGGGGGCTCGGGCGTCCCCGCAGTCTCCAAGTGAGCTCCTCACTGTTTGGTGTCACTCGTGCAATCTACTTGGCGAAAGCAGCGCCTCGACATCCAAACGTCCCCCAACCCGCACTACTCAACAAAATGAATAAAAAAAAGAAGAACACGGTCAAACACCGGCGGCACTTCCTCCCGCTGAAAGTGCACCTATCCAATATACGAGGGTTGCACTCAAATCTCGACGCAGTCCACCACCACCTCGAGACTGAAAAGCCGCACCTGTTCTTCTTAACGAAGACGCAAATTAAAACCCCAGCGGACGTGGCGTACCTCAACTACCCAGGTTACTCACTAGAACATAAGTTCAAAGAGAAAGCTGGGGTCTGTGTGTACGTCCGCGACGACATCTGCTGTAAGCGTCTTCGCTGTTTTGAGACTTCCGGGTTTTCTACTCTGTGGGCCATCGTAGACACAGGATCCCAGAAGATCCTATATGCATGTGTTTACCGATCGCACGTCGGAGACCAGGAGACAACCAGGCTATTTGACCATCTTACTGAGACTGCAGATAATGCCCAACAACGGTACCCTGCTGCGGAACTAGTATTTCTCGGGGACTTTAACGCCCACCACAAGGAGTGGCTGCCCCCGTTCGAGAAAACCTGCCACGCTGGCAAGGAAGCACGCAAATTTGCGCTGTCGCTAAACCTCACCCAGCTGGTGAACGTTGCGACGCGGGTACCGGATGTTGCTGACCACACACCCAATTGCTTGGACCTTCTACTGACAACAGATCCGGATCGGCACTCTGTCTCGGTCTCAGCTCCGCTGGGCTCGTCAGATCACTGTCTGGTAAAATCCGTATCGGTCTGCTCCCCTCCGGATTTCAGCCCACGGGGCACGAGGAGAGTGTGGCGATACGAGTCAGCAGATTGGGATGAGATGCGGCAATTCTTTGCGTCTTTCCCTTGGCGGTCGGTCTGTTTTTCTTCCGGCGATCCCTCATGTTCTGCCGAGGCTGTCGTAGATGTGATTCGGCAGGGAATGGAATATTATATTCCGTTCTCCGACTTATCGCTCGATCACAGAACTCAAGCATGGTTCAACGCGGATTGTGCTCGGGCTGAAGCCCTTAAACAGTCTGCATACCTGGCTTGGGTGCAAGCCCGCGACACCAAAGCAAGGGCCCAGAGGGTTCGCAGGAAGAAGAAAGCCTATAACGATGCCGCCAAGTCCTGCAAAAGGGTGATTCGGAAGGCTCGATTTGACCATATCAGTCGAGTAGGGGCCAAACTCACGTCCTACCCTTCTGGTAGCAAGCAGTTTTGGTCCCTATCCAAAGCGGTTGAATCCAACTTCTGCCGTTCGACATTTCCACCGTTGCAGAAACCTGACGGTACGCTGGCCCACTCCGCGATAGAGAAAGCGAACTTGTTTGCTTCCCTATTTGCGAGCAACTCTCGTCTTGATGCAGGCCTCCATCAACCACCTACTATACCTCATTGCGATTCCTCAATGAAGGATATTGCTGTTCACCAAAAAGAGGTACGGAAGGTTCTGCTGAATTTAAACGTGAATAAAGCCAGTGGACCAGATGGAATACCTGCGCGAGTGCTTAAACAATGTGCGCCTGAGTTGTCGCCTGTATTGACACGTCTATACCGGCTCTCTCTCCAAACTAGAACGGTGCCAAAATCCTGGAAGCTTGCTAATGTGCAGCCAGTGCCCAAAAAGGGCAGCCGTGCCGATCCCTGTAACTATCGACCAATCGCCATCACCTCCATGCTCTGTAAAGTCATGGAAAGAGTACTAAATAGCAAATTGTTGGCATACCTAGAAGACAACAACCTACTCAATGACCAGCAATATGGCTTTCGCCGTGGTCGGTCTACTAGGGACCTTCTAGTGTATGTTACACATTGCTGTGGTGAAGCCATTGAGAAAAACGGCGAAGCCCTTGCCGTTTCACTCGACATCTCAAAGGCCTTTGACAGGGTTTGGCACGCAAGTCTCCTTAGCAAGCTTCCTGCTTATGGCATACCGGCTGACTTTTGTAGCTGGGTATCGGACTTTTTGACGGAAAGGTCGATCAGAGTAGTCGTCGACGGCTGCTCTTCGGACCTAATGGCCATTGATGCCGGTGTTCCTCAAGGGTCTGTTCTCTCTGCAACTCTATTCCTGCTCCATATAAACGATATGCTAAATCCTAGCATAGTCGGTTACGCAGATGACAGTACTGTTGTAGAGAGATATTTGGCCAGCGCAAAAGACAGTAGGGACGATATTCGTTCACAGAGAGAGACCATGGTAGAGCGAGTGAACTTTGCCTTGAGTCGTGTGTCCCAATGGGGCGATGACAATCTAGTGCAGTTCAATGCCGCCAAAACGCAAGCGTGTCTGTTCTCCGCCAAACGGAGCCCATTTGACCTGGCTCCTACTTTCCGAGGTGCATCTGTAAAAGTAACCGGCTGCCTTGAACTCCTTGGCATGGAGTTGAGTTCTGACCTCAACTTCGGCACTTTCATCGAGTCCAAAGCACAGACTGCGGCGAAAAAACTGGGCATCCTTAACAAGGTTAAGCGATACTTCACGCCGGGACAGCTTCTAACACTTTATAAAGCTCAAGTCCGATCGTGTATGGAGTATTGCAGTCACCTATGGGATGGCTCAGCCAAATACCAACTGGCCGCATTGGATTCGGTGGATCGCAGGGCCAGAAGGTTGATTGGCGACAAGAAGCTGGTGGCTCAACTTCAACCACTAGCACATCGGCGAAAAGTTGCCTGTCTGGCGGTATTTTACAGATTGCACTTCGGTGAGTGTGCTCATGGGCTACACGAGCTCATTCCCTCATCCCCATTTTACCACCGGACATCCAGACGTACGGCGGGATACCACCCTTTCTTGGTTGATATTCCTCACATCCGCACGCAGCGCTTCTCAAAATCGTTCATAATGCGCACCGCAAAGGAATGGAATTCCCTGCCGGCGTCTGTGTTTCCAAATTCATATAACCCGGAAGTATTTAAGAATAGAGTGCATAGGCATCTACTGGGTAAGCTCGCTCCATCGTAGGCTCCGTCTATGCCCTCGGGCTAGTCTGGGACCAAGAGCAAGCCCATTGTAATAAAAAAAAAAAAAAAAAATAGCAGATAAATCTCATAGCTTTCGAAGACAACTCGTCAGCTCAGTAAACAATGCTCTATGTACAAAATGATCAGGACCTGGCCCAAACCTAACGAACAAACATCTGTGACGTCATCTTTGTTGCCAAGTACCTACTGCAGATAGCCTGATTCACGATATCGAACTGGAACGATATCGCTGCGATTTAGTTGTTTAGACCGGTGTTTTTCAATCTTGTAATGCCGCGTAGATCGCCTTACAGAGTAAAAAATTCTAGCGACCGCCTTACAGGATAAAAAATTCTGGCGATCACCTTACAGGTTAAAAATTATGACGACCCCCTTACAAGTTAAAAATTATGGCGGCCCCCGTAAAGTTTAAAATATTCTGGCGATCGCCGTACACGTTTAAGAAATTCTGGCGACCCCCTTACAGGTTTAAAAATTCTGGCGACCACCTTACACGTTAAGAAAATTCTGGCGACCTCCTTGTCATACGATTTAAAAGGCTTCGATAAGGATTGACTTTATTTTGATACCTTTACTTATTAAACTGTAAGAAGCATCCGAGAATTTTTTTTTCAAAATTAAACATTCTTTCCCACTAAAATTGTGTTTATTGTAGCCGCCACCTTGCCTCTTTCCTTCTGCCGAACCCACAGATTAAAAACACTGCTTTAGACCATTATCGTATTCACATCCAGCAATCGAACTTAAACGATTCCGATTTTAAAGTCGCTCGATCGAAGTTTCGTTGACGCGTATTTCGCTAAGTAAATCGCCATTCAATCGTTAGCTCGAAGGTACAATACCTTCGAGCTACAGTAGACAGTTACGACGTAAATCAGATTATCTAAAACTAAAACTTGTATTTAATTATCTTGATAAATACTACAATTAAAATAAAATGGTCTCAAAAAACTCCTCCGCATCACTATAAACCGTAAAGTGCCCAAGAGGCTTGCAGCATTGCCACGTTGGATGGCAATGCTAAGCCTCTGGCCAGCTAGCCAGCCTTTGGGTCACGAGAAGTGTCAACCAAATTATCCTAATTAAATACCAAATAAATGTGTGTAATTTACCTGGCAATAAATGATTCACATATAGGTCATTTTTCAGCCTGTTAAATTGCCGTTCGATCCCTGTAATATGTGTTTTACAGATCGGTTATTATTGAGCCGATTGATTTGTAGTTCGATCCCGATGGAATCTCGTTCAAAGAATACGTGAATACCGATTTTAAGCAGGACTTAAAGTAGCACTTGAAAGTAGCACCGGTCGCTGATAAGTTGAAAGAAAATCGTTTGTCATGGTATGGGCATGTTAAGAGGAGGGATGAGACGCATATAGTTAAGGCAGTTATGAGTATGAATGTAGAAGGTTGGAAGAGGAGGACCGAAGAAAAAATGGATGGAATGTGTGAAGAATGATATAAAGGGGTAAGTGATAGCATGACGGGTGACAGGTTAGTATGGAAGAAAAAGACATGTTGCGCCGACCCCAAGTAAAATGGGATAAGGGCAGGAAGAAAAAGAAGACTTCGATCGAATCATCGAACTACTTTCAAACTTACAATACCTATTTGGTTGTTTGATTTTACATGAATCAGGCTTCAGGTAGGATAGTGTAAAGTTTAATTTGTTTTGTTTGAATGCTTGGTTTTGTCGAGTTATGTACCTGAATGGAGGAAGTAGTTATAACAGAATTGCTGTTGTTATTGCTTTTAACACTTTTGTTGTATGATTATGAAGTTGGATTGCAAACGATCTGTTTCATTTTCGAATTACACGGTTTGAATGTACTGTTGGCAAGAGAGAGTAGATAGGTATGTATATAAATTAAGTTTTCTTAAAAATAACACAAGCAAATATTACTTAATGTTTGAATACACCAACCTTAGTTTTAAAACGCTCTCTTCAAATCTGCTGTTGTCTTTGTCACTCTAAAGGAACAAACTAAGGACAGGGACAGATTATGGAAAACTAATTATTCTCTAATTAACATAATCTTAGCAAAAATGGATACATTTACATTTGTC
Source organism: Athetis lepigone (assembly GCA_033675125.1). Lineage (NCBI taxonomy): Eukaryota > Metazoa > Arthropoda > Insecta > Lepidoptera > Noctuidae > Athetis > Athetis lepigone. The sequence goes on along the minus strand of CM066228.1, from coordinate 12,608,634 downwards.
ATCTAACGGAAACATACCCTCAATAACAATTAAAATAAATATCTACTTGATTAAGATGACAAAAAAACAACAATTAAGAAAAAAAACATCTAGATTTTTATACATCTTGTAAATGTCCTAGAAAACGGCCCTTCGGTTGTTTAATTAAAAACAAAATTACTTCAACTTTGAATCTCCAATTGTTTGCTTTATAAAAACAAACTGTTATGATCAGGAGACAACTCGATTTCTTAAACAACTGCCATTATGTAAACTAATTAGAGTTTAGGTTTTGTCTTCTTTAATTGCTACAAAGTAAACAAGATAAAGTTTATTTGAGATCCTAACCACTATTTTACTCATTTAGGGATCTTCTCCAAAGAAACCTTTTTTTTTGGTGAGTGGGAAATCATCAAATGACTGCTCCCGTCCTGGGTGCGGCGGGAAGGCGTGTCAGACTTTTACTGACTAAAACCCACTCATGTTCCTTCTGTTGTCCTTTATGTTCCGGGGTCACGGTAACTATTATAAACATTCCGCAACCCTCTTTATAGAAACCTACTGTTCGGAACGAGCAAATAGCTTCACCTTTTTTTAAAAGACTGACTTCTTGAGAATTCAAACGAACCCGTAAATGGTTTATTTGAATAAAATAGTTTTGAGTTTGAATTTGGTCGCATTTGGAAAATACAATTTTTATGGCTACTGATATTCCGTGCCTCGGGAAGCACGTAAAGCCGATGGTCCCGGTTGTCATTCGTAGAACTTTGACAGTCGTTACGGGTAAGCCAGAAAGTCTGACCAGTCTAACAAAAAGGGATCGTGTCGCCAGTTGGGTTGTGGACGTCTGGTTGGCAGTCGCTTCACGTAAAACACTGGTATCCAGCTGAATCCGGTTAGGCTGGAAGCCGACCCCAACAAGGTTGGGAAAAAGGTTAGGGAGATGATGACTCTTCACAAAGAACAAACCTTCCAAGTTTCATGTCTCTAGGACCAGCGGTTTGAGCTGTGCGTCGATATATCAAGAGTCAGTCAGTCAGTTCAGTCAGTCAAACGTCAGTCAGCTAGTTATTTTTATTAATCCAGATTTGCTCTCATGATCTTTTTCTTTTACCGATTTCTGTGATGTCGGAAATAAACTTCGAAAATAAATATATAAATGATTTCAAGCTAAATAGAGCTAGTGTTATGATGACCAGATAACTGATATACATACTTAATGCTTATATTAATAATGTATAAATTGAAACAAAAAAAAAATCAAGGCATTTATTTCACTTAAACCATTTATAAGCACTTATGAATTGTCAAAGAGTCGGTCGGTCAGTCAGAAAAGTGACGCTAATTTCTTGTTCCAAAACGTAGATCTTTATGGAGAAGAACAGGCAAGAAACTCTACGGACACTCTTTAAAAAAACATAATATAGACAAATTACACCCAGACACAGACTCATCACACAAAGTTTGTCTTGGGTGGGAATCGAACACACGACCTCTGGCTTAGCTTAGTTAGTTTTGGTAGAAAGTCGCCTTGTTAGTTGTTTTCTGATACGTAGATAGATTATGTCGTGATTCTTCCAAAAGTTACTAACTTTGTTATTTACATACCTTAGAAATGAAAGTACAACGTCAATATCACGAAAACTTACCAGGCAAGCAACCTTGGACCCTACGCCCTATAAAATAAGCAATAATTACACATTTTCAGTAGAAAACTAGTCTCCATTCCCCATCCGTAAAACGAAATAAATAATTCAGGGCTATTTCAATATTCTACGGAACCCATTTCAATTATACGCGACTCGTGGTACACTAGCGCCCCCTAAGTGAAATTGCTTGTACTTTGAAAACTTTTGTTTCGGTACCTCTAGTGAAGTAGTTTCATTTTAAATTATTGAATAGATATTTTATAGGGAGGCCCTGATTTGATGCATCTCTGTATCCTTTTCATAAGTATGTTTGCCGGGGCTGCGGATGGTTCAAAAGAGATACCGCAACCCCGGATACAGAGGGCTCACCAGGAACATGGATAGGTTTTAGTCAGTAGAAATCTGACAATCCCTTCCGCTCCACCCAGAGCGGGAAAAGTCATAGGTTTGGTTTCCAGGGTCGCATCATGTCTTCTACGAAATAGTTTTGCGCAGAAATAGCTGTGAAAAGAGAAAGAAAGATTAATTAGAGAGAGAACTACTTCTAGATCTATGAACTACGTGTACTAGCTATTCCTCTCGTTTTTACCCGCGTTGTTCCTATCCCCATAAAGTTTTTTGGATAAAAACTATCCTATGTTCTTTTTCAGGCTACGGACTATCTTTGTACCAAATTTCATTTAAATCGGTTTAGTAGTTTTGGCATGAAAGCGAGACGGATAGGCTGAGAGACAGACAGATACATTCGAATTTATACAGTATGGATGTCGCGGGGAGAGTCAAACGCCCCACTCCCTCGTCAGACCTAAAGAGGCCCGCAGAAGCGGACAGCCAGGAATTGTGAAAATTGCAGAAGTTCTCTCGATCCTCCACATAGGTGGGAGATGGAACACTGGTTTAAGACACGAAGGATCTGTCAGACCACTGCACGATGTCTATCATATATCAACAGTGGAGTCCACCAGAAAAAAACCGAGCAATGAAGTTCGACGAGTCCCGGAGAAAAGATTCAACGGCCTTGGTCTCGCAACGAAATTATTTAGAAAAGTACAGCGGAGGGTAAAAAAATATGATTTCCACTTTGCTCACTAACAAGCAGGAGATAGAACAGAACTAGGTCAATAGGCACGAGGCGGTTAAAACTGGAGGAAGCTTAGATTGCCTAGCACCACGGAATAGAATTTGTTAAAGTGACTGAGTCCTAAAATGTGTTACGTTTGATTCCAGTACTATGATATGGCAAAAGCGCTTGAACGCACGGAAATTAGTTCTAGTTTCGACAAGGTCTGCATAATAAACGACACCGGATGTAACCTGTACAATATCCAACATAGTATTGCGCTCATTCTGCCAAAGAATACACTCCTAGAGATAGATACTACTTCAGAGTCTCCTGGCGATGGCAAAGAAGTAACTAATGAGAAAAAGAAGAATCACACCTGTCTTGTAATATTACAATCATCTCTTTCCGATCCACCCTGTCCAATAAAACGGAGGTGGAAAAATAAATCTTGTTGCAATAAGAGGTATAAAACTCCTCCTCCGGGGAATCAAGAAAAAAACATTTTGAGAAACAAATCGCCGGCCCTTTGTCTGGTTTTAGTGATGCGAGTGATTGTGCAGAGATGTCGATGGATGAATTAGAGGTGGGATTGATGTTATTAGTGATTGTATTACAAAATATTACTTTTAGGAATCCATACTAATATTATAAATGGGAAAGTGTGTCTGTCTGTCTGTCTGTCTGTTTGTCTTTTTTTCACGGCAAAACGGAGCGACGAATTGACGTGATTTTTTAAGTGGAGATAGTTGCAGGGATGGAGAGTAACATAGGCTACTTTTTGTCTCTTTCTAACGCGAGCGAAACCGCGGGCAAAAGCTAGTACTTATATATTTAGTCAAATAAAAGCCCCCTTCCTCTCTCTTACTTTTGCAATGCCTGACAGGGTGCTCAATAATCATAACTTTCTAAAACCTACCATCCAAGTATACTTGTGGAAGCAATAAATATATGGCAGGTTAAACAACCTTGAAAAAAAACAATTGCTTTTAGCACATAGCAATTTTTAACATCGTTCTTCATCATATTTCTAGCCTTGTCCCAACTAAGTAATGGCTTCCAGTCTATTCAGTTGTGGGTGTTTTTCGTGAAGCGACCACCTAATGCTATTCGTAACAATTGTCAAAGATTTTTCATAGTTTTCGTGGCATTGAAATTTCTTGCAACCGATATAATCTAAAAACACTCTCCCCAAACCCTAAATTGATTTTAGGACTCCGTTTTTCACTATAGTATAGAATACAAAGGCTACTTCTTCTTCGTCTTGTTACCTCTAGAAAATCAATAATACCGAGGTAATACAATTTACTTCTTCTTGTTTATAATATCCAGAATCTTTTATTTAAGCCTTTGAATAGAAAGACAATCAGCCTGACAGCCGGCTGTCGCATGGTCGTTGAAAGGTTAAGTGTGATTTTTTTACATTATTTTTAACAGACCAACATTTTCTGTATTATCGACGTCGATACCTGTCCCATCTCTTCACAGGTATCCCCCGAAGTACGTACAAATGCCTGGCATATATATCTACGCCAGTTAGCGCAGTTAGTGGGGTCAGCAGAGTGCAGGCTATGAGGTGTCTTGATAGCTGTTAATGTGATGACTTGTGGATAGAGAATGTACGGAAATTATTTTATTTATTTATAGCTGTTTTCTGCGATTTAACTCGAGTTATTTTAGGTCTGTGGTTACTGCTTTGTTCCCGTAACCCATAGCGTGAAGTTACTATGACACTCACAATGAATGTGGCTTTCTATTATTAAAAGTTTTATTTTTAAATCGATTCAGTTGATCCAGAGATAACCTCCTACATAGTCACAAAGTCACAAACTCGCAATTACTATATCACCAACTTACAAACTGAAAATCTAACAAACGCACACACATTTTCACAAACTCACACATTTTACCTATTTTTAATATTAGTACAAGAAGCTAAGACTACTGACGTCCTGTGCCTATAATATCCGGTGCTGGTTATCATGGATGCTATATCTGGTAAAACTGGAAGCTGACCTTTATTTATTTATTTATTTGTTTGATTTACACGGCCGAAGACCAGTTACATAAATCAACATACACATAACAAAACAAATACTAATATAAATCAAAGTAAAACAACAATTAAATCTTATTACACTCAAAATAATGCAAACACATAACCATTAAATTGGCGAAATTATCATAAAAAAGGTCGCAGTCAGGGTTGGCCTCCACGATCTTATTCATTGCCGTCAATACGCGCGGTACGGAAGACGCAGCACGGGCCACAGTTCTTTCAAATCAGTTCAGGGGGTTCAGTGGCTTTGAGGTCATAGGTAGGAAAAGGCTTGGAAACTGGCGTACTTCCGAAATTTCACTAATAACAATGAAGGATAACATTGTACGGTCACGATTGTATTAGCTTTTTCCCTCGACTAAATTCGCTATGGCTGATGTATAGCCAGATTGAGTACTTTCTTGGACTTTCAGCTGACTCCGTGCTGAAGTCGTTTCAATAAATCTATAATATATCTATAATATGTATGTATTTATAAAGTATAACACAAGCTCTGCTTAGCCTGGGATCAGATGACCGTGTGTGAGTTGTCCTAAGATATTTTTATTTATAATTAAGACGTAAAACCGTAACAAACAGACAGACAAAGCTACTTTTACATTTTTAATATTATTTTGTCTAGTCAATTCTTCCCAATTCCCGTCGACATGACGTATGAGGGTCGAAAGTGCAAAATCAGTAGTTTTGCTTCAATACAAATAAAACCTTTGAATATTGGCTTACGGTAAGACAGACGTGAATGAAGTATGGGGGACGTTTTACAGGGTACGACACGACTGCGCGACGACTACGATTGACACGTATCTGATTTGTGATCAGAATTTAAAAAATAATCCTATCCTATAAGAGACTACACTAGCATGATTTTAGATAATCATCAAATATTAGTGATACATTTATTGGTTCTCCTAAATGTAATATGTAACAAACAAATAAAAATAATGAAATAAAACAGCTTGTTTTTTATTTTGGATGTTTATTTTTATTTGTAAAAGAACGAACATTGTACGGAAATTGCGTCGAACAAAGGCATCGATGCGTTTGAATACACTCAAGGACTCGACTCACCAACGCTTCATTATTTGTGCATGTTTTCCGTGTTGTAAATCTTTGGAAATCTCGGTTTTCTTTACACGGTTTTTATATGCATGTACCATCGACCCAATGGAATCATGACCCACCATAAGCTTTCCTACAGACATTCAAATACAATTAGGTCGACAATCGCGTAAACATGTATTAAAAATGTCACACGTCTAGTCTTATTATTTTGACAGCTTCAAACGATTTGTCGTCGAAATGGGTCATGATTCAATTTTGTCGATAGTACTATTCATAAAAACCTTTCTATTGAATTACTTTATCTATCAGAAAAATCGCATTAAACATACATACATAGGTACAAAGAGCGGAAAGCGACTTGGTTTTATAGTACCACTAGCTGTCCCCTGCGGTTTCACCCGCGTTATATCAGATTTTTGGTTACTAAAAAAAAGTATTCTATGTCCGTCCCCTGGTCCTCAGCTACCTCGCCACCAATTTTCAGCCAAATCGGTTCTTGAGGCATAAAATGTGTAACTTTCACGACTTTCTTTTATATATATAGATGTAACGATTGAGGTAGTAGAATGTATTTTTATAAACTAAGCTTGAGTCCATAGTTAATCAACCTTATCAACATTATTAAGTGACAGACGAAATCCCGAACTATGGTCCCGGAATCCCACAAGATCGTACAGTGTAAACCGGCTTCCGACATTACGCAGATTAAAATTGCTTTTTCTGCTGACAGGACCATGATCGCTGCTATTTTGATAACATTATTGTTTGATATTCTCTTAATTCAGTTTCTTCATCCCTCAGGGAGATGTAAATATGTCTGCCAGGTTATTTATGTGGCGTAAATGATATATATTTGAAGGTAACGTTATTACGTACGGTTTCCTTGAATTTGTATGACGTCATGTTGAGGAATTATTCCGGGATGGCATGGCGAAGGAATTGGACTTTTTCCTTGATTTTTAATTTTACGAGAATTCATTTCTTTGAGGAATTGGATTGATTTTGAGGTATTTTTATGTTGTATTTATTATATTTTTACTTATGAGTATGTAGCTGTGTCTTGTTGCTTTGCTCGTCCATTTTCAGGGAAACTTTTATCGCCTATTTCGCCCCGTGAGGGGTTGAATTTCTTAAAATCGCATTTTAAATAAATATTTTATACGGTCATCTGATCCCAAACTAAGCAGAACTTGTACTACGGTAACCACACAACTGATATATATACTTATCTTCTTAATATATATAGGTAAATTATGTGTCACGTTGTGATGGACTCCTCAACTGCTCAACTTATCTTAATCTTTGCATACCGTGTGCAATTTGATCTAACTTAAAAGATATAGGACATATTTTATTTCAATAACAACTACAGCAACGTATTATCATTACAGTTACAACAGCTAGTATGAAATAAAAATAGATACATAATATATCTGGGGGCACGGCAGTGCCCAAGCCAAGTCTCGAGCAATGAGGGCACGGCCGTACCGTCCTCTTCTCAAAGCGTTTCGCGGGTATGTTACCCCCCTGTTATAAATTACACGCAGACACAAATCAAACAAATGTTACTAATAAAATATTATCATTATGTACAAAAATAAATGTCTGTATGTTTAGAAAATGTTTAAAATTACTTTTACTCTACCTGTATCAAAAGGCAGGCTTCAGCACAAATCTCATCACGAGAAAAAAAACCCAAAAAATCGTAGTTACAACAACTTTACCGTCGCCATATTTTTGTTAATACAGCACATAACTTAGACTCCTGCTTACCCTACAATACTGATTAAGGGCAGCCAGTTCTGTAATAATTTTATATTAAACGAACAATTTCTATGCGAAAAGGACCCCCGAATTTTATGGGCGGAGATAATGTATCGAATATGCTCAAATATTGATAAATTGTGGGCTATGTATGTATATCACGAGTCTGAAAGCGCGCTTGTAAAAGAAACGATGATCAAACTAATTTTATAGCTTGAATTTGCATGTTTTTTGAATTTTAATGTTGGCAGAATTTTGTCGTGATAAGCCACTGGTTTAGGGACAACGCATAAGCAGTCTTGTTTCTTCCAGTTGTAATCGTCCCTTTGTGCCTTTAAGCCTAGTTCTGAGGGCCTAGACAAGTGGCATTGTAGATTGTCAAATGTAATTTTAAGAGAAAGCTTATGTCAGTTCAATACATTTGACAATCTATTCGTTTTCGTTTTGTCTATTCTACAATGCCACTTGTCTAGGAGGGCTGTTCTCTGCCGGGGTTGCGGAATGTTTATAGTGGTTACCGTGACCCTGGAACATGAGTGGGTTTTAGTCAGTAAGAGTCTGACAGCAGGCGGCAGTCATTGGATGTTCTGTCTCCTGCTTGTTATGGAGGGAGGTAAAAAATATGGTATTTCTTACTCCTCTTTTCTGATTAATTTGCTTGATTATTGATTATTTTATGTTTTTATTATTAATTGTTAGTGATATATGTACATTTTTCTTGTTGCATGATAAATGTTTCTTTTAACTTAATTTATTTTGTTAAATTCAGATACAAGTTTCTTGTTGTTGAATAAATGACTATGACTATGACTAATTTCGTTGCAGGATCCAAGACAGTTGAATCGTTTCTCCGGGACTCGTCGAACTTCATTGCTTGGCATTTTAATGGTGGACTCCACTGTTGATTGTGGCTTTCAGGGGTTTCAGCAGTTAAAAGTTGTGTGGAAATATAATAAATGCAAACTGTAAATTATTCTAAAATAACCAAAACAAAAGAATTTTACTCTTAATAACCAATCAGCCTTGCAACATCATTATAATACACCAGCATTTAAATTTTCGTTCCCAAAAATCATGGCCATTATATTTCTTATTCAAAATAAATCCACCATATTTATAATTTCTGTCAAAAAATGTCAAGAACTTGGGAATAAATAACAGAAGGCGAGAGTTCGCTGTTCAGTGGAATAATAAGGTCACTAGTGTTGGGGCGATTTCGGCTTACGGCTGCCATTCGCGTTTACATGATTTTTTTCGGCCTCAGAAATGAACTGGTTAGGTCTTGCCGAGATTGTTCGTCAACGAGTGCCGCTGCTTGAGGTTTATCTTTCCGGAAGAGTATTTTTACTACCTGTTTTCTGTAATATTTACTTTCATTGTTATCTACTTAATATTTTGTTTTATAGTTTTTTAGGAAACTTACAGCTAATACAGTCGAGTAAAAAATAAATAAACAAAATATATTTTGTGACAACTCACACACGTCCATTAGATCCTAAGCTAAGCAGAGAGCTTGTGTCATGGTAACCAGACAACTAATATACACACTTATATAAATTACACCCAGACACAGAACAACAATCAAGATCATAATCATCACACAAAGTTTATCCTGGGTGGGAATCAAACCCATGACCTCCAGCTTAGCAGTCAGGGTAACTAACCACTAGAGTCTAGACGAACAGGCTCGTCAAAAAGCAATAATTATATACAAAAAAGCAAATTATCTTAAAAAGCTAATTATTACGTATAGAAGCAACAATAATAATAAAACTAAGATTTGTAAAAACTTAATCGAAAAATGTGTCGATAGAGTATATTGCTGTACATCAGAAGTCTAGCTTCTAATTTGTTTTGAATAAGTCTGTAAAATAACACTTGGAGTGAAAACTTTGACTCTCAAGCAGACAGACGCACAGAAACTAGTTAATTATATGTACCTAATTCATTAGTTACTCGACCCAGTTTAGCACGAGTTTTTCAAAAGTGTTTATTTACCTTAAGTGTACGTTTTAATACGGTGGCGCATACGGTGGAGGTATGCCCGGCTTGGGCGGATCATCGCCGTGTCCTTGCAAAGGCAATCAATGGGGGTGACCTCTCACGCCCGGCGCTGGTTCAGGCCATGCTCCGTGGCGAGACTAAATGGGAAGCCGTCGCCTCCTTCTCCGAAGCAGTCATGATGTAGAAGGAGACGGAGGCGCGCGTACGCCCGGACACGGACCCAGGCGTAGGCGTCAAGAGTCACAAGACGACAGCCGACCACAGTAGGCGTGGACGGACGGCTAGCGATGGGTACCTCGCCGCCCGACTAGGCCCAGGTCCACGTCAACGGCCCCGTGTCGACGGCGCGTTTTTTTCAAGCGCCTCAAAGAGCAGTCAGCACGTGAAAGGAAACAAACAATTGTCCGCATAAAGATAATTTAAATTACAAACCGACTTGCGCGGCGTGTAAACGCTTTAAAAAACCATTTGACCATCGTTGTGGGTCTGAACAATGCGGTACATATAAACTTAAACTCGAGCAACTTATTCTAAATACCAATTACTAATAGGATGGATAGTTTAAGCATAGGTCAGTTAAATCTTCACAACGACAGGGTGGCGACATCTGAGTTAGATCAATTAATTATCGATTACAATTTAGACCTTGTACTCGTTCAAGAACAATATCAAAACTCGCGCTTACGTCACAAGGTAGTACAGCTTGATTGCAAGGCACGAGCCGGTATTTATGTTGCGCGTTCTTCTAACTTTACTGTAACGTCTCTGCGTAACCTCATGACGCCTCACTGTGCAGTTGCGGAAGTCTCATCGGCTTCATTTAAAGTTTATATTGTGAGCTGTTACTTTCAATATTCTGACCCTGTGGCTCCTCACATACACAACCTCCGTCACGTCTTGCGGTCGCTCGCGGGCTGCAAAGTTATCGTTGGCGCGGATGTTAACGCGTCATCGTCTCTTTGGTATGGCAAAGTTCGGGCTACTGATACCGAACGACGCTGCGCTGTTGAGGACTTCATTGCTGAAATGAACCTTTCTATCCATAACACCCCCGATGCACCACCTACTTTTTGTAGCCAAATGGGCGAATCTTGTATTGACGTCACACTTTCTAGTGCCGACGTACGCTTGGACAGGTGGCGTGTCCTGCCGGACGCGTCTTGTAGTGATCACCGCTTGATCGTGTACGAATTTGTTCCTGGGTTTACACAAGGTCAGTCACATATTTCGGGTAATTTTAGATATAAATGTAAAGGCGCGAACTGGGAATTTTTCAGTTCGATTTTTGCGTGTCATGCCAAAGACTTCACTCGGGATGGGTTGTCAGCTGAAGAAAGTGCTGACCTTATGTCTGACACCTTTACTTACTGTGCTGACATCGCCATTGGTCGCGGATCTATGACCAATATCCGTAGATGTGATTGGTGGAGTGATTACTTAGTTGAACAGCGTAAAAGTTATCGTAAAGCGCGTAGACACCTTAATAAGCTTAAAAAACGTAAGATTACCGGAGATCTGCTTACTATTGCCTTAAACACTTTTAGAGTTGCCAAGTCACGCTACAAAGCATCGGTAGAAAAATCTAAAGGAAACTTGCTGCGGAAAATCGTTAATAGACTTGAAAAGGAAGGTCCTTGGTCTCCCTTATATCACGAGTTTAAAGCTAATAGATCAGTCGACCTTGCGTACATTGAAAATATTAAAGTTAATGGTGAGCACACCACCGGTATCGAAGAAACAACGGAAGTGCTACTTAATACTCTTATACCTGATGACTCGCCTGTACACGACAGCGACTACCATCAACAGATCAGAGCATGGGCTTCTGTGCCGCCTGAATCACCTTCGTCAGATCTACCATCCACTGACGAATTCATAAACGTTGTCAGAAAGCTACCGGTCAACAAATCTTCAGGTGAAGACAAAATATCTAACAGAATGATTAAAGAAGCGTGTAAAACAGCGGCCGACGCGATCTTAACTGTTTTTAACCGATGTATTGCTGAAGGCGTTTTTCCTCGTAACTGGCGCCGTGGTTTTGTACGAATAATACCTAAGAGTGGCGACAAGCCCCCGGACGACCCTAAGTCATACCGGCCCATTACACTTCTACCATCTTTAGGTAAACTCCTGGAACGCCTTATCGTTCCACGTTTGTTACCGAACGGACCTAAATTTCATATTAATCAATTCGGTTTTACTATAGGTAAATCTACCGTCGACGCGGCACTTTCTGTTAGAAAAATCGTTAATTTATCAGAGCATAAATACGTAATTGGGATCTTTCTGGATATTTCTGGGGCTTTTGATAACGCATGGTGGCCCATGCTATTACTAAAAATGAAAATTCGTGGTTGCTACAAAAACATATATAATCTAATTTACTCTTACTTTTTTAATGGTTCTGCAAAACTTAAGCTTGGACATTATTCTATAACTAAAGCACTAACCATGGGATGTCCTCAAGGTTCAGTTATCGGTCCTTATCTTTGGAATCTAGGTTTTGACGATTTTCTCGCGATTCCGCTTCCAAGCGGCTGTTCACTAACAGGTTATGCAGACGATGGCCTGCTGCTCATTCAGTCTAGTACTCGAGCTGGTCTTGAGAACTTGGCTGACGCTAGCCTACGTTTAATATCTCAGTGGGGTACTCGCAATCGTCTCACCTTCGCACCACAAAAAACCTATCAACTTATATTAAAAGGTAATCTCAAATCGTGGCCCAGTATAAAATTTAATAACGTCCCGGTTAAAAAACAACAATCAGTATGCTACCTTGGTCTGGTGTTAGAAAAGAACTTTTCATTTATTGAGCATATTAAAACAGTAGGCGAGAAAGCTAAAAGAAACTTTTATGCCTTGACGAGAATATCTAAATCTACTTGGGGTCTTTCATTCTTAACCCTCAAAACTATTTATGGGGCTACCTACTTGGGTTGTTTGTGCTACGGTGCACCTGTTTGGGCCGATAGAGCTACTATAGGGGCGGCACGTCGGAAATTGCTTCAAAGTCAACGCTTGGCTTTGATATTCTTATGCAAAGCGTATAGGACGGTTAGTACTGAGGCCCTACCGGTACTTGCAGGTGTGCTTCCAGTAGATCTTGAGGTGCAGCGACGTGCTGCAATGTACTACTCCGCGCGGGAGGCCATGGACACTAACTTTGTAACACAGCGTGACCTTAATAGAATTTCTAGATTACTTAAACCGCAGACTGATGTCTGGGAGGAACTTTTATCCGAATGGCAGAGTAGGTGGGATAATTCCACTAAGGGCCGACACCTCCATCTGTTCTTTCCATCCGTTCGTGAGCGGCTGGCTAGGACTTGGCTGGAGGTGGATCACTGTGTTGCCCAATTTCTCACAGGTCATGGCAATTTTAAGAGTAAATTATATTCCTTTAAACTAGTTGCTTCGCCTTTGTGTCAATGTTCTGCATTGGGCTGTGAATACGAACAATCTGCACATCACATCTTATGGGAGTGTGTTCTTTGGCAGAATGAGCGCAATATAATGTTGGATAGTATACAGGTTACATCTGGTGTCGTTTACTATGCGGACCTTGTGGAAACTAAAACCAATTTCCGTGCGTTCAAGCGCTTTTGCCATACCTATTATTGGAATCAATTGTAACAGCTCACAGTTTTAGGACCCAGTAATTTTTAATACAAACTGTATTCCGTGGTGCTAGGCAATCTGGGCTTCTCCCAGTTGTGATTGCCCCTTTGTGCCTATTGGCCTAGTTCTGTTCTGTCTCCTGCTTGTTATGGAGGGAAGTGGAAATATTTATTTTTCTTACTCCTCCGCAGTTCTTTCTGATTAATTTCGTTGCGGGATCCAAGACAGTTGAATCGTTTCTCCGGGACTCGTCGAGCTTCATTGCTTCGGCGCTTTTCTGGCGGACTCCACTGTTGATTCTGGCTTTCAGGAGTTGCAGTGGTTGGGAATAGTGTGGCGGGATTGTCCCAAAAAAAAAAAAAGCACGTGAAAGGGCTTTTTTTTAGTGAGTGGGAAACCATCAAACGACTTCTCCCGACCTGGGCGGGGCGGAAGGGCGTGTCAGACTTTTACTGACTAAAACCCACTCATGTACCTTCGGTTGCCTTTTGTGTTCCGGGGCCGCGGTAACTATTTTAACTATTCCGCAACCCTGATAAGATGTGGATGGGGACTCTGTTTTATAATATTTAAAGATGTTTTCTTTATACAAAATCAATTCACGTGGCCAGTATCTTCGCGATGTTGCCAGGTTGATAAGCTCCCATTTTTTAGTTTATTTTTTAATAAAGTGAAACAAATTTCACAAGGAAGGAAAAACGTAAAAGATTGTAAGTTAAGTAGCAAGCTTTAATCGTTTGAAAAAAAATGCTAATTGGTTATCAAGTATACCTCTTTTAAATTTTTTGTTAATATATTTAGAATGCTTTGTTTATTTTCATTTAGCAGAATATGCTTTGAATTATGTGTGTATTTGACGTCTACATTATTTTCTAGAATCTTAAGAAAGAGTAACAAACATCGACACACATATATTCACATTTATAATTTATACTAATATTATAAAGAGAAAAAGATTGGCATGTGATTTTGTTACTCTTTCACGCAAAAACTACTGAACGGATTTTGATGAAACTTTACAGAAGAAAAAATAGCTTATATATCAGAATAAGACGTGCTAATTCTCTTGTACACAAACTAAACTAAATTTAAGTGCATCTTTCTCTTTCTATTTCTTAAAGAAAATAATAATAATAATAATTGTGGCGAGCTGTTGGTACCCGCAGGGCAGCTTGTGGCGAGCTGTTGGGCAGTAGCGACCCCCACGGACCTGACCTCCTGGGAGACCCTTTGTTCTTCACCTCTGGCTTGCCTTCATTGGCCGGCCCGAGTGAGCACTGACGAGAAACAAGGCTCCCACCTCTCTCTTGCCTTAATTGGCTGGTTAGAGTGGAGATTCGCAAGAGCAAACGTGCTCGGGGAAGGATGTATTTCAGTAAGATGCTGGTAGGTAAGGTTTAAGTTTTCAATATCTACCTCTTCATATAATAATAAATAATAATAATAATAAATAATAGATATACTCGGACAACTCACACACGGTCATCTGATCCCAAGTTAAGTTCTGCTAAGAGCTTGTGTTATGGTAACCAGACAACTGATATCGATACCTTTGGGTAGAAAGGTCGTATAAACCAAAACCCGACTTTTCAGGAGAGCAGAAAACAAAATTTTTTTTACATAAAAATTCATAACTTTTTTGTTTTTGAAGTTATAAAAAAATGATATAAGAGAAAGGTTCTTAGAATTTGCAGATGAAAAAGGTTAAATCATCAAAACCTACCTATCTTCTTTAATTTTAAAGTTAGCTTGGATTTACGACTCAGAAAATATCAATTCTTGGTTTATACACCCCATGAAAATGAACTTTAAAAAAACTGTATAGGTCGTATATCCATATTTGTTAAGCTTATGGTCACATTTACCGTTGTAAAAACCCATGTATTTAGTTTTTTTGTATAAAAAACCATTTTTATAATCATAGATTAAATGAATTCAGACTAATAAACAATCCTGTTACTCTCAAAATTAGTAGGGACTCAGTAATTATTATTGTAATACACATGAAGAGTTGATTCAAACAAAATAAAACTACCTGAAATACGTAATCAACATTAATTTAGTATTACAATACCTTTTAATCAACATTTACTATTATTTTAATAATAATTATAACAACTTAAACTTGAAAGTGAAAAAGAAAACTACTTAGTCATACCAAAAACTAAAAAAAATGTTAAACTAATCATGAATACAACTTAATACCATAAATAAATTACTTATAGTAGTAGTTAGATACGCGTTTATCATGTCCGAGTCAGGGTGCTCTGAGCCGGGGTGCTCTGAGTCGAGGTGCTCTGAGTCGGTGTGTTAACCATATTGATGGTATCAATATTTATTCTAACGTTACACCTAATTATTTTCGATTTAATTTTCGGTTTTAACATACATGCTTCGAGACACAATAGAAAGACAAAAGCAACCCAAAAGCCGGCTGTCCCTAGGTCGTTGAAAGGTTAATGGTTGATTCAAATAAAATAAAACTACCTGTAATATGAAATCAACATTATAATGTATTGTAATACCTTCTAATTAACATTTACTATACCTAACAGGCTTAACATTTTTTAATTGAATAAAAATGATAGCAACTTAAACAAAACAGTGAAATAAAATATAAATCTACTTAGTAATAAAAAAAACATAACTTCTTCTAAAATGAAGCAATAATAATTAAATTAATTATTGAATTTAGCCTTTGTACTAAGGCTTACTTACTAGTGATTTATTGAATCACAACTAAATAAAATAAAAAGCGATCAAGCACTTAACTTATTTAACTTATGCACTGTGTGTGTGAGTTATTTGTGATATAAAATTGTATTTATAATTAGTTTAACAAGTGTTTAGTTTTTTTTGTAGGACTAAAAAACGTGTAGATTTCGTTTTTAACTTTCAAGTTTAAGTTGTTATAGTTATTATTGATATAATAGTAAATGTTGATTAAAAGGTATTGTAATACTAAATTAATGTTGATTACGTATTTCAAGTAGTTTTATTTTATTTGAATCAACTCTTAATGGGTATTAGAATAATAATTACTGAGTTCCTACTAATTCTGAGAGTAACAGGATTGTTTATTAGTCAGAATTCAATCAATCTATGACTATAAAAATGGTTCTTTATACAAAAAAACTAAATACATGGGTTTTTACGACCGTAAATGTGACCATAAGCTTAACAGATATGGATATACGACCTATACAGTTTTTTTGAAGTTCATTTTCATGGGGTGTATAAACCAAGAATTGATATTTTCTGAGTCGTAAATCCAAGCTAACTTTAAAACTAAAGAAGATAGGTAGGTTTTGATGATTTAACCTTTTTCATTCGCAAATTCTAAGAACATTTCTCATAGATCATTTTTTTATAACTTCAAAAACAAAAAAGTTATGAATCCTGAAAAGTCGTGTTTTGGTTTATACGACCTTTCTACCCAAAGGTATCGATATTTTACATTTTGATATTTACAATAAGTTATTATAAAGTGCAGTTAGGGACATAATCATCACATTTTCATGTGTATCTCTCTGCTTTTTGGGCTTTATTACCCCAATCTTTTTTAAACATGGTTCATACACCAACCTCATGCATCCAAAGGAAATTCTTTTGGATTTACGACGTCGAATTTAACATGTGTTTAAGTAATGCATTTAACACCTAAGGGCGTATAAACCATTTACAAGCAACGACTATTTTTACGCCCTGAGTTAATATAAATCATGGTCATTACATCATAACAAAACTACAAAATAAAATCATTTGGCTTTTACGTTGAAAATTTACTTTTTTTAAGAGTGTATGACCTAAAATTTCTGGGTCGTATTAACCCTTTTTGTGCGAATTTCGACATTTCAAATATACAGATCGATAGAGAAAAAAATTCTGAGCAAAATGGTATATATAACTCGATTTGGCCAAAATGGTTTATACGACCTTTCTACCCAAAGGTATCGATATACATACTTATATACTTTATTTAGGAGTGTAGTAAGTTGAAAACGGTCTTACTTGAATTTCCCAGGAACGGTTTTTTTAAACGGTGACTTCGAGGTGATGGTGAACGCGTGTTGCAGTTGCGACGGCCGCCGCAAGAGAAAGTTTTTATGTTGACAGCTACTTTACGTGGCGCGCGTTCTGACGCACCGTTACGTCAATGTCATAACTGTCACATGACATTGACGTTAAGCCGACACTATTGTGGCGGTGACATGCTCCCCCCCCTGGAAGCTCTGGGTTCCGGAACATCACTTTCTTCGGTTGTTAACTTGACAGGTAAAGGACATATTCTTGGGAAAGAACGCTGCACTTCTCCAAAAGCAGTCTTGATGATGGCAACGCGTGAAACTCCGTCCTTCCCGGTGCATACTCGAATGATGCGTCCAAGTCGCCATTGTAACGGCGGCACGTTGTCATCTTTGATGAGGACGAGTTGGTTTGGAGTGACATCACTTTTATGGGTCTTCCATTTGGTTCTAGTTTGTAGTTCACTGACATACTCCTTCGACCAACGTTGCCAAAAATGTTGGCGCATTTGTTCAATGCGATCATAACGAGGAAGACGACTGATAGCCGCGGCAGTGATGTCATCACAGACAGGTGCAGTGAGCGGACGTCCGATCAGAAAGTGCCCCGGAGTTAGTGCTTGTAGGTCATTTGGGTCTGATGAGAGAGGTGTTAGCGGGCGAGAGTTCAAGACAGCCTCAACCTGTATCAACACCGTGTTAAACTCCTCAAACGTGAGGTTTGAATTTCCTACAACGCGTCTCAAATGATACTTGCAAGATCTGACCCCTGCTTCCCACAAGCCACCAAAATGAGGGGAGTATGGGGGAATGAATTTAAATTTAATGTTTTCGGTAGCGGCTTTCTCGATAATCTCGTTTGAACATGTCGTTAAAAATTTATTTAAGTCATTAGCCGCACCGACATAATTTTTTCCATTATCGGAATATATTTCTAATGGTTTACCCCTTCTTGATATAAATCTTTTTAAGCAAAGGAGATAACCATCTGTGGAGAGGTTTGAAACTAATTCAAGATGAATTGCTCGAGTAGCAAAACAAATAAATACACAAATATAACATTTAATTAATCTTGAACCTCTCCCTTGACGGTTCAATATGAAAACTGGGCCACAGTAGTCAGTGCCAGTGCGGAGAAACGGAAACCCAGGTATTAACCTTTCAGCTGGGAGGTTGCCCATTATTGGGCTAAACGTTTTCCCACTCAGCCGAACGCATCTGACACATTTATGAACAATTGAACGTGCTAAATTTCTACCACCAAGTGGCCACCACTCTTCGCGGATGGTTGAAAGTAATACTTGTGGACCTGCATGGCATAAACGTAAATGTTTGTAATTAAATAAAAGAAAAGTAAATCTGTGTTTACCACAAAGCAATATTGGATGCTTTTTATCATACGTAAAATTACTACAATTGTCTAACCTACCTCCTACTCTAATCAAAGAATCATTACTTAGAAATATATTGAGGCCTGACAGGTTACGTGAAAATTTTATGTTTGGCAATCGTTTTAATAATGAATTATATTCGAGAGGGAATGAATCTATTTGAGATAACCGGGCGAGTGTAACAGTTGACTCATGTAGCTCATTTACGGACAACGGTCCCTGTCTACGTTCTGTTTTGTACCGAACGTTGTGAAAGAATCGCCTAACGTAAGCAGCTGTTCTTGTCATTTTATTAAATGATGAAAATCGTTCAAACGGAAACACGTTACGTGGCGAGTCTGTCACAGCGTGTGATCTTAATTCGGGCAAAACATCTAATGGTAATTGTACAGAGTTCTGATTATGTTCAATTATAGGAGATGACTCACTAATAAACTTAGGCCCGGCCCACCACAAATCTTTATGAATGAGCTCAAGTAAATCCACACCGCGCGATAACAAGTCAGCGGGATTATTAATACCCTGTACGTGTGACCAAACGCAGTCACTAGTTAAATCGTTAATTTCAACAACTCTGTTTTGAACAAAAGTTTTCATTAAAATTGGATGAGTGCGTAACCACCCCAATACGATCGTAGAATCAGTCCAACAAAACACTTTATCAAACTTTAAAGTCATAGAATCCTTTATCTTTTTATAAAGGCGCGCACCTACTAATGCCCCGCAAAGCTCCAATCGGGGAACACTTACCGGTTTTAAGGGTGCAACCTTGCTTTTTGCGCACAATAACTTAACGGTGACCTCGTTTGATTGTTTACAAGTGCTTCGTACGTACGCACAAGCACCGTAGGCTTCCTGAGAAGCGTCAGTAAATACGTGTAGTTGTAATTGATGTGCGTACGCACTGGTGACGTGGCGCGGAATACGAACTTCGTTTAAATGTTGTAATGAATTTAATATACTAACGAATGAACTCGCAATATTACTAGGAACTGGGTCATCCCATCCGATTTTTGACAGCCAAAGCTTTTGAATTAGTATTTTTGCAATAATTACCATTGGTGCTAATAACCCTAGTGGATCATAAACTTGTGAAATTAAAGAAAGTATTTGTCTTTTAGTTATTTGTGAAACATGTAAGTTTATTTTAGTATTAAAAGTGAGTTTATCATTTTTATTACACCAACCTAAACCAAGGGTTTTATGTTGGTCAGTTTTATCAAGTGACAATGATATTGTTGAATTATTTGATGAACTACTACTATCAAAATTAAAAGCCCACTTTCGTAACGGAAAACAACCAGAATTTAAAGTGTTGTTAATATTTTCACAAAGCGATAACATTTCTTGTTTGTTATTATGCGAGAAAATTAAATCATCAACGTAAAATGATGATAATATTTGCTGAGAAACTTGTTTGTCTTTACAGTCTAAGGCTAATTGTCTTAAACATCTCATAGCTAAGTATGGGGCTGACGCAGTGCCGTAGGTAACTGTGTTTAGTTGATAAACTTTTAACGGATCATGTTTATTTTCCCGCCATAATATTAGCTGTAACGAACGTTGTTCGGGATGGATTAGAACTTGTCGGTACATTTTTTCAACGTCCGCACAAGCAACGAACGCAAACTGTCTAAACCGCAGAAGTATACCCACTAAATCGTTTAATAACGGAGGACCGATCAACTGCAAATCATTTAACGATTTGCCCGTACTTGTTTTTGCACCCGCATCAAATACCACGCGCAATTTTGTGGTGGTGCTTTCACGTTGCACACAATGATGAGGTAAAAAATAATACGGTGATTTGTATGTATTGATCAGACTCATATGCCCTAATGATAAATATTCTTTTAAGAAATCTGAGTACATACGTTTTATCTCAGGCGAACGATCTAGCTTTCTTTCTAACGATAAGAATCTACTTTTGGCTAACTCATATGAATCGCCGAGAGAATCGCGAAGAAGCGATTCATATGAATCGCCAAGAGAATCGGTTGATGTACGAAATGGTATTCGTACCACGAACCTACCTTCACTATCGCGAGTGGTGGTAGAAGTAAAAAGTTGCTCACAAACCTTTTCGTCAGGTGTGAGAATATTTTGGGATGATTTGCCGTCATCAACCTCCTCTAATTCCCAAAAACGCTTTAACTGGTTATCGAGTGAGTTTGTGAACGTACAGCAAACCAATTGACTACTACTAGTTGGAATATTACGGGAGAACGTTCCAGAAATAATCCAGCTTAAATGAGTGTTTTGCAGGTAAGGCCCACTAGACAAACGCATCCTGCCTTCCTGTAGCAAACTCCAAAACACATCAGCGCCGATTAATAAGTCGATTTCGGACGGAATGTGATAGGTTGGATCTGCAAGTGTAACGTTTTGCGGTATTTGTAACGAACGAACATCTATGAATGAGTTCGGTAAACAATAAGTAATCTTGGGTAAAACGGAACAACTTAAACGAGTACTAAAATTACTAATCTTCGATCGCATGAGGAGGTCACAACACTGCTGTGAACGCGTAACAGTATTTCCTACCCCAGTGATAGTGAGTGTGGACTGTATTGGTTTTAAACGTAATTTATTGCACAGCGATTCGGTAACGAAGCATCGCTGACTGCCGCTGTCTAGCAGGGCACGCGCAACGGTGTGCGTATTATTGTAACACACTTCAACAACGGCAGTTGATAGCAAAACCTGTTCTAATGGTATAGACTGCACGGCTTGCTTCACGTTATTTGTATTAACATTGAACGAATGTAAGTCTGCACAAGCACCGTCTGACACGCCATTCACGCTAGCGGCAGCGTCAGTGTGCGAATGAGTAGGAACGAAACTAATAGAATTGCAACTTGCGTTGTTATCTATATGAATAAGACTGTTATGTTTTTGTGAACATTGCTTACACGGTCCATATTGACATTCCTCTATGGTATGACCTGAACGTAAACAGTTATTACATATATCTTTATCAGAAACGAATTTGTACCTATCTAAAACAGGTAAATTAAGAAAACGAAAACACGAATATAACGCGTGATTAGCGTCGCACATGAGACATTTGTCACTACGTATTGGCTTAGCTACAGACTTATTTGATCGAGACAATTGTTTATTATGTGAAATAAAGGAACGTAGTTGCGTGGAATTTTGAGGATTACTATTTGTTGACTTTTTTAACGGTTCACAAATGTGTTTATTTGACCCTTTGATCATTTCAAGGACATCAGAACGGTCTCTTAAAAACTGGATTAATTCAGCTAATTTTACTGAGGGTGTATCTTTGCAAATTAAACTTTTTTTGTCTTCCCACTCTTTATTTGTAACTGAGTCAAGCTTACTAACAATTAAATGAATAATTAAAGTGTCCCAATGTTCAGTGGGCTCACCCATAATTTTTAGAGATCTTAAGTTTTTTAAAACTGTGTCTATTAACTTTCTCAATTGAGCGGGTGATTCTTTTGTGATGGTTGGTAAAGAAAACAAAGCATTTACATGATTACTTATTAATAACCTGTCATTATTAAATCTATGAGTCAAGAGATCCCATGCAACTTGATAATTGTCTGAAGTGAATTCTAATGATCTTATAACCTGAAGCGCTGTACCTTTTAAGGATGAACGTAGGTAATGGAACTTTTGAATGGAATTAATTTCTTTTGAGTTGTGAATGAGTGATACATATGTGTCCCTATACTCTAACCAGTTTTCATATGATCCATCAAAGGAGGGTAACGAAATAGTTGGTAGCTTAACCATATTAAAATTTGTATTACCGCTATGAGAACATACTCTGTCGGGTACATTTGTTTTTTCATGTTTATCAGTCAAACATTTTGCTAAAGAAATAATTTTGTAATATTGTGATTCTATCAAATCCCTGATTTCCAATTGCTGATCTAATTCTGATTCGATAACGGCATGTTCAATTTTGGTTTG
This sequence comes from Athetis lepigone, assembly GCA_033675125.1. Classification (NCBI taxonomy): domain Eukaryota; kingdom Metazoa; phylum Arthropoda; class Insecta; order Lepidoptera; family Noctuidae; genus Athetis; species Athetis lepigone. The sequence continues at coordinate 12,586,078 of CM066228.1, read as the reverse complement.
AACGTTTTGGAGCTCAACGAATATTTGTTCAGTATTAGTTATGCGCAACTGTAACTCAACAATTTGTTGGTCATCTAACGAAATATTTTCTAACGAACTAACGTACTTACTAAACAGAGTGAGTCTACCGCGTAAATTACCACGTTTTTTGTTTAAATCACGAATTTCGACATCATCACTATTAGAAACACTACTAGGTGCCTTTGTTCCTAAACTCATTGTGGTAACTATGTAGAAAACTGAAAAGAGTACTTACAAGTAGCACGTGGAGGTATGACACCAACGGCGATCGTACACGAGTAGCTAGTTAGAACACAAAAAATGCAAAAAAAACACGGTATTAATGCAGCCTAATTCTATCCTTTGCCCACGCACACGCTAGCCTCTTAGACCTTTTTTAAATCTTCAATGTCTTCAATGAATTTCTTCAACGGAAATTTTTAATGGCGGACGGTTAAATCCAGTTATAATTTGAATTACGAATTTTTGGTGCAGGATTCTTCTCAACGTAGTCGATCCGGCTCGAAGGTCCAATATTTAGGAGTGTAGTAAGTTGAAAACGGTCTTACTTGAATTTCCCAGGAACGGTTTTTTTAAACGGTGACTTCGAGGTGATGGTGAACGCGTGTTGCAGTTGCGACGGCCGCCGCAAGAGGAAGTTTTTATGTTGACAGCTACTTTACGTGGCGCGCGTTCTGACGCACCGTTACGTCAATGTCATAACTGTCACATGACATTGACGTTAAGCCGACACTATTGTGGCGGTGACAACTTATATAATTTATAAATACATACATATTATAGATAAATTACACCCAGACACAGAACAAACAATCATGCTCATCACACAAAGTTTGCCCTGGGTGGGAATCGAACCCACTACCTCCGGCTTAGCAGTCAGGGCTACTAACCACTACACCAATAGGCCCATCTCATATAGATCACAATACTGGCTACACTATCTACAATACGGCAGAACAAATTAAAACCGAGTCCACGTGCTTCTTGGCGCTTGATTAGTTCCTTTCACCGCGCAAACAATAGGACGAGAAGCGATAGGGGGACATTCGGCCTTCGGCCTCCCGCCCATCCTTAATTGCGTTTTTCCGCAAAATAACTCTGCCGCTAATTGCAAGGCTTTGAAACTTCATTCGTACGCAAAATGAATTTTTATTTAGATTCTCCTTTATTTTATACATTGGTGTGGTTAATTATTATTATTATTTTATTATCCATTTATTTCAGGCATCAAGGCCCATATAAACATATACAATATTATATTAACATAAAACTTAAAAATACTATAAATATATACTGGTGTGGTAATATATTGGTGTGGTTAATAAGTTTTCATTTTTGTTATGTGGCGGGGTTTATTACTATTGTACCAGTGCATTGTATTGAAATTTTGTATTGCCTGCTTACTTTGTTAGTATGGTGTTTCTTGGGATTAATGCTCATGATTTTTCTTTGTAAGCCTTTCGCTCTAAGGCCGTGTACAGAAAGAAAGCTGGAAACTTATAAGCGCTGACAAGCGTTTATAAGTTTCCAGCACAAAGGAAGCAGGTTGAAGCAGACTAAGCAAAATGTCGGAACGATTTGCTTGCAGTTGTTATGGCAACGCCCAGCGCTGACAAGCGCGTGTTGAAGCTTGTCGGCACCGTTCAGTGCTTATCGGCGCGTGTTCATATATTTTCCTGCGCGGATTACCAGCGCTGACAAGCGCCGGCAAGTGCCGGCAAGCGCTTATAAGTTTCCAGCTGAGTTGAAAGCTGGAAACTTGAGACTGTAATAGGCTGATTTTATTATCTTAGAACTAGTTGTTTTATTTAGATTTGATATCAAATTAATATTTTCATTGCTGTTCTTTAGTGCGATGGATATTTGTGTATGAATATTTATAAGTTAAACAAAATGTAGTTTGGGGCAGTGTCAGCAGAGCGACACCGTTTTTTACTAACTGAATACTCTGACAATAAATAAAATAAATATATATCCTGGGACATCTTACACACGGCCATCTGATCCCAAGCTAAGCAGAACTTGTGTTATGGCAATCAGACAACTGATATACATACATATTATAGATAAATAACACACATAAGAAACATCTGACAACAATTCAGAGGTTAAAGTTTCTTAAGCTCCGTACAATAGTATTCGTCTAACCGTGCAAGGTCCATAGGTTAATGTTGTTTGATTCTTTCGTGCTCTCTTGATGAAAGAACCGTACAGATTTGAGTATACCTGTCCAAACATACTTTATCACTTGCATTTATCAGTAATCGTTCACCTCAACTACAAATATGTCAACAACAGTCTCCCAGCGTTGCAGGTTTTTTTAAAGCATAATCTGCTTTAAAAAAACCATAATCCTGGTCTGGTAGCCATGCCACAAATCCACCAGGCACCTCTTTTCATTGGCGAAAAAACTACACGCCGTTTAGAGCATGTATTTTAAAAGGATAGTTTGGGAATCCGGCTGTTGGTGGACTGAATTGTATATACGCAGTTTGATACGGATTTGGGAACACAAAGGAATTTTCTGACCGCCGTGTTTAAGAGATGTAGGGCTTTTTTTGGTGAGTTGGAAATAAATGACTTCTCCCGTCCTGGGCGGGGCGGGAGCGTGTCAGACTTTTACTGACTAAAACCAGGCGTCCGTCACTCGCTCAAGGCCACGCGTTTTATGCCTACCGCTTCGCGTATCGTCGACGATACAACGAACACCGGGCGGGCTGTCGCGCGCCCGGCTGAGTGCTCGCGCGTCACGGGTACAGCGCTGACTATCAAAATGCCGAAACCACGTAATTGTTGCGTGATTATTGTGCAATTCCCCTGTTTCCCAATTCTTCTGTTTCCCTTTTGATTATTTATTAAAATTATTCACGCCGTTTTGGATATTTTTCGACACTAAAATATATTAGTCGGGAATTCAAGGAACGAAAAATATGCATCAGTCATTTTATCAAACTAAAAAATATTTGATCAACAAATAAAAAAAAAATGATTTTCTAAAACATTCGTTTTATTACCATTATCATCATACATAATCCTAGCAGATTTGCTGGACGACACGCACACACGTTAGTCGCGCGGCGGGCAAAAGAATCTCAACTCTCTTTGTGCGTACTTATGGTACATTTCTCCTTGCTGCAAACAACTGGTATTATTATTATGATTTTGTAGGCTATTATAGCGTAGGTATTTTGGTTTTTGTATTGGAGTGAAGTATCTGTTACGTAGTAACTATTTATTAATCTGTGCTAAAACCCACTCATGTTCCTTCGGTTGCCCTTTATGTTCCGGGGCCGCGGTAACTATTATAACTATTCTGCAACCCCGAGAGATGTGGGGATCAGGGTGCCTACCACAAGCCCTTAGCAGTATTACTTCGATATTACTCTCAGTGGGAAAAAGACGGCGCTAGACAACGCGTCTAACGCTGTCACTTGCACACTCTGGAACAGGAATATAACAATCTTAGGTACTTTAAAAGTCATGGTAACTCAACTGGCATGTTTCTATGGCTTTGGGGTACAATATAGACCCATCGCATGTCCAATCTCAGTAGCAAAATTACATACATTATTCTTATATTATTCTTTATTGCACAAGAAAACACACATAAAAACAGCAAACATAAATGAGCTATGTACAAAGGCGAGCTAAAAAAACAAAAAATAAATAAAAAAAACAAAATTACATTTAATCTTTGGACGATCAATAGCAGCGTGATAACCGGCAGTCGTTTGGACGACCAAGCGACAGCCGGCTGTCGCGCTGCTATTGTCTTTTCTATTTGGTCTCGGATCACGTGTGTTCGCAAGTTTGAATACCTACATTATCTGTAGAATAGTGGACAAGAAACAACGAGGCTGTTTTTTTAAAAAAACCTTATTAATTCCAAACTAACATTATGAATTCAAAAGTTATTTTGACTGTCTGGTAACTTTTTGGTAAAAATGTTGAAAACTCATAAAAACCTTTGTTGGCAAATCCGAATCTCAATTATTTACTTTTAGTAAGTTTCATCAGGAAAATGTTAAAGTTAGTTTCATCTATTAAGCTAGTTATAAGCATGCCAAATTATAAGTTTACAATACATTAGGCAAAGTAGACATAATATCTTTTCGATTTTTTTCAAAAGATATATTATTGTACTAGCTTTTGCCTGCGACTTCGTCCACGTGGATTAATAGTTCCCGTTCCCGGGATTTTGGGGATGAAAACTATCCTATGTCCTTTCTAGGGTGCCAGACTATATCTGTACCAAATCCATTCAAATCGGTTCAGTGGTTTAGGCGTGAAGAAGAGACAGACAGTCAGACAGAGTTACTTTCGCATTTACAATATTAGTACGGATAAGTACGGATTGAGTAAATTAAAATACTTTAGATACAGTATATCTTTCCGAATTTTTAGTCTGTGATTTCCAACTCATTTGTTAATAGATACCCGCTGACAAACAGAAGAACGGACATACAATAGATCACTTACAAAGAATGTCTAAAAAACAAAAATCCAAAATTAAACCTAACAAAATAAAGAAGAGAAATAAATAGTAATCCGAAAGCGCCGAGCATCGAATGGACCGATCGCATCGAATTATAACAACTAACTAACTAACAAGCCGGATTATGTAGTTAGTGCGGTTCGAGCGAGGGTTGCCAGTGTTGGGGTAACATTTACCTTGGAAAACTTTGTCAAAATGTTGTTTTTATAGTGTGTTTGTGTAGTGCTTTATTCGTGTCGATTTTTGCACCATATCTCTTTCTTTCTTCTTATTTTTTTTTTTTTGTTTTTGGTAAATATTGTTCCACACTAAGAAATGTCTTGTTATCGCAGGTGCCTTTAAAGCGTTTTCTTTATTCCATAATAATACTATACGCTTTCAGAAAAAATGATTTGGGTGCCAAAACGAATATACTTTCGTTTCTATAATACTATTAGTATGATTTGTTTAAAAAGATGATAATTATGTTAAATAATAAAGCATCAAGCATCGAATGGATCGATCGCATCGAATTATAACAACAAACTAACTAACAAGCCGGATTATGTAGTTAGTGCGGTTCGAGTTAGGGTTGCCAGTGTTGGAGTAACATTTACCTTGGGAAACTTTGACAAAATGTTTTTGTAGTGTTTTTACTGTCCTTTGATCGTATCGATTTTTTTACAATATACTTTTTTACTTCGACTGATTCGATTCGATATATATTTTTTCTTCTATATTTGGTGACCGTTGCACCACACGAAATATAATGTCTTGAAATCGAAGGTGCTTTTATAAAATAACTAGCTTTTGCCCGCGGCTTCGCTCGCGTTAGAAAGAGACAAAAAGTAGCCTATGTTACTCTCCATTCCTTCAACTATCTCCACTTAAAAAATCACGTCAATTTGTCGCTCCGTTTTGCCGTGAAACAAAGACAAACATACAGACAGACAGACAGACAGACAGACAGACAGACACACTTTTCCATTTATAATATTAGTATGGATGTATGTGACGTACACATTTTTGCTAACAAATGGCGTTTTCTTTAACCGCTAATAATATTACTAAGCGTACAGTAAAAGTATTTTTGCGTTTAGCCGTCAAAATAACCAGACTTTAGCAAAACGGATTGCCTTTAGCATCGACATTGTAAAATTTACCTCAATAAACTTAGAAAAAAAAAATGCTGTCTTTGTGTAGTATTTTTAATGTGCTTTCGTGTAGGTTCGCGCGTTCAATCCTGATTGGTGATTTCAGGCGTACATTCATAGTCAATTTATTTATTTCCATTAGACCATTTAAAAGGCACTTTGGAACTTCATTCGCAAGATTATAAATAAGTAATCAAGTTGCCCATTCCAAAATGTTGTTTCGTATGGAGAAGAATGGGCAAGAAACTTCATACTTATCCTTAAACAAGAAAAATAATAGTTGAATTCCGGAAATCGGTAGCTATTTGTTATTTAACATTACTATTTAGTTTTTGAAGGCGATTTTTTCTTGAGAACCTAGTTTTTTAAGTCGATTATAAAAACCGCATAGCGAATAAATAAACATACACACAAACAGGTCAAACTGACAACCTCCTTTTTTGAAGTCGGTTAATAATTATGATGTTACGTGTACGGTATCCAGGGCCGTCATACACAATTGAGGTTTTCTTGAATACCAATGAATGCATTCAAATGAAATTTAGCCTAATTGAAGAACTAGTCATTTTCTACTATAGTTTGAATTTTATTAGAAAATATCCGTGGGCTTTTGAGAAAGCTTAAACTGTATCTGACGGCCCTGTATACTTATCTACTTTGCTGACTGTACATGCGTAATTATAAATTCATGTTTTCTTGCGAGATTTTCCTAAACCGATGGCAATGACGTCCTCGAAAAACTTATGAAGAAGGAATTCTTAACCAAGAGTGATTAAGAATTCAAAATCTCTTGTAACTTTTAATGGCCTATTAAAGCAACATGTCTTATTTATTGTTTTCTCGTGTTTTTCGCTTAAGTCTGTCGTTTATTTTATACTGTTTTTTCCTTATACGAAGAAATGCCTGTTTGTCTCGTGGTTAGACCTTGACTGCTAAACCGGAGGTCGTTGGTTCGATTCCTACCCAGGACAAACTTTGTGTGATAGGCATCTCTCATCTCTCAACTTTGTGTGGTTTACTCTGTGTGTGGGTGTAATTTATCTATTTTATGTATGTATATTTCAATTTTAATAAGTGTGTATATCAGTTATTTGATACAAGCTCTGCTTAGTTTAAAATCAGATGGCCGTGTGTGATTTGTCCAAGATATTTATAATTTATATACATTTTATGATACCGTTAAAACGGGGAAAAATATTTAACATGGCAACACAGAAACTTGCGTCAGACAAGTTGGTGGAAAATAATTCGGTCATTGTAGTTTTATTAGCGAGGCGTGTCCATTGGCGGTTGAACGCTTTGTACGTTCTGTAGTGGGTAAGCAGAGGTCTGGGGTTAAAATATTATGTTTTTTTTTAACTCGGTCTCTTTAAAATCAAGTAAGTTTTTGACTATTTTTGAGCCTAAAAGAGTGTGATATTTGTAGAAAGAAGTTTGTGTTACAAATATAAAACGTTTATTTACCAATAAGCTTTTAAATGTTTAGATACACACATCAAAAGTGTCTAGGGATGTTTCAATTAAACCTAAATTACTAAAATTCTATTAACTTTTTGTTAAAACATGTACACATTAAAATAAACCTTGTTTAATAGACTATGTAATCTGATAATAAACTTTTAGATAAAGTTAAATTTAAAAAAAACTTAGAAGAAGAGGAAAAACTAAACAAAATTTCAATCTTAACTTTATTTTTGAAACATCAAAACTTAAACAAAACAACAATTATTTTTATATAAAAATTATTGAAAACTTAAAATTAATATTCCGTGGATCCACCTAAGACTCTCCTGACACATCTGCAGCGGTTCTGCATACTCAAAACAAGGGTGTCAATATCCTGTTGTGGAATACTGTCCCATAATTGCCGTTTCTGAAGCCATGAAGACCAGTCAGAGCGTTATATCCAGGCTTTGGTCATGTTATCGTGTCACGGAGGAAGTGGTGGAACGGCACCGAGGACCTCAACGCATTACAACACATGTACAGGACCGATTCATAGTAAATGCTGCACGAAGTCAACTAAATGCAGCGGCGATGCAATTGGTTCAAAGGCTACAGAGAGAGTATGGTTTGCTGGTAAGCGGTCAAACTTTGAGAAGGGACTGCATGAAGTCAATCTACGTGCTCGTAGGCCATTTGGGGAATAGGCACTAAGGAGAGGTAATCGAGGAAGAAGATTACAATGGGCTATTGCTCACGAAAACTGGAACCATTCTTAATGGTCACTTGTGCTTTTCACTGATGAATCTAGGTTTGGATTTCATCCTGATTCGCGAAGAGTACGCGTTTGGAGAAAACCTGGACGTTGGAATCGACTGCAGCACCCACAACAAGTTCATGCATATTAAGGTGGTACGATTATGGTTTGGGCAGGAATTCGTCTCGGCGGTAGAACGGACCTCGTTTGGATACAAGGCAATATGACTGCTCGAAAATACCGAGATGAGGTGCTAGAGCCTGTAATCTTGCCCCACAAACAGCAAATGGGACAAAATTTTCAGCTAATGCACGACAATGCCCGTCCACATACGGCGCGTATCGTTACAAGTTGGTTACAACAGCATGTTATCCAAGCTGTAGACCGGCCTGCACAATCCCCTGACTTAAATCCTATTGAGCATGCCTGGAATATGCTTCAGAGAAGAGCTCGTAGGAATTTCCCTGTTGATATTGTGCATCAAAACCAGCTTTTCTTGCATCTTAGCAGGATTTGGGACAGTACTCCACAACAGGATATTGACACCCTTGTTTTGAGTATGCAGAACCGCTCCAGATGTGTCAGGAGAGTCTTAGGTGGATCCACGAATTATTAATTTTAAGTTTTCAACAATTTTTATAAAAAAAAAAATTGTTTTGTTGTTTAGGTTTTGAAATTTCAAAAAAAAAGCTAAATTGAAATTTTGTTGAGTTTTTCCTCTTCTTCTAAGTTTTTTTTTAATTTAACTTTATCTAAAAGTTTATTATCAGATTAGATAGGCTATTAAACAAGGTTTATTTTAAAGTGTAGGTGTCTTAACAAAAAGTTAATAGAATTTTAGTTATTTAGGTTTAATTAAAATATCCCTAGACACTTTTGATGTGTGTATTTTCGTTGGTCCCAAACTAGGTTGGGCCTGTATCTTGGGCATCTCGGATACAAACAGATATACCTTAATAAAATAAAATGCGACATCACATTGGCTTTTGCCTTATGGAAATTATATTTTTTCTAGCACTATTTGAATCTTTATAATTTTTTTTTTATAAATTGGGATCAGATTTACTGAGCCCAATTAATCGATGATGATAATTATAAGGGTGACTACAAATTGTTACACTTACAATATCACAGCAGTAAATTCCAGCTCTCCCAGTACAACCAATCTATACTAATATTATAAATGGGAAAGTGTGTCTGTCTGTCTGTATGTTTGTCTTTCTTTCACGGCAAAACGGAGCGATGAATTGACGTGATTTTTTGAGTGGAGATAGTTTAAGGGACGGAGAGTAACATAGGCTACTTTTTGTCTCTTTCTAACGCGAGCGAAGCCGCGGGCAAAAGCTGGTACACTATGAAAGCGAACCCACGCGTCATACATAGCCAAACAAGTGAACATCGGGCTCAAAGAGTTCGTTACGGCAGCGTTAATGAAACCGTATTTACATGACTTGCGTGATGTGCATCATAAATAGTTGATATCACGCCTCTATTATTTGAGTGTGAGCAGAGATGTGCGGTGGGTGCTTTTATCCGACGGGCCTGTTGTTCTAGTAGTCAGTGGACCCTGACTGCTAAGCCAGAGGTCGTGGGTTCGATTCCCACCCAAGACAAACTTTGTGTGATGAGCATAATTTGCATTGTTCTGTGTCTGGGTGTTTTTTATCTATATTATGTATGTATTTAAAAATTATATAAGTATGTAGATCAGTGGGCTGATTACCATAACACAAGCTCTGCTTAGCTTGGGATCAGATGGCCGTGTGTAAGATGCCCCAGAATATTTATTTATTTTATGGTATGTTGTGGTTTAAAAAGAAATAAATAATCTAGCCTTGAATTATTTATTCCAAACTTACATAAAAATGAAAACCAACTAAAAACAAAGCACTAGAATTGAAATAAATGGGCATCAAAATACTCCTCTGCATCGCTGTGAACCAGTAAAGTGCCCAAGAGGCTGACAGCGTTGCCACTATGGATGGCAAGGTAAGCCTTTGGCCAAGATAAAAGTCAGCTATAGAGTCAAGAGTTAACCAGTCTTTTAGACAAGCCCTTAAAAATAAGGTAGGCACTCGCACTCCATGGCCCGAGAGTTTCACCCCAAACAGTTCAAAAATATATTTATCAGTAAGGTGTACCCGCTTGATATATGATATACTAGCTTTTGCCCGTGACTTCGTCCGCGTGGGATAATAGTTCCCGTTCCCGGGGGATTTCCGGGATAAATACTATGTCCTTTCTCGGGTCCCAGACTATATCTGTACCAAATTTCATTCAAATCGGTTCATTGGTTTAAGCGTGAAGAAGAGACAGACAGACAGAAAGGCAGACAGACAGAGTTACTTTCGCATTTATAATATTAGTACGGATTTCAGCAGCCGAGGCGAGGCGGTACCAAATTTACCATTAAGTGGTATATTTTTTTAGGGGTGTGGGAAATTATCAAATGACTTCTCCCGTCCTGGGTGCGGCGGTTGGGCGTGTCAGACTTTTACTGACTAAAACCCACTCATGTTCCTTCGGTTGCCCTTTATGTTCCGGGGCCACGGTTTATTATTAACATTCCGCAACCCCGGAAGTGGTATATATTCGTACCAATTTTTATTTTAATCAGTTCAGTAGTTTTGGCGTGAAAGCGAGACAGACAGAGTTAGTTTCGCATTTACAATATTAGTATGGAAGTATTCTGTTATGGCAAAGTCAAAGTCAAACTTTCTTTATTGTATGTAAGTTACAGATCTTAACAATAATATTAGTATCAATATGTCCTGCCTAATAGGCATACAATAATAGGCGAGACGACAAAAAAAGTAATTAGTTCGTCTCTATAGATTATCAAAAAAATTTGGACACGTATTTTTTCTTTTTTCTTGTAAACTAAGAATGACGACGATACAGTGCGTTGAAGTTGCGCATGACGTCACGATCAGATACAATTTTTGCATTACGGTGACGTCAAAAGCCCCCACTCCGGAACTTTGTTGCTCTTTATCTTTGTATTTTTTTATTAATTTGGTAAAGCAAAAAATTCGTGTCCCGTATTTTCGGCGGATCTATAAGACGGACTAAACAGAATGCCATTTTTTTATTGCTGTCGTCATCCCTATTAAATGGGTAGGTATTGGCAGTGGAATTAATAATTGGTCAACAATTCAGGAAATCTTGGATCGTGTAGTATGCTTTATCAGTTCTAAGAATCCCTTACCAATAAATTATTATAACTATGATTACCTATTAATTGAAATTCTGTAAAGGTTTACAGAAAACACAGGACATTCTGCAAATATTACCAACCAAAAGGGTTTCACAAGCATTGGGTTTAGATGATCTAATCTGTTTATTCAATCCGTCTTCAAAGGCCCTCTGATTACTCTAAATCAATCAAATTCATCTATTTACCTAGCCCTCTCTTCCTTATATCAATTAAAGTAAACAAAAACGTGGTTGTCACGTTTTCGTTTTACCTAAAATATTTTTGATGTGATTTGTACATTGCTTCATTGTAGTTAATACATTTTTGGAAGTAAATATAAATATTGTACTAGCCTTAGTAAGTACTAGCTTTTGCCCGCGACTTCGTCCGCGTGGAATAATACTTCCCGTTCCCGGAGGATTTCCGGGATTAACTACCCTATGTCCTTTCTCGGGTCCCAGACTATATCTATACCAAATTTCATTCAAATCGGTTTAGCTGTTTAGGCGTGAAGAAGATTCGAGACAGACAGAGTTACTTTCGCATTTATAATATTAGTACGGATTTCGAAAGCTATCTATAAAAGCAGAGATATTATAATTACTTATAATATCAAAAGTACATTTCCTTTGGACTCTTTGTGCCTAATTTCATTTTTTTATTTTTATTTTATAGTTCAGGAGGTTACGTGAACAGCGTAACAGACAGAGGTACTTTCATATTTATAATATTAGTTAGCTTTTTTAACTGTCGCTTGGTCGTCGAAAGTTAATGAATAAAAACTCCAAAAACATGATTGTCAAAGCTGCAATTTGACATTATTTTGTGATTGTTCACTGGATAATTGAATTATAATATAATGATATATATTAATACGATGTAATAACAAGCTGTTTTATGTTTATGATAATTTATATTGATTGATAAATGTATATGAACGGTGATAATATGTAATAATTCTTAACTTTTAGAGGCATGTAAAACAGAGTGTTAAAGGATTTGTCACACTGGATGCGTTCTGCGGCCTGCGGTCAGGTCAAAGTGAACGCAGCCCGCATCATGTATGAACACCATTGGCACTATCAATATATTATGTAAAGAATGCGATCTGACCGTGCGAGCACAACCAAAGAACGCATGTTGGGCCGACGGGGCGGCGACCGGTGTGACAAATCCTTTAGTTTTTCATTTTCCATTGTAAAGGAATCCAAAACAAATGGTCTTGAATCTGGGTTATCTAACGGTTTGTTGATGTTCTCCGCATTTCAAACGAATTTTATTTTGTAAATAGGTAAAAAATTACACACGAACGATGGAGCCGGTGTTTCCTAACTGGATTATTCTGAGAAGATACATCCGAAACAAACTCAGAGGTCAAAGTCTCTTTTGAATAATGTACTCGCATAATTTGACCAATACTGTATTGGTCAAATTATGCGAGGACCATAAAGGTAAACTGAAGTGATCTCTTGATGAGAGAAGCACACAGATTTGAGTGGACCTGTCCAAACAGTGCAAGCATTTGACAAAAAAGTCGTTAAGCTCAACTAAAAAAACGTAAGGAGCTCAACGTCTTGACGAACAATACCAAAGTAAGGACATTTGGGTAGGCCGCAATAAGAACTCAAAAGTTCAAGTTTTGTGTTCCTATGATGTTAATATCGCGTCAAATTCTGACAACGAGATGTAGGCTTTTTCAGTTGTAAGTATCCAGACACTTACCTAAAAGACCAAACAATAACGTAGAAACGAGCTTAAAATGACCTTTACTTTAACTTTAACGCGACCAAAGCTACAACCAAAATCAAGTTAATTATAATAAAACAACAATACCACTAAAACTCTTCCTATTGCAATACCACGTCCTACACATAAAGAAACGTGGCAATACATAAATACATGTTAATAAACTACTAATAAAATAAGGAAATCTGGCAAACAAGAGTTAACGGTCCCAGTCAAACATAGCCCATGTGTTATCTTAAACAGAATGATCGTAAAATCATTTAGTTGTGTAGGAAATGGATAAGACAGCATTCGCGAAGATACCTTTGGTGGTTACTTTATTTATTTACATTTAAAAATGCCACTTTTACAGACAGGTATAGTAAATGAACTTTTAATTTATTAAAACGCACTTAGGGTCAAAATTAATATACAAGGTGCATTTTTGAAAAATTTTGACAGGTATAGTCAATGAACTTTTAATTTATTAAAACGCACTTAGGGTCAAAATTAATATACAAGGCGCATTTTTGAAAAATTTTGACAGGTATAGAAAATGTACTTTTAATTCATTAAAACGCACTTAGGGTCAAAATTAATATACAAGGTGCAGTTTTGAACCCCCAAAACCTTTTAGGAGACTGTTATAGAACTCGTAAGTAATCAAAATTCAATAATAGGTACTTTTTTTTTTGGAGAGTAGGAAATCATCCATCCATAAAACCCACTCATGTTCCTTCGGTTGCCCTTTATGTTCCGGGGTCACGGTAATATTATAAACATTCCGCAACCCAGTAATAGGTATGTACTTCTTATTTTATTTTATTAATTTTGACTGTTTTTCAGAATTACTTTCGTAATAAACCTTGTATGCTTTGGAACTATAAAATTATCGTTTCCGTTGGTTTGTGTGTATGACTACGCGGCCATAGTATAGTTATAGACTGGCCGCGTTTTAAAGAACAGTAATCACACTTACGACTCACATGTACGGTTAGCAAAAGAGATATGTTACCAGGGCCATTAGATATAACTAAGGTTTTCTTAAACACCGATTGATGTATCCAAATGAAATTTAAATGGATTGAAGAACAAATTACTTTCTACAACATTTGAAATATTAATTTAAAATATATCCATTGGTTAATGAAAAAAATTTAATTGTATCTGACGGCCCTGGTAACATAAAAAAGAGATATATACTTACAGGTATGAAGTTGAAAAAGAAATATCTACCTATTTTATTGTTGATTCGGGTTGAAAATCAGTAACATAATGTTCTCCTGAAAGGTTTGCAAACCCAAAAATACATCTTGTTTTCTCTAGCGATCCGTCCCAGCTTCATACAAAATCTTTGAAAATCTAACTAGAAATTAAACTAAATTATATAAATTGAACATAATATGTACAAAACCTATAAATAATACTAAAATAAATATATAAAAGTTATAACAAGAAGGGCTCACAGAGCATCAAAAAACTCCTCCACATCACTGTCAACAGGACAGGTGCCCAAAAGGCTGGCAGCATTGCCACGTTCTATGTCAATTCTAATTCTTTGTCCCAGCTCTCTGGTCACGTGAAAATCTTAGATTTTTTCTACCATAATTATGCGTATCTCGCACGCGAGTTGATTAATACTCGTGCCTTCTCTGTATGAGAAGATGTCTTTGCTCTGTCATAAGACAAAAATAGACTGGCATTACTCAACAAACTTGACTCTCAAATATTTTCTTCAAGAACAGGTCTTCGCCCCACAATGGCAATCGCAAGCTGTTTTATCTCAGAAAGCACTCAGTAACCCAGATTCTGTGTCATATATCAGATGTGAGTGATATTTCAGAGTAGCACTCACAAGCGGGAACAAAAGGGAATTTAATTTTTTTTCAACCACCTTTGTAGGGTAATGTGGGGTAACAAAGTGTGGAGAAGGTTTGGTTTTTTTGGAGACTATAAAAGAAACATCGTCCAGTTTGTGTTATTCATATTGTTAAATATCGTTATTTAATGTCTATAAATGATAAACACTTATAGATTATTAACGCAGATGAAACTTAGATGTTCGTTCAAGGTTTTTGATATGAATTAAATAAAATAAATATACTGGGACAATTCACATCAATTAATCGAGATTAATTGATTCATAGCAGAAACTTCAAGGAAATATTGGTGCCGATTCTCTTGTGCACAAACTAACGTAAGTTTAGGTTAAGTGCATCTTTCTCTTTCCATTTCTTAAACAAAAGGACAGAAGATACATTTTATTTTAACCTGTCAAATTAGACAGCGCCTGATGAAAATTGACGTATATTTAGACGCCATGTTTTTAAATTGCGTCTAAATTTTCTATGGAGTGTCTGAATTTGACAGGACTTAACTAATATTTGATCTTCTGTCCTTTTCTTAATTAAAAGGAAAGAGAAAGATGCACTTAACTTAAATTTACGTTAATTTGTGCACAAGAGAATCGGCACCATTGTTTTTTTTTTGTGAAGAGTAAAAATATCAAGTATAAAAAAACAAAAATTAAGTATCCACTAAGAAAGGATTTTTGGGAATTCCAAGCCTAAAGGGGATGGAAGTTTGACATTCACGGGGGTGAAAACTAGTCCGTACTAATATTATAAATGCGAAAGTAACTCTGTCTGTCTGTCTGTCTCCTCTTCACGCCTAAACCACTGAAGCGATTTGAATGTTTGGTACAGATATAGTCTGGGACCCGAGAAAAGACAAAGGATAGTTTTCATCGCGGAAATCCCCCAGGAACGGTAACTATTTATCCACGCGGACGAAAGCTAGGTTTAAATAAATCTATTAGATGGGCTGTGTTTATTTATTTATTTATTAAAACTTTATGCACAAAGAAAAACATTGCACAAAGGCGGACTTAATGCCTCCCTAATTACACCCCTAGTCACTGTGTATTTGCCAGGTCGCTATACGGTCATTCTCCAATTCGGCGTTATTTGCCTAATTACCGTAACCATTTTTATTTTTCACAAATTTTACTTAAACTCATTAAAATATGAAACTAATAAAAAATACGAATTCAATAATCAATAAGGCATGTTTTAATTATTGGTAGTTTTCTAGTTATTGAGACTTAAAATAATTATGAGTACGGTAATTAGAAAAGTTTAATATCTAATGCCACGGTAATTAGAAAATGCCGTCAATTCTATGTAAAATATGATATAATTTAATAAAAATTAATAAAAATAACACACATTAATAATTTGTATACATCTGTTTATATAAAAATGAATCCCTATTTCTCTTTGTCATCTTTGGACCGATTTCACTAATTCTTTGTTGTGTTTGTTATTGTTTGGAGGAGGTTCTTATGAAAAAAAAGTGAAAATTAGGGTACTTTAGGATAGTGTAGGTTAGAGTAGAATAGAGTGGGATAGAGTAGGATAGGCTAGAGTAGGTTAGAGCAGGGTATAGTAGGAGTGAAGCCGCTGGAAAAAGCTATATTTTATTCCATTTATTTATTTTCATACACATTATTTACATGTTTAAATACTGATGTAAAAAAACATAAACATGTAAAAATATAAAAAAAACAGTTAGGTAGCCCCCCCCTGGCATCAGGAACAGGGTCCCAGCTACCGGTGATCAGAGCTCCAGAGGTAGGAACTTCCTAACGATGCGAGCCGTGTCCAAAAGCTTTTAAAAGAAGCTCTTGATCCAGCCATCTAACGAGAGCCTCCGAGAGAGAGGTGTTGGTCGAGACTCTTGGCTATTAAACCATTGGCAGAAACAACTATCGGCACATGACTGCTGAGTCCACATTCCACATGTCAACAATCTCGCAAGCCAAGTTGATATATATACTTTTTTTTTATTTTTCTCGGTCTTCATAAGGTTCCCGTCACGACAACGAGCATCTCGCGCCGCTTCAATTGATCCACCATCACTATATCAGGCTTGTTTGCTACAACAGTCCTGTCAGTGATGTTGAATCGTCCCCAGTACAATGACATTGCCATCTTCAGATTCTACGAGGCCGTATTCCAGAGCAAGTTGCTGATTGATAATCCAGTGATAATGTATCGAATCGTTCTCCCGGCAGGTGACACGCCCGACATAAGTCAACCGTAGCATTTTTCACAATAAATCTCCGATAATTCATCCATAATTGTACAGACGAAACCTTCGGTTCCCAAATAAGTTACCAAATCGTAGCCACTAAAAGGACGCTAAACAGCCTACATCGGGCCCATGCAGGGCCCGGAAAAACCGTCCGTGTAACTCCTTACTCTGCCATACTTCCTTACGATCCTTCGTCTCAAGCACTACAGGTTTGCGCCAGTTCTCTTTAGCCAAGGAGAGCGGAGTGAGGTCCTTGTCCACAGTGACCACATCTCGGTGCATCCCCACGTCAGCTTTAAGGAAATATTCCTGGAGGTTGTATGCCTCGCAGTTGTGGAGAGACTTAGCATTGAAAAAAAAACCTCGTCCTCCACATTTCCGCGGGATATATACAGCCTCATCAACTCATCACTGATGATTGCGGGTGATGTTCGAGCGCGCTTTGTATGTAGATTGACTTCTGTACCCATCTATTTTGAGGCTACAGTTAGTAAATAAGAATTAATTTTTCATACAACGGTAATTATAAACATATGGTAATTAGTATACGGTAATTAGAAATCGATAGATTTTCTTTAAAATTTCGGAAACCAACAAAATATGCAAATATGAGCTTATTACAACGTACGGAGGCCAAAATACTGTCTCGATTCACTTGATCAACTTCGGTCTAACTTAAAAATCAAATATTTATTTATGTAAAACGGTAATTAGAAAAGTTTTTAACCAAGGTTACGGTAATTATATACTAGCGTGCTTTATTCGCGGTACACTAACGTTAGAGACGTGCAACTGCTGTTTTGCTGCGGTACCCATTGAGGAGAAGAGACGCGCGCGGTAGTGGTGTGCCAAATACTGTTTTTTAGGGATGTGCACTCGAGAACAGAATATGTCACGGTAATTATAACTTTCGATCGGACATCCGATAATTTAATGATAATTATTTATAGACTGGTTCTAGTGAGTCGATATTTTACTATGCTATACACGTTGTTTAACACTATTTAAAATGTTAAATGGATAAAAGTAAATCTGTAAGTCATAAAAATTACAAGTAAGTTTTAACATTAAGTCAGTGTGCGGACACGTTACGGTAATTAGAGAACAGAGGTTTTTGAACTTAGGTTCAATTAATTTAGTCTTAACTACTTAAAACAGACGCCTGTGTTTTTGTTTATGGCTAGATAGGGATGCTATCTAACATATAAAAAATATATGATGATTGAATATGATATAAGTGCGGATTATTCAAGCGCGGACACGTAAAATTTGCTTATCGGAGAATGGCCGTATACTATCATTACTTCAACACCAAAAACACTATGGGTAAGATAAATTGATGTTTAACACGCACTTTGGCTAAGCACTATACCTGTCACTGTTACTCAAATGCTAAACGTCAAGTGCACGATAGAGACGAAACATGGTTAAGCCAAAGTACTTATTTATTCATTTATTTATTTACACTTTATGCACAAAATTAATGTACCTACAGAGGCGGACTTAATGCCTTAGGCATTCTCTACCAATCAACCATCGGTAGTGCAGAGATATGATGGCAGGTGCAAATATAAAGTAAAAAAAAAATGATAAGTTTTACCAAAATTACAAATCAATAGAAATACATATACGTAATAAAAAATGTATTATGTAAATAAATATAATAAATCTAAAATATATATTATATACAAATAAATACATGTATGTAGGTGTCGTGATGGCCCAGTGGATGAGGCGGGCGCCTCGTGTGTAAGAGGTTGTGGGTTCGCATCCGGGCAAGTACCAATGTGACTTTTTCAATTCATATGTACTTTCTAAAGTTTATCTTGGACATCACTGAAATCCCGTGCCTCGGAAAGCACGTAAAGCCGTTGGTCCCGGTTGTCATTCGTAGAACTTTGACAGTCGTTAGGTCGTTACTGGTTAGCCAAAAACTCTGACCAGTCTAACGAAGAGGTATCGTGTCACCCAGTTACGGGGTTGTGGAGGTCAGATAGGCAGTCGCTCCACGTAAAACACCGGTATCCAGCTGAATCCGGTTAGGCTGGCAGCCGACCCCAACACGGTTGGGAGAAGGCTAGGCAGATAGATAGACATGTACCTATATTTTTCAAGAAAGATGATTATGAGAGTACTCTGCCTAATTAAGCTGCAAATGACTGTTGAATGAATGAAAGGACGTGTTTAGAAACGTCTATTTATCTCGCCATATACGTTTAGTTTAGTTTAGTTCAGCTGGGCTTGTCCGCACTTAGCCTCATAATTGGGCCATTGTACGTGATTGACTTGTCGCCTATTCAAACCAACCCACACTTTCCCAGAATCTTAGCAAGCTTTTCAGTCTGCTAAAGATTTCTGGAAGTGACCCTGGGTGTTAGAGTAGCTCTGCCCGTTGTTCGGCCACACTGGTACACTCCATGAGGACGTGTTGTGGCGTTTCTTCTGCCTCTAAGCATCCTCTGCATAGAGGGCTGTCTCTGTTACTCCTATTGTGAATAGGTGCTTGTTCGTCATATACGTTTCTGGCTTAACAATCCACACTCAATAGAAATGTGTTTGTATGTTTGTTGTTCCGTTCTATAGACGTTTCTATTTGAGCACTGTTGATAGAACATTGCAGTCACGTTGTATATATTTGGTTTCAGTTACAATACTATTGTTGTCGCTGTAGTCGGCACGTGTTTTGATGAGATTGTTTGTTAATTGTTGTTTAATTGTTATATTGTTGTTGACAAACCATTTTCAAGGAGAGTTCTCGTCAAGGTCGCCGGATTTATGTGGAAATTTTGAGACAGGCCTATTTCCTATAGACGTCTTTTACTGATGATGAAAATAAAAATTATAGAGTTTCTTGTCCACTATTTCTTATGTTAAAATATTTTTGAAAAGTATATAAAAATAATTAATAATTTTTAAATTAATCTATATCAACAAATTGTCTATCGCCTATACATTGCTGTGCCCTAGCAGGGTTCATTGTTTGGAACTATCATAATGTAACAACCTGTACTATAATGTGTACCATGTACAACATGAAATGCAATAAAGGAATGAATGAATGATGAATGATAAAACTTGCTTTCACCCGCGGCTTCGCCCGCTTGAATGTCGTTACTTCCTTTTTTTACTCCTTTGTGGTTGAGATTTATAAAAATCCGTTCTTCGTGGTTATCTATTCTTCACATAGAAGTGCTTTTTGCAACGTTCATGTCTCTAGGATATCGGTTTGGGCTGTGCCTTGATATATCAACAGTCAGCCAATTAGTTTTATCGAATGACCTGCAATGCCCTAGAGGCCTCCGGAATAGTCTAAGGTGTCGTCCTAATTAAGAGCGATCGTACGACAGTGCGATGCGTTCTCGTTGTGCGATAAGTTCAAACAAACAGTGTTTACCGAAGTAATCGTTGACCTAATGAAAGCTACTAATAGGGTTGAAATTAAAACCACTTATTAGTTGCTTGAACTGCTGGTTCATATAATTGATCTGTTCCGATGACAATTCATATGATAAAAAATACAGTCTTATGTAAGTCGTTGTAACGAAACCATAGCTTGCACTTAATCGCGACTACGCCATCTAGTTATAAAAAATGAACTAAAATTAATTAATATGAATATTATGGTTTCGTTACTTTTGTGATGGGTTTTGGTCATCAACATACCGCCCACCAAGGACATTTAGTGACGGAATGTCCTTCTTAAATTATCGATAAGACTATAATTTGCACTTTTTGTGTTAAACATAACATTTCATAAATATAATAATCAATAATTCTTTGAACTATTACAATATTTTGTAGATCTAATTAAAATTAACAACAAAAATAATCAACTCATTTAGCTATTACAACACTTCATAAATCTAAGAAAAATAACAACAAAAATAAGCAATTCCTATGACCTAATGACACTTTAATACACGGGAAAAATAAACAACATCAATAAACAGTCTTCAAAAACTCAAACTCTAAAATAATTGGCCTAAAACGCTCTATATACATAACATATGCTCTAGAGATAAAAATAAACAATTCATTGCACTATTAGTAAAATACATAACTTAGAAGTAGGTCTTTTAATTGTAGAAGAATGAGTCCGCAATGTGACTACATAGTATCGTTGTCATCACCGGGGCCATTTCTTTATACGCAAGTGTAGAGTTATTGACCTGTTGAACTCAAACAACTTATTCTCTAAAAAAGATGGACCGGAAAACCATAGGTCATTACGAACAAGTGAACTAAGTAGCAATCCCCTGAAGGCGCAGTCGGCAGGATTATGCTTGGTAGACACACGACACTGAGTTGAACTTGTTAGATTATTAAAAAGAAAGAAGGTTAAATATGTTAAACATAAAAGCAAATTATGTGGAAAGCATTTATTGTAATTTAAACCAGTTTTGGTTATAAGTTTAAGTTGTCGTTGAAACTATACCTTTTGTATGAAACAAAAGCATTTTATCATTAATAATCGTTCTATATATACTACATTCTATATATACTACATTTTGAATATGTTTTTATAATAAAATAAACTTTAGGTAAAACTCAAATTCATTTATTCAATTTAACGAAAAGCTATTTGCTGGTTCCAAAATAGTAGGTTCCAATGGAGAAGAGCCAGCAAGAAACTCCATGAACACTCTTTTAAATTTGATAAAATATTACAATTATTCGGTTACATTATTCAAATCACACAATGTACATAATACACAAAATATAGTCATAATAGTCATATTATAAAATATAAACCACACAATGTACATAATACACATAATATACCTAGTCATAATCTAAATTTATATTCATAGGTAACATTATCACAATACACAAGAAGCTATACTTAACTTATATACAATCTCGGAGAGCTCCGCACCGTTCAACGTCTCAAACAAGAATGACCCAGATCGGTCGGCGCAGGGGCTTTTATAGGCGGTAACAAACAACTTAGTGATGAGTCATACTTATTTGTTACCGCTCGAACGTTGGCTGTTCGTTTAATTTAAAAGTAACATTTAAGACTGTTATTTACTATAATTATTTATAGGTTTATTATTTACTAATATTATATATATTTATTTACTAATATTATATGTATCTATGCCTATACATAAGCATTAACTATCACGGCCATACTGACAGTACTTCGTCCTCGAAGTATTGTGTTCCTATGTTAGTCTAGGCACATGCTATTGATTAATGAACATATACATGACACAAAACAAAGACCATTATATATTTTTTTCTCTCTTTTTTTTTTAATTTTATTCAGGTCGAGTCAGGTCAAACCAAGTCGAGTCAAACATTTGCATAGACATGGTTCAAATAGGTAACAGAGTATGCTTGCCAACTACATAGACATGTCGATCACATTCACCCGCTGCTGGTGAGACAATCGACACCAAATAGAAGGCCGACCAGCGGTTATTGGACTGATAAAATGATTGAGTAATGCCAACTACATAGTCATGTCAATCACATTCACCCGCTGCTTGTGAGATAATTGACACCAAATAGAAGGCCGACCAGCGGTACTCAGACTGATAAAATTATGGAGTAATGCCAACTACATAGTCATGTCAATCACATTCACCCGCTGCTTGTGAGATAATTGACACCAAATAGAAGGCCGACCAGCGGTACTCAGACGGATAAAATTATGGAGTAATGCCAACTACATAGTCATGTCAATCACATTCACCCGCTGCTTGTGAGATAATTGACACCAAATAGAAGGCCGACCAGCGGTACTCAGACGGATAAAATTATGGAGTAATGCCAACTACATAGTCATGTCAATCACATTCACCCGCTGCTTGTGAGATAATTGACACCAAATAGAAGGCCGACCAGCGGTACTCAGACGGATAAAATTATGGAGTAATGCCAACTACATAGTCATGTCAATCACATTCACCCGCTGCTTGTGAGATAATTGACACCAAATAGAAGGCCGACCAGCGGTACTCAGACTGATAAAATTATGGAGTAATGCCAACTACATAGTCATGTCAATCACATTCACCCGCTGCTTGTGAGATAATTGACACCAAATAGAAGGCCGACCAGCGGTACTCGGACTGATAAAATTATGGAGTAATGCCAACTACATAGTCATGTCAATCACATTCACCCGCTGCCTGTGAGATAATTGACACCAAATAGTAGGCCGACCAGCGGTACTCGGACTGATAAAACTTAAAGTCAAATTCAAGTCAAGTCAATATTTTTCACTCATTCACAATGTGACATATTGGTTCTAGCATTGATATACTCTAGCAGTCTCTGAAGGAAAAGTTAAATAGAATTTATTTTTGTATCATGTATATGTTTTAACAACATTTTATTTATGAAAGAACATAGGTTGTAAAAAAGACCTTAATACAGAACATCATAAAGTTTATAAATCACATTATAAAGTTACATTATAAAGCTTCTATAATCATAATATTATCATTGAATAATTAAATAATCACAAATTATCTGCATTATTATTTCCTTTTAAATGGTATGTTCAACTAGTATTGTTTTTATCAACCAACTCTCTTGGCCAATATCGTAAGTTTTGTTTTACTACAATAACATTCTTTACATTGCCTTGACCTTTGAGAGTGTAATGGTCATTGGGAAGGACTAAAGATATTTCGTAAGAATTTTTAAATCTAGTCTTATATATACCGTATCAACTGCAAAAATCTTATTATTCCGCCGTACCTAATGTATCAAATCAAGTTTTGAATTTATTTGCCTCGGTACGCAAACCTATACGCTAGTTCACGATCTACGCTTATGTCTACGTTATCTCCGGACACATTATTAACTTCATTCAAATGGGCTTGGGTTGAGAGGATATTAGCATTACAGCCTATTAATACACTAATCGATGTGAAGCCTGTAGAACTCTGAATTATTGTGGTATTAATCGACTGTTGTCCCTCCCTTCCATAATGATAAAAATAAATAATTGATCCGCTTGGCCAATCTGACGAGTTTCATTGTGCAATATTTTAAAAAGGCTAAATTTGGAAATTTTTAGCACACACGGGTCTTATTTTGTAAAACAATTGATTATTTTGGAACTAGTATTGAGTTTGATAAGAGCAAGATATTGATGTAGGAATGATAAAATTACTTTCACGTGATTAATCTATTTGTTATCCTTTATATAGATTATATATAAAATTTAAAAAGTATGAACTTGAAAAACCCCTACCATCAGTGTTAGTCATGGGGGTTCTAAGAAAGTTACAGAAAAAAAATTAAAGGAAAATGATTTAACCACGGTAGCGACCGATATACTGGACTATTTATGAATATTCATAAAAAAACTATGAATTACAAAATATAAATAAAATCTATAGAAGTACGCCGTTGTGAGGAATTGTAAATAGTAACACAATTTTCAATTAGAAATATTATAACCAAAATATAATGATATCTGTACGAAATTCCACTTTCAAAACTATGCCAAAAATATTATCATAAGAAGGTACCTACTCAAATTAATATTACTTCCTACAATGTAAGAAGCGACTCGTAACTCGAATTTTATTTAAAATAATAAACAGCTAATACTTTTATTTCTGTATATAATCATATTTTTATTGATTCAATAATTCAAAATTTATACATCGATACCGTTAATCTAATAAATGTAACTATAGTGTCGGCAACGCAAAAGTTAAACTTGGACATCGAGTAACTGTCGAATGTAAATGTCAAATTAATAATGGCGACAAAGTGATTCCGTGATTTTATTGGAGTTGTGTTTATTGCTTTATCCGGACTCCGATTTTTCTATCATTTACGTCTACCTGGACTGTTGAACCAGAACTTCTTGTTGACCTGGCTTTTCGCACTTGGATACCTGAACTTTTAGTCCATAAAACCTTTAAGGTTTAATATATTCGTTTTTATGCGATGATAATCGTTATAAACAGATTGAAATGATTGTTAATCGGAATAATAAATGGGTAAAATGTATATACGTGTTGTTTTTTTTTTATACATAGACAGGCTATGTTTTATGTGAGAATATGTGACAAGTCATTTATTAAATTATTAGTACTTTATTTGATGTGACCGTTTAAATAAGACGTATTTAGTGGTCGACATAAACGACTACAATTTTTTTTTCTCCATAAAATTCTTTGATTATTTCCTTTTTATGACAAATGTCATCGTCGGTTCTGGCGGAATCTTAAAAATTTTGAGACTAGGCAATCTTAAAGTAACAATAATTCACTTTCTGAGAATTTAACAAAAAGATTATTTGGACAGTACCTACTAAACATTTTTTTTTTTAGAAAGAGACAAAAAAAAAAAATAGTGGCTAAGTGTAAATCCAAGACGTAAACAAGTTTATAGGTGACCGGCTCGCTGACCGTGCGAAAACTGATTTTAATTTTCAAAGCCGCATAAATAGTATACTTTTGAAATCATAAGAACAATATTTTGATTCCGCAGGTAACTTTTTTTTGACGATAATGAGCTACATCTTTTGACACGTTCAGATGGACTAGATAAATATTTTAGAACAATTTTGTTTGCCGCATCTTGTTCGATTTCCTATTCCTAATTCACGTTATTTTTTTTTTTTTGCGAAATTGGAAATAAGTTATCGGAAGTAGCTATCTAGACCTATAAACTGCCTCACTTGCTAGGGAAGTTTATTTAATCAATTATCTTTGCCACGCTGGGCCTAATACCTTCCTGTAATAATATTCTCACATTTTGAACAAATAATCAATATTTATGATATTTATAGTAAACATTAAATAGCACAATGCCCTGCAAAGTTTTTGGACTACTTTCTTTTAGCGGATTAGTATCAATGATATCGACCACTACATATAATCCGTACACTGTATTTATATAATCCTTAGGTAGTAATCAGTATTTGTACACCGAAAATGGTAGAATAATATGGACATAAATTTAAGACCTATTGTAACATTATTCTGACAATTTAAAACTATCATTACACACAAAACCTTACCGGCTTAAGCTGCCATCTCGACACTGGAGTTTCACACACCTCAAATCAGCACGAAGTATCTCGATGCTATTACACCAACTTTTCGATCCGCAAACATTTTCATCCGCACCGAACAGCAGAGAAACGATGTCAACATCCTTCTGCTGATGTTGTTGAGCAGCGTCTCGGGTAGCCATAAGAAGATTTCCAGTTGTCTCAGCATCCATCCTTAAACATAGAATTATAAGTATTAGAATCGTAATATTGGGCCTATGGGTTATCCCACTTCTGATGTTAGATTATTAAAAAGAAAGAAGGTTAAATATGTTAAACATAAAAGCAAATTATGTGGAAAGCATTTATTGTAATTTAAACCAGTTTTGGTTATAAGTTTAAGTTGTCGTTGAAACTATACCTTTTGTATGAAACAAAAGCATTTTATCATTAATAATCGTTCTATATATACTACATTCTATATATACTACATTTTGAATATGTTTTTATAATAAAATAAACTTTAGGTAAAACTCAAATTCATTTATTCAATTTAACGAAAAGCTATTTGCTGGTTCCAAAATAGTAGGTTCCAATGGAGAAGAGCCAGCAAGAAACTCCATGAACACTCTTTTAAATTTGATAAAATATTACAATTATTCGGTTACATTATTCAAATCACACAATGTACATAATACACAAAATATAGTCATAATAGTCATATTATAAAATATAAACCACACAATGTACATAATACACATAATATACCTAGTCATAATCTAAATTTATATTCATAGGTAACATTATCACAATACACAAGAAGCTATACTTAACTTATATACAATCTCGGAGAGCTCCGCACCGTTCAACGTCTCAAACAAGAATGACCCAGATCGGTCGGCGCAGGGGCTTTTATAGGCGGTAACAAACAACTTAGTGATGAGTCATACTTATTTGTTACCGCTCGAACGTTGGCTGTTCGTTTAATTTAAAAGTAACATTTAAGACTGTTATTTACTATAATTATTTATAGGTTTATTATTTACTAATATTATATATATTTATTTACTAATATTATATGTATCTATGCCTATACATAAGCATTAACTATCAAACTCATAGTGCCCAATATTTCCGAGGTATGGTTCGCTACAAATGTTTTCCACCTGCTGGGGTGACTACTAAGCCACGATAGCACTACGGTGGAATCCGTCCATGCAAAGATCTTCATCTCTGGAATATTTAAGACCTCAGCTGCTTCTACCAACAACTTTGACAAGAGTACTGCACCGCATAGTTCCAATCGAGGAATACTGATCTGTTTGATGGGAGCTACTCTTGTTTTAGCGACCAACAAAGACACCTTAATGTTACGCGCTGAGTCTATTGTTCTTAAATAAACAACAGCTGAGTACGCTGCTTTCGAGGCGTCACTAAAACCATGTAGTTCGAGTTCATCGTTTGAACTTGTACTAAGCCAGCGAGGTACCTGGATCTTGGTAAGTAAGGTTAATTCTCCACGGTAAGTACTCCATTCGGTTTTTAATTCTGTAGTTACCTCCTCGTCCCAACCAAGACCTGCAAGCCATAACTTTTGTATGAACACCTTTGCTACAACCACACTCGGTGCTAACCATCCTAATGGGTCGAATAATCGAGCTATGTCTGATATTATAGATCTTTTTGTTACAGGTGCGGATATTAGCGGCGGAAGGTTAACGGAGTATTGGAAGTAGTCTTCGCGGCGGTTCCAGGTAAGTCCTAGAATTTTTATTGTATTATCTAGCTTAAGTTCTATGTCCTTCTCTTCTATTTTGGTATCCTTATCTATTTTATCCTTTTTGTCCTTATTATTTCTATCTTCTTCTTTTTCTATTATGTCCTGTTTGTCCTTATTTATAATCCTTTTTTGACCTCTTTGCAGAATTTCTTCAGTACTGGACAGTAAACGTTTTTTATTTAATAGTTGCTGATTATTGCTATTCCACTTCTGTGATGCGAATCCTCCTTCTGCTAATAATTCTATCATTTGTTTACAGATTTCTGTGCCCTCTTCGACGGTGTTACATCCAGTCATTAAATAGTCTACATAAAAACAATTTAAAGCTTTAGCAGCTGCAAGAGGATACTTGTCTCTTTCATCATATGCGACTTGATGGAGTGTTCGAACTGCTTGATACGGTGCAGAGACTGTCCCAAATGTTACCGTTACCAATTTATAATCTTCTATTGGTTTCGTGGGATCATCTCGCCAGAGTATTCGCTGGTAGACAGCATCATCATCGGCTACTCTAACTTGCCGGTACATTTTAACAATGTCCGCCACAATACCAATAGCGTGTACTCTCCATCGCAGAATTGTATGCCTCAAATCCGCTTGTAGTGTCGGCCCAACCATCAGAGTGTCGTTGAGCGATACTCCTTTTTTATTTTTTTCAGATGCGTTGAACACAACACGTACTTTCGTAGTGACCTTATCTTCTCTGATAACCGCGTGGTGTGGTAAGTAAACCGCTTCATTCTTTTTTATCGTCTCGTTTTACAGCTGTTAAATATCCTAAGTTTAAATACTCATTATTTACATCTGTATACTTTTGTTTCAAATCTGTGTTCTTATGTAATCTTTTTTCTAACGATTCAAGTCTTATTTCAGCTATGTCACGAGAACCTCCGGCTTTACATGCAGGATTATCACCACGGAACGGTAAGCGTACTATGTATCTGCCTGTATCATCTCGCTTAGTAGTTTTAATATATAATTCTTCGCATTTTTGTTCTTCTGGACTTAAGATTTTCTTTGTACTAATTTGCTCTTCTATCTCCCAGATTTTTTTCAGAAGATGATCTTCGTTGAAATTTGCACAATGTACGCTTATATTATGTAAGTTTGAACTTTCCTTGCTTGAACCGACTACACCAGAAAGGACCCACCCTAGAGTGGTGTTCTGTGCCATAATATTACATGATGGACTCTTCACTATACCTTCCTTCATGATGCAGCAGTAAACATCTGCTCCCAGTAAAACATCTATTTTATTGGGTGTACTAAAATAAGGATCCGCTAAAAATAGATTGTTAATATTAATCCAATCTATTGAACTAGTGGTCATACTTCTCTCAGGTAAGTATGAGGTGATCTTACTCAAAACGTAGGCGTTTATTTTGAGTTGAAAGTGGAGATCGATCTTTGACTTAATTGTGAGATTGACCATGTGCTTCGCAATGATTGACCTATCGTCACCTAATCCAGAGACGAGACCCTTTACAGGAATTTTCTTTAGTTTAAGATGTTGGACTGCGGCTTCTGTGATAAAACAGGCCTGTGAACCTTGGTCTAATAGTGCACGAACAGTTTGAAACCCGCCCGTCTTGGACTCTGCTTTTATTAACGCTGTGGCTAATAACACCTGGTTAGGTTTGGGGATTTTGGTAGTAGACAAGCATGACACTACCTGATTGTCACTAGTTGAAGCACTAACGTTATCAATCGTGGACTCAGTTGCCGCATCTTGGCCATCATTTTCAGCATTTGGTTCCCTATTAGGGTATAGCAGGGAATGGTGGCGTTTTTTGCATACACGACAGAACGTTTGTTTTTTGCAGTCGTATACTGTATGGTTGCCGCCTAAACAATTAAAACAGATTCTATTTTTTGCCACAAACTCACGTCTGCTCTCTGTGGACTGTTTTGCAAATTGTTTACAGAAGCAGAGCTTGTGGGGTTCTGAACAGTATTCGCAACGTATATTGGATGACGTCGTGGCTAACATCGCTTTAGAACCATGAACGTGTGAACTATGATTGACCTGGTGAGCCACAACCTTCCTGGGCTCGATACATTCAAGCGCGCGAAATCGACTTTCAATAAATGTTTTAAACTGCTCAAAGGTGGGCAATTCGTTGCTAGAGTCGTTTGAAATACTTAACTCCCACTGCTTACGAGTCTCGTTATCTAATTTGAACGTAACAATATGAATAATAATAACGTCCCATGTACTCACATCGATGTTAAGATTTTTTAAAGCACTTAAACAGTCGCTTGTCGTATCTAACAATTCTTTCAATGAACTAGATGATTCAACATTTAATCGTTTTTGACCAAACAATCTTTTCATAATACAATTGGTAAGGTACTTCTTATTAGCATATCGCTTTTCTAATTGCGACCAACATTGACTGTAGTTAGCGTCTGTAATTGGTGTGTACCTAATCAACTGCTCAGCTTCACCCGTGAGGTGGCTTTTAAGATAGTGCAGTTTTTGAACATTATCTAAAGATGTATTATTATGCACTAAGGAAATAAACAAATCGTGAAAAGTTGTCCATTCACTATAGTTTCCAGAAAAAGACGGAATTGTAATTTTTGGTAACTTTACAAAAGAATTAGATAATTTTGAACTACCAGTACTATTGTTAGAACCACTATTTTGCGTTTGTGATTCACTGACGTTAATCTTATTGAGTGTCAATTTCATTAGACATTTGCAGGTAATATAAGTATCTTCAGTTGAATCATAGATTTCCGTAACCTTTTGACCTATAATATCTTCCAATTTATATTGGCCATAAAGTTGAGTCTTAGTGTTTTTAAATGAAGACCAATCATTTTCAAGTAATTCAAGTCTTGTTTGAATATATTCGACAGAAAGTCTGTCTTTTGGACTCTTTTTAAAATTGGTTAACGCTTTTTGAATCACGGTCTGAAGGTCTTTTAATATATTAATTTTGCCTTCCATTTTAGATAACAAACAACAACAAGAGTAAATTAACGAGTGTATAAGACAAAAATAAAATGTATTAAAATAAAACTCTAGTAATTCAATTCATCGAACTTATAAAAGGCGTAATGTTGACAAGTCCAAAATTGACAAAAAGTTGATGAAATTTTTCTAAGTCTCAAAAAATGCGGAAAATTTTACAAGTGTTTGAGAAACAAATTAACTTTGGTAGAAATCGGGCATGGATTCCCCGCTCCCCCGTTTTTTATAAAACTATTCTAAGTCCTAATAATGCAACATTTAACTAAATGCTAAATCTTAAAGTTAAAATGTGCCTTGAAACAAAGCTGAAAATTGCTTGGCACAAAATATTACTTCTAAAATGTTAAAGTTAAAATCTTCCTTGCACTAAAGTTCAGATTTGCTTGACCATTAACTTTTTTTTTAAAATTAATTAAATTGTACTCACAATTGCACTTCACTCACACATACACGTAGGTTGAACTGGTAGGTACTAGTGGCGCCTCCTGTGGCGTCACTTTGAACTTGAATTCCTGGCTGCTATCACCGGCCTCGTCCACCTTGCTGAACGAACCTGTCTCTTCAGCTCGAGGATATTCTTGAACTACAGGTAGCGCCTTCTGTGGCGTCCCGTTGAACTATACCCAGTACTTAGCCGCAGCAATCCACTGCGAGTATTTGGGGTGCGGTCCACAGCTGGCACCGCCAAACACCAAAAAGTCAGACTGTTCCGGGTCTGATATCCGGCTCGAAGGACCAAAATGTTTACCGAAGTAATCGTTGACCTAATGAAAGCTACTAATAGGGTTGAAATTAAAACCACTTATTAGTTGCTTGAACTGCTGGTTCATATATTTGATCTGTTCCGATGACAATTCATATGATAAAAAAATACAGTCTTATGTAAGTCGTTGTAACGAAACCATAGCTTGCACTTAATCGCGACTACGCCATCTAGTTATAAAAAATGAACTAAAATTAATTAATATGAATATTATGGTTTCATTACTTTTGTGATGGGTTTTGGTCATCAACAAACAGATTTCATCAGTGTCCTATTCAACGCCTGCCGGGGTTGCGGAATGTGTATAATAGTTACCGTGACCCTGGAACATAAAGGGCAATCGAAGGAACATGAGTGGGTTTTAGTCAGTAAGAGTCTGACACGCCCTCCCGCCGCACCCAGGACGGGAGCAGTCATTGGATGCTTTCCCACTCACCAAAAAAGAAAAAAAAAATCAGTGTCCTATTTGAACCTCGCAAGCAACTCGCAAATAATCGTGCGAGCACATGAAATGCTTAATAACGATCGTACGTTTCGTTTGACCGTCGTCGTGAGATGAAAAATGCATCGCGCCATCGTACGATCCATCCCAATTAGGACGACGCCTAAAACTCCCTCTGACGTTTTAGAACATTGCAGAGCTTTTTCAAATCTTCTTAAAAATATGTCCGGGTAACATTCAAATTTTTTTTTTTAAACTGGATAATTGGACATCTTAATCTAATAACCCGATCCAAGTAACTTAATAGTCTTTCTAGAAGTCGCAAGTACAGCTATCCATACTAATATTATAAATGGGAAAGTGTGTCTGTCTGTCTGTATGTTTGTCTTTCTTTCACGGCAAAACGGAGCGACGAATTGACGTGATTTTTAAGTGGAGATAGTTGAAGGGATGGAGAGTAACATAGGCTACTTTTTGTCTCTTTCTAACGCGAGCGAAGCCGCGGGCAGAAGCTAGTATTTCTATAAAAAGCTGCCTCCTTACTATAGAACCTTACCCCCCAAGATATCTGCAAAGGCGTCGGGCCTACGCCGTCAGATTATTAAAACCTGCCCTTAAAACTAATGCAATTTTGATATTACTACCTGACATTACTCGTTTGATTTATGTCTGTCTGTTTGTCATAATATGCACCTGTTTACGTTGAATAGGTAGTGATATAAAAAGGAATGGGACAAGAGTGACTTGATCTTGTGTCATATTTTGTTATTGTTTTTATTTTTTGGCAATATAAATGTCTTCCGGATAATCTCCGAAACAGCTGGACAGATTTTGGTAGGACCTTCTCTAAAGAATAATTTATATCTCAGCGTAAAACATTCTAACTTTAGTAATTAATTATAAGGTTAAAAAATTGTTTACATTTTCAAAACTTTTCTGAAGAAATGTAAACAACGTGAATTTATTGTTAAGGAGATATAAAATAATAATAGTATGCTGCTTTAATTTATCATAAATGTGGATCAGAAATAAAGCTATACTAAAAACTCGCCCCTGCTTCGCGCAAGTGAAAAAAATCATTGCATTTCTTGTACTTTCTAATACTTTCTTTATATTTGACGGAGCCCTCTAGGGCCAATGGCGGGTTGCGGAATACTTCTAATAGTTACCGCGGCCCCGTAACATAAAGGGCAACCGAAGGAATCAGTGTGGGTTTTAGTCAGTAAAAGTAAATTATCAGTACTATGGATGGGAAATCATCAAATGAATTCTCCCGCCCTGGGTGGGGCGGGAGAATTCATTTTATGATTTCCCATCCATAGTTTAAATGATTTCTTTACCTTTTAGTAACGAAGCAATTAGTTAGTACCAGGACCGCAGTAATTAAAAAGAATAATGCATAAATAAAATTACCAGTCTCAATCCACCTTAGTACCAATTAGTACTATTTCTAATTAGTAAGACTACGGGAGTGTTTAAGTAATTAATGAAATACTTATCTAATTGCGTTGTTCTAAATTTCAATGTACTGCTTCTAGTTTAGAACAAGTACGAGTAGAGTTTATTAATTAGAATAATATTGTTATTTTCATTCATTTATTTTATTTTAAGTTTTACTTTTCATTCATTAAATTAAATTTCATCTTTACTATAAATTAATTAATATTCTGGGACAACTATGGCCATCTGATCCCAAAGTAAGCAGAGCTTGTACTATAGTAACCAACCAATTGATAAGCATAAATACTTATATCCATCCATCCATATCTATACTATCCATACTAATATTATAAATGCGAAAGTAACTCTGTCTGTTACGTTTTCCCGCTTAAACTACAGAACCGATTTGAATGAAATTTGGTACAGATATAGTCTGGGACCCGAGAAGGAACATAGGACAGTTTTCATCCCGGAAATCCCGCGGGAACGGGAACAATTCCACGCGGACGAAGTCGCGGGCAGAAGCTAGTTTTCAATAAATATATACATATATATATATATACGTATCCAAGGACGCTATAATTTATGCTCACAAATAACTAAATGAAAATAATAAAACAATATATTTAAATCGTTAAGATATCCGAATCAAAATAATAAAATAATCGCAACTTATTTCTTTTGTAAGTTAAAAAATAAGGTTTTGTTTTATGAACATAATATTTGAAATTAGAATCGAATACTGATATAGCCACTGTGTTCATAAATTAAACACAGACACAAAACAAACAATCATGTATATCACATAGTGTTTGTCCTGTTTGGAAATCGAAGTCACGACCTCCGGCATAGCAGTCAGGGTCACTAACCAGTAGACCAACGGGCCGGTCAAACTATAACCAACTAACTATATTTATATAGTAGTGAAAACATTAAAATGCAATTTGTACTTCAAAAGTTCTAAGCTTAAATACATAGAAAAAACTTTTCTAAAAGCTATTTCACCATGCAAAAATAAAAAAGTGCAGATTATTACCGACTTCACAAAAAGGAGGAGGTACTATGTTCGGCTGTTTGTATGTTTTTTTTTTTGTATGTTTGTTCATCGATTACTCCGTCAATTGTCAACGGATTTTGATGGTTCTTTTTTTGTTTGATAAGTCATGATTCAGGGGTGGTCCCATATAAATTTTGTGGCGATCGGTTCAGTGCTTCTCGAAAAATTCACCAAGAACAAAAAAAAATTGACGAAATTTTCATAGACGATGTGTGCTTTGTCTTCAAGTTTCTATT
Source organism: Athetis lepigone (assembly GCA_033675125.1). NCBI lineage: Eukaryota > Metazoa > Arthropoda > Insecta > Lepidoptera > Noctuidae > Athetis > Athetis lepigone. Next base: position 12,551,544 of record CM066228.1, on the reverse strand, counting down.
TTCGTTTTATAAGATTGTTCTTGATAAGATTGTTGATACACAGTCAAACATTGGGTGTCGACACTAAAAAGTAATAAATAAAAAACTTTTTTCAAAAAAAAAATAACCGCCTTCAAAAACTAAAAACCCAATAATAACTAAAATTTCGGAAGTCGGTGATTTCTCTTCTGCCATTCACTTCACAAAAAGGAGGAGGTACTATGTTCGGCTGTTTGTATGTTTTTTTTTTTGTATGTTTGTTCATCGATTACTCCGTCAATTGTCAACGGATTTTGATGGTTCTTTTTTTGTTTGATAAGTCATGATTCAGGGGTGGTCCCATATAAATTTTGTGGCGATCGGTTCAGTGCTTCTCGAAAAATTCACCAAGAACAAAAAAAAATTGACGAAATTTTCATAGACGATGTGTGCTTTGTCTTCAAGTTTCTATTTTCGTTTTATAAGATTGTTCTTGATAAGATTGTTGATACACAGTCAAACATTGGGTGTCGACACTAAAAAGTAATAAATAAATAAAATTTCGGAAGTCGGTGATTTCTCTTCTGCCATTCAATTTGTGTTGCCACCGACTTCCGAAATTTTAGTTATTATTGGGTTTTTAGTTTTTGAAGGCGGTTATTTTTTTTTTGAAAAAAGTTTTTTTTTTGTTTACGTGTTTCCGAATAAAATAACAATTTTATTTTTATTCTATTTTGTGTTAAACCTAAGCCTCTGTGTAGAATTGGATATTTCTGTGCGAAAATATTTATTTTGAATGTTAGTCAATACTTATTCACTAAATAAAATGTGTTTTTTTTTGGTTGGATCTAGTTAAAAAGAGATTTAAAGTAAGCGGATAAACATATATACTCATATATGTGGATACACTGTGACTAGTTAAATAATAATAAAACAATATAAATCATAAACAAATCCGTAATTATTTATTGCAATAAGGCTCTCAAAGTCTTTACAAAGGACACCCTAGCGCTCGCGGTTGCTTCGAGTCAATCATCCATACTATAAATAGGAAAGTGTGTCTGTCTGTATGTTTGTCTTTCTGTCACGGCAAAACGGAGTGACGAATTGACGTGATTTTTTAAGTAGAGATAGTTGAAGGGATGGAGGTTAACATAGGCTACTTTTTGTCTCTTTCTAACGCGAGCGAAGCCGCGGGCAAAAGCTAGTCTATAATAATAGAGTGAATAAGGTATGATCCGTTCTCCTTTCGATAGGTATCTAACGTGCGTATCAACAATCTATTTATTTTGTGAGACAGTTAGCCAACAATCAAAGCATTGTTTTTTTTATATATTTGGAATAACAATCGAATAGTGAATAGCCTCCTTCAATATATCCCTCGTCTTACCTGTCATGATTTGTACCGGACTTTTTACCGTTCTAAGTAATTACAATCGCCGCGCCGTAGAAGTAGGCTAGTACTATGTGCTACTATGTACTCCTAAATGTATCTAACTATGTATGTATAAAATAACGATAAATACTTTTTTTGATCCTCCATATATTAACTGTTTTTCGTGGTCTCGCGCTGTATACATTGCGTCAGTTTTTCAGGGTTGCGTATCAAAAGGCTTATAATGGGACCCTCAAAAACGAACGCATAATCACTATTGTCCCCACATGACATTCATACATAATCTCACATGACACTCATTCACCTCACATGACACTCATACATATTCTCACATGACACTCACTCACCTCACATGACACTCATTCACCTCACATGACACTCATTCACCTTACATGACACTCATTCCCCCATAATTCTAAGACAAGTACACCGTACACTCACACTCTTCTCATGACACGTACAACGCGTCACACGAACACTCACTTAATAATATTAATAAAACTATTTTGCATGTTCTTCAATTAAAAATTTTTGCTTTGATTTCTCTTTCGAAGTTACAATATGTTTGCTTAACTGAACAAATTAAATACAACACCTAAAAACTGCAGTGGGGGCCTGGAGATCCGTAACACAGGGTTTCCCTAGCACGGACTCCAGTCTCTCGCAAAGGAGCCTTGTTTTGTACTTTTTGTTTAGTCCTAAGTTGTTATTTATAAGCTAACCTTTGTGGAGAGAGAAATAAATTTTATTATTATTATTATTATTACTATGACTTTTCTGTCCATCCGTCTATCTATCTATCCGTCAGTCACCTGGCTATGTCTCATGAACCGTGAAAGTTAGAAAGTTGAATTTTTCGTAAAGTTGAACATAGAGGCAACCGAAGGAACAAGGGTGGTTTTAGAACAGATTACTAAATAGTTACTACGTAACAGATACATCACTCCAATACAAAAACGAAAATACCTACGCTATGCAGCTGTTTACAGCAAGGAGAAATGTAACATAAGTACGCACAAACAGAGTTGAAATGTGCTAGGGTTGGTGTATAATGATAATGGAAGAGATAGGCATAGAACGCGTGGCCTTAACCGAGTGACGGACGCCTGGTTTTATTCAGTAAAAGTCTAACACAATCTTGCCCCGCCCGGGGCAGAAGAAGTCATTTGATAATTTCCCATCCTCAAAAAATAGGGCGGCTCCCGTACATCAAACGAGGTCTTTTTGCCAAATTTTTGTACGGAACCCTTCGTGAACGAATACGGCTCGCACTTGGCCATTTTTTATTTCAACCACATTCTTATTTTCCATTTCCACATATACTTACTTACTCTTAATCCCAGTTATCTGACAGTTTTCATTTTCACCTTACAGCAAGTTACCTCAAAAATAAAATAACATTTTAATTCAATTTGTGTAGTGAGGCCGATAATTACACCACTCGCCATAGCCAGCGGTGTAGTACAAGTTGTAATCGGTAGCGTTTTGATAATGCAAGTTAAAGCTAAACTAATCAAACGTTGAAATGAAAATAAATCGAATAGGATTGAATGTTTTAGGCATAATATATGATAGTCGGATTTATGAGAATGATGATTTTTAAACAGTCTATTTATAACGTCTCGCTATGGCCAACGCAAACGGAGAAGTAATTAAAGATGCAAATCTTTCTTCTGCTCCGCTCCCGTGAAAATAAGACAGACAGCTGACACTTGCGTATTATGTAACACAATAGTAGTTAGTGCAACGGTCAATACATGAGTTCAAGAAGTTGTGGTAGCAGATTATTCCACAACAAAGTCTGCAGACGTCGAGTATGGGTTAGAGTAACGTGATGTTTTATACCTATTGTACCTATTATGCCCGTTATACCTATTATACCAATACACATTCGTATTGGCATACTTCTTCTTGTATATGACAACCTGGTTCAGAAAGCCTACTTTCCTGAAGCCACAGACTACTGTAAACAAATAATCTTTTGAGCATTTTTATAGATACTTAAAAATATTCACAACACACAAACTTGTCCTAAATCGCACACGCGTCATCTTCTGTCCTCGACCACATAAATAGTTGCATAGCTTAGATGCAATTTGGACCGCGGACCCACTCAAGCACGGTACACCGCGCCATCGCACATTTAATAGGATTTCGGGGGCTTTTACCATCATATACCTAACTCTAATATGTGCTTATAATGTGGCCTTGTTATACTGCGTAGGTTTTAAATTAGGCCTCGTACTCATGAAGTTTTCTGGGTTCAAATCCGAGCAAGTACCAATGTGACTTTCTCTTGATATCACAGACATCGGTGAAGGAAAACATCGTGAGGAAACCTGGACTTGTAGTTAATATGAGTCCGAAATCGCCAATCCACCTGAAGTAAGAGTGGTAATCAATGCTCGTGCCTTACGTGTATTAGAATACGCCTTCAAAAGTAAAATGTTAGTATTATATTATTTTGCGCCCGTATGTTTGGACCAAATCTTGTTACAGATTTTTTGATTAGTTCGGCTAAGCCTGTTTTATTTTTGTTCTGGGGTTAGTGACCCTGACCGCTAAGCAGAAGGTCGTGGGTGAGATTCCCATCCTGGATAAATATTTGTGTGATGAGAGACAAACAGTTTTTTTTAAACTATACTTTTGGCTTCGTCATCGGTGGTAGAACAATATGTTCATTATTTAAAAAAATATTAAATGTACGTACAATGTACTTATTTATTATAATAATAATTATAATTGTATTTATTATAATTCTGATTAACATAGCCTCGCCAAGTCTAGGATCAGATGGACATGTGTGAGTTGTCCCAACATATTATTTACTTTATTGATGTCTGGTTCAAATCTTGAAACAGTCTTTTAAACTATTTCTACTAAACCCAATCTTACAAAATATGTTTGATAGATAATTAAATTCTTTAACAGTTACTAGTAATCTTAGTAACTGGAGACTGGAAAGTTTTTTCAAATTTTAGTTGACTGAAAAATCATTATCAAAATCGATTCAGTTGCTCATGAAACCCAGACACACAAACAGAGATATTCTCACACTTATTACATTAGTAGGCATAACCAAAAATTGACGTAACCTCTTTCAGCAAAACACTTAAAGGTAAACCCTAAAACCCTGCATTCATTTCAGTTTAACTCCGATCGTATCTTCTAATAGTACTGTTATCCATTGAAACAAGATAACAAATAAAGAATTATATTCATGGAAGCGAATGCTTACGCGCACTCAAGGGTAATGCCGACTAGAACAACCTTTTTTTTATTTTCACACGTTCTTTTTACGCCAATAACCATTTGCTAAACGATAATAAGGTTGGGGCTACAGAGTGGGCGGGGAGCGGAGAGGTGATGATGCACAGAGGTCTTTCCTCATTCTGGTGGGTTACCATGACGTTTAAAGTAAGACTGTTTTATTCCTGTTCCAGAGTGTGCAAGTGACAGCGTTAGACACGTTGTCTAGCGCCGTCTCTTTCGCACTGAAAGTAATATCGAAGTAATACTGCTATAAGGGCTTGTGGTAGGTCCCCTAGTCTTGAACCAGAGCCTTGCACCATGTTTGTATATCTCGTAGGTTCATTTCCCAAGGAGAGCCTATGTGCGATGAAGTTGTAATTAAGGTATGATCACTGTTGCGTCATTTCAGCATTGATTTGGCATGGGTATAATTTAAATTGTGGCATATATAAAAAAACTTTATATAGCTTTAGGAGCGACATAGCCATGATAATAGGCAAGACGAATAAAAAAACATTTTTGGTCCGTCAGTTGCATCGTTTAAAAAAAATTGGACACATATTTTTTCTTTTTTCTCGTAAACGAAAAATGACAACTTCTGTATCGTTGTTATTTTACGTTGAAGTTTGAATTTCATTTTTTACTGAACAGTGACGTCACATGCCTCCACGTGCCTCCACTCCGGAACTTTGAACGTTTTTTGTATTTTCTTATTAATTTGATAAAGTGAAATATATCTCTAGCATTTTTAGACGGTCAAACGGACGGACTAAACAGAATGCCATTTTATTAATGTAGTCGTCATCCCCATTGTTAGAATAATGTTTTGCAGTAGAGACCACATTTATTAGACAAGCTTAGGATGGGACGCCTCCGTCAGATGACACGACGATTTGAGACGGGCAGCTGTCAGCAACTGGTTGCATGTAGGCAAAGATTGACCTATGAATTTGTGTAAGAATTGAGCCCTGAACTGACATAAGCTGATGACAATAATGGCTTTGGAAATGTCCCTACTAGTGCCATTATCTGATGAAAAATTGCAATTTCTTTTGCTGTGTCCAACAGGGTCCATGATGGTTACTTTTTTATGTTTATTACCTTTAAAACCACCACAGTTTTAAACTGATTGATGAGGTTGTGTGTCCAGGTCTGTCACATTTAGGTGACGAGGGTTTTCTGAATAGCGGTAACAGGTTTATTCGTGATTTGACTTGGCGTTGATATTAAATATCTCTTGGAGCTGTTGTTCCGCAAAAATCGTCTTTTTACCGAAAATCTAAATACTAATACAAAATAGAAAAACGCTAATTTCGCAGCCCTCATTTTAATACGACGCGTGTATCCTAATATTTCGCAATAAAAAACACGGACTGGAATTACTAAAAAGAAATCAAATGAAACCCTTTTAGAGGCTTTTAATAACCTTTTGCAGCTATATACTAACTTGTTGTTTTCCTTAAAATATCTACAAAGTAAATTTTATAACTAATCATAAAGTTTTTGTGGTAAGATATTAAATATACTTTGTAGGGTAAAAAAGCAAGTACCAGTAAGTTTTTGAACTACGAGCAATATAGCGTTGGTACATTTTACCTAACTGCAGAAAAATAGGGGAAAAATAGTTATGAATATGGTTGTGTTCGAGTCTTGAAGATTCTGCAAGAGCTGAAAAGAAGTTCGTAAAAGATTTTAAACGTTGAACTAATCATCATCATCTCCCTAGCCTTTTCCCAACTATGTTGGGGTTGGCTTCCAGTCTAACCGGATTCAGCAAGATACCAGTGTTTTACGTGGTGCAACTGCCTATCAGACCTCCCCAACCCAGTAACTAGGCTACACGATACCTCTTGGTTAGACTGGTCAGATTTTCTGGCTTACCCGTAACGACTGTCATAGTTCTAGGATGACAACCGGGACTTACGGCCTTACGTGCTTTCCGAGGCACGGAATGTCAGTGAGTTCCAAAAATGTCAGTGATGTCAAGTGTGTTTAAAAAGTATATAAGAATTTAAAAAGTCACAGTGGTACTTGCTCGGATTCGAACCCACAACCCGAAAGGCTGGCGCCTTATTCACTGGGCCATCACGACATACACACTTTAAACTAATGCTATGTCTGTTCTAAATTATTTGATGTTTAAGAAATTCAAGATGGCAGCTGTCAGGTATCAAAATGTTGGATATGAAGAATTTTTCATGCGACGGCTTTGCCTTGACCATCTTGTTCCCCTTTTTAAATTCTAAAATACATTACTGTTTCATACTTTCCAGTTTTTTTTTATTGCAATTGCGTTCTAATTTCCTAACTTTTCTTTATCCGACTGCCGGAAGGCCGGTTGTTTTTCGAGCGTATGTTTGTATGTATGTCTCATTCTATGGTACGCTCTACAGCCTAAACTGTTTAACTGATTTCGACTTATGAGGTGTTATTGAATTCGTATCAGTAGTGGGAGTCACATAGGATATATCATTAAAAAAGGAGAAATAAAAAAATAATAACTAAACAATCAAAAAACTCAACTGCAATTTCGGAAGTAAATGAGGATTTTTTGCATATTAGAAATCCGCTAGATGGCAATACGTAGGCGTCAGGTCCAACTGCAGCACGATTGGTGAATTTTTGACATATCTGTCAAGTGTCAATGTCATGCCGTTTTACCGACAAATATGTCAAAATCCACCAATCACGCCGCAGCCGGACCCGACGCCTACTTGCTGTCAAAAAACCTTCATTACATGAAACACAAACAAAGCCACCGACTTCCAAAATTGCAGTTAGGTTTTTGATTATTTATATTTTATTTTTATAACAAGAATAACGATCATACGCAATAAAATGTAACATACAACATTGCTAATTATACACAGATAGCAACACAGAAAATTACCAAAACTTCGAGCTTACAAAAGATCGTTTAATGCATCCCTAAATATAAATTAATACGGGACTCCTTATCCACTCTCTCCTTAAAAACCTGAATATAAAAAAGCAATTAGGACTACCTCCCTAAAACAAAAGAAACGGCCGTTAGAATTAAAATCTTATTATTTTATCCAATAATTAAGTTGCCTGCGTATATTCTACTCTGACGTTGATTATGTCTATTTTTTTCTTTTCAGAGCGCCCATTACAAGTGATACAATGGAATTCCCTTGATGAGGGTTTGAGAGGGAAGAATTTTGGAGGAGGTACATTGAGAGGAATGCATTTGTCGTAGGATCGGACTGTGTAGGCGTAGCTATGTTTTGTAGCAATGTATCGTAGTGTGTTGTAGCGAGTGATACCCTATCTCCCTAAGTTCCAAGATCCCCAAAGCTTATATTATTATTAATAACCGAAATCTAGAACAGTACAGTCGCCAAATTAATGCATACGTACGTATTGCCCCTCCCTGGATATATCTCAAAACAATATCAAAACCGTAGTAAAAATTATACTTAGCGATGTATAGCCAGTAAGGTGTAGTAGTGTGCCGTAGCAATGTGGTGTAGCAATACGGCGTAGTAGTGTGTTGTAGCAATGTGCGGAGCAATACGACGTAGGAGTGTGGCTTAGGAATGTGGCGTTGTAGTGTGGCGTAGTAATACGGCGTAGCAAGTAGCGGAGGTGTTGTGTGTTCTAGCAATAAGGCGTAGTAGTGTGTTGTAGCAATGTGGCGTAGTAGTGTGCCGTAGCAATGTGTTGTAGCAATAATGCATAGCAGTGTGCCGTAGCAATGTCTCGTAGGTGTGTGTTGTAGCAATTAGGTGTAGTTGTGTGACGTAGCAATGCTGCGTAGCAAGTAGCGGTGGTGTTGTGTGTTCTAGCAATAAGGCGTAGCAAAAGTAGTGTGGCGTAGCAATGCGGCGTAGAAATGTAGTGAAGGTGTGTGTTCTAGCAATACAGAGTAGTAGTGTGGCGAACTAGTGCGGCGTAGCAAGTAGCAAAGGTGTGTATTCTAGCAATACGGCGTAATAGTGTGACGTAGCAATGTGGCGAAGCAAGTAATTTGGCTCCAAAACTTGTTAGAGTCGGCGCTGACACTTGTGACATTCATTACATTCAAACCATTCGCTATTATGACATCTGACCCCAGGCTAGATTCCCATGTCACATAATGGTTATTTGGAGTGACGCTACATCTGTCTATATCACGACTGTCTACTCGTATGTCAACACTTGCTAAAGTCGACCTGACACCTGTTACACTCGTGACATTTAATTCTGACTCTTATTCTTTCATTTCTCCCCTGACTCGACACTAAAACGACAGAGTTTCATGTCTCTCATAGCTGTGTAGAGACACTAGATCAAGACACTTTTGTGTCACCCAACCCAACTCGAGACTCTATCAAAACTTGACCTTGACACTCCGACCCTCTTGAGACTGAGCTCTGACACTCAAGACACTTGACCTGACACCTCTGACGTTCGTGACACTCTAACCAGAAACTACCGACATTTTTGACCTACACTCACACCAATCAACATAGTGTCAGGAAAAACGGTGGCAACTTGTAAATAAAATTTTCTCCAAGCACTTTATATCCTACCGATCGACAGTCTCACCCTGCACAATAGAAAACACACGACATAACACAAGAACCCCTCATCATTCCAATTTTATGTTTTCCAATCGAAACACTGAACTCAATCCACGTTTATAGAGGAACTCTTCATAAAAACTCTACGACCTTTATTTTATGACGTGGGGTGTGAATGAGACAACGTGTCAACTGACAGTCAAAAATGAGAATCTATAATGTACTCGTATATACAACAACGTCGGGTTATTAACTTCATTTGTAATGCGAAAACGACTGGACCGATATTTATGACCTTAATTTGTTTGGTATCCGCTTTGAAAAGCAGAATAAATAAAACAAATATAAGAGATAAGATTTAGTAACATTTATTCCTTCGAACACACGTGATTTAAGACACAATAGAAAGACAATAGCAGCCCGACAGACGGCTTTAAGAATAAAACAAAATAAAATGAAAATTAATTTTGCAATACATATTTGATTCACGACAAAAAAGATAAGATAAAATAACTTTTTCGGAAGTCGGTGGCTTCTCTTCTGCCGGTCGAATTGTGTTGCTTTGCCACCGACTTCCGAAAAAGTTATTTTTGAGTTTTTAGTTTTTGAAGTCGGTTATCTTTTTTTTGGAAAAAGTTTTTTATTTTTTACTTTTTAGTTAGAGTCCCAACTACGTTTTAGAGTAACTTTCAAAAAAAATGTACGTTTTTCTATAAAAATTGAGGAGTTCCCTCGATTTCAGCATGATACCATCATCAGATCCTGGACCCGATGACAATGGGACCATTTGGGAAGTCTACCCTTTCAAACAAAAAAAGAATTGTTCAAATCGGTTGGCAAACGACGGAGATATGCGCGAACAAACATAAAAAAAAAAAAAAACATACAAACATTCGAATTGAGAACCTCCTCCTTTTTTTAGAAGTCGGTTAAAAAACAAAACACGCATAAAATGAACATGGCGTATGGACAACATCTGTCTAAGTTAGCTAGTTCAATGTATATAGATCTAATTAATTATTATGTCAACGGGAAGAATTCCACTGCTGGGCAATGGGCAAAGGTAATTTTTATTTAAGTACGTCCGACTTCAGTTTTTATTTAAATAATATTTTTTTATTAACTACTAAGATAGTGTTAAGATTAAAGTTTGAACGTTTAAAACTACTAATTGTCTTGGAGACATTTTTGTAATACTACGTAATATTACAATTATAATAAATATTACAATACTTTAGACGTCGAGCCGTTTACTTCGTCTGATTCATACCCTACCCACATGTTCACTTTATGGTCTACTACCATGAGATCGATATGGTTTATAATCAGGCACACGGTTTGTTGTATGACGTCATAAAATGATACTTTTTATCACTTACGGGATCAGCAGATGTTTGACGAAGTTTTTAGAGGTCTAAATAAGTATTTTATATTTAAGACTATATGTGGGAAAACTTTATTATATAAATGATTATGGAGGTTTATCGTTTATCGTAAAGAATCATGGCCAATTTTGTATGAACGTTGGCCTGCCTATGTATACTATGTTAAAGGCCTATGTTATAGGACCATTTTTTTCTGTAAGACCTTGTGTCGTAAAATATTAGAGAATTGAGATTTGTGCAAAGTACTTAAAGTAAATAATTTTTACATTTCATTTTAAGAAACTCAGTACTTGTAAACTACTTTAGTGGACTTACTTAGTTCTATGGAGTATTTTCTCAAAGAAGTCGGCTAGGGAACACCGCCCCCATCGTTCTCTTAAATATGCAAAACCATAATTAGCGTGAAACATCGTTAACGTTTGTTACATTTGCTTAATTTAACGTGTATTTTGGTTTATCATCTCTCTATTGCTATCGTAATTTATAGTAGTGAACGTACAGACCCGGTCATTAATGCAGTAGCACCTTAGGGTCTATTTAACTGTAACACGCGGTACAGGTATATATACAGCCGTGAATATGCTACTGCACTTTTGACTGCGACGGTACATCATCGAACAATACCATTGTATTAACCGACCTCAAAAAGTAAGAAGTTCCCAATTCGATGATTTTTTATGTATGTACAATCACGCGGAGATTTATGATCCGATAAGTTTTTTTTTTTATTACTTATGGGCTTGCTCTTGGTCCCAGACTAGCCCGAGGGCAAAGACGGGGTCTACGATGGAGCGAGCTCACCCAAAAGATGCCTATGCACTCTTCTCTTGAATACATCCGGGTTATATGCATTTGGAAACACAGACACCGGCAGGGAATTCCATTCTTTTAAAAAGTGAAAAGTGAGTTTTGAAGTGATTTTATTATTAGTTTTGATGCAGAATAGTTGCCGGTGGCAATGCAAAACAACAAATAGGACGGGAGCTACCGGCTTTCGAATTTTTAGGTTATTTTTAGTTTTTGAAGGCGGTTTTTTTAAGCTTACTTAAATTTAAACTACCGCATCCAAACAAGCGACAGGCGACACTCGCCATTCATTAACTCAGGAACGGTTTAATTTTAGTCTGAACAAGGTAATGAGACGTGCTACTCTGAGCGAACACTTTTAATTTTATACCTTCACTTAGTTGAGCTTTCGACTGCTGGTACAAAAATCTTGATTTGATGTGTCTAGAAAACACGAAAAATATATTAAAGTTTTTCTTCTGATTGCAGTTTAGTCACGGTGCGTAAATAGAGACTTAAATTGCAATTAGACTATTATACAATAGTTTATGCTTGCAGCAAAAAAAAAACGTATAATTTTGGTAAAATAATAATTAGAAAAAAATATCACGCTTTTATTAGCTGAGCTTTTATTTAGTTGAGCAAATAAAAATTTCTTATTCTAGAAAAAATCCATTAATAAATATCCAGGGACAACTCACACACGGCCATCTGATCCCAAACTAAGCAGAGCTTGTGCTATGATAACCAGACAACTGATAAACATTCTAATATAATATACAAATACAAACATATTATAGATAAATCACACTAGGCACAGTACAAACAATCGTACTCATCACACAAAGTTTGCCCTGGGTGGGAATCGAACCCACGACCTCCGGCTTTAACAGTCAGAGTCACAAACCACTAGACCACAGGACCTTTAAAAAGCGTAAAGTACTTTGTGTCAATAGTCGGAAACGTTTTAACTACCTACAGACATTAGTAGGAAGTTCGTCATTTTGATAATATCAAAGCGCCCCATGCTTTTTTACAATAATATATTCATTTCCTATTTCCTCTTTTCTTGATTGCTTATATATTACACTTTTACACGTCAATATTATTTTTTGCTTGGTCAAAGCCAACCTCACCTGCACGTGGTACACCCTGTTGACTCACTGACGAGGCGGACCAGGTCTCTTCACAAAGAGGAGACCTTCGCAGTCATATTGCATATATTAGTGTTATAGAGCTTTCTTCGATTGAGATATTGTAAAATAAACATGGTCATGGCAGAATTGTGGTGTCTTTTCCACAAATGCCATTCATGAAGAGTTGAAGTTGATTTTTAATAGACACTCTGAGAATAAACATTCGAAACAAACTCAGAGTCCAATCTTTTTAAAGTCCATGCAATTGTATTGGTCAAATCATGCGACGGCCATTTAGGTTAATGACCAAGGTATTCTCTTAATTATATATATATATATATATATACTATATATATATATATATACTATATATACTGGGACAACTCACACACGGTCATCTGATCCCAAACTAAGCAGAGCTTGTACTATGGTAACCAGACAACTGATAAACATACTTATATAATTTATAAATACATACTTATTATAGATAAATTACACCCAGACACAGAACAAACACTCATGCTCATCACACAAAGTTTGTCCTGGGTGGGAATCGAACCCACGACCTCCGGCTTAGCAGTCAGGGTCACTAACCACTAGACCAACTGGCCCGTCGAATTCTCTTAATTAAAGAAGCTAAGTGAAGTAGACTTGTCCAGACAGTTCAAGCCTTTGTCAGTAATTGTTAAATGTTTTTTAGCTGTAAGTCTTTCATAGTATTCTACTAATATAAAAAAAATACTACACTGGAAGTTTGTAACTTGTTTTGTAAAATTATGTAACTTGTTTTGGAAAATTAAAAATGGATTTTGTTGAAATTTTAACAACAATAGCTCACACGCTAGAATAACACATAGGCTGTATGACATCACGCTACCGTCAAGAGACAAAAGTCCTAACAATACGCGATAGCAACAGATAATGTGCCTAAAACTATTTCGTTAATAATGAAAGGAAAAAATAACAGGTCTAAACTATTGCAAACCGCCGCCAAAGTCATTAAAATTGGTGACTGAAGTTAAAAAAAGAGTTGATAAGTTCGAAACGACTGATATAGTTGATAACTAAGAACCAAGGCATGATAACTTACTTTGAGGCATAGACAGACTTATAACATCCCTCTTTTTGCGTCGGAGTTAAAAATGGAAAACACAAATAAAGCAAATTGTAAAACCTTAGCGCCTTACTGATAAACGCTGCATAAAGTTATGACAGGTGTGTAAAGTTATGCAATGAATATTATAGTTATGAATGATTATTAGTAAGGGCATTAATATAATTAAAAATTACACGTTACGTTGTGTATTCGCGATGGACTTCTAAACTACTTAATCGATTTTAATGAAATATGCACACCGTGTTTAGTTTGACCCAACTAGAAAGATAATCTATATTTTATTTCGATAAAAAACACTCCTAGTTAATAATTTAGGCATTTGAAATTAACACTTATGAAGCAAGAAAGCAAAGAAGATTAGCCATTTATTCTAAAAGAAGATAATTCAGCTTGTACAATGCAGAAATAAAATTCTAAAACGTTAGCGCAAAGCAGTGATAGGAAAAAAAATAATAACTTAGAGCCCACAGTAGACAGACTTACGTCACTTCAGCCATCTTGAATTTTTTGGATAGATTGAATTTGAATGGCAAACGTCTTTTTTATAATTTTTAACTGACTCCAAAGAGAGAAGGTTCTCAATTTAATCTGTTTTTTTTGTACACCGACTAATTCTCTTAATTTTGATGCAAAATAGTTGCCATTGACCATGCCTTCTGAAAGGTTATTCCAAAACACACCTTGTATCATCACGCTACGGTCTACAGGAGCAGAGTAATAATCAAAGCCCCGGGGTTGCGGAATAGTTATAATAGTTAATGTGGCCCCGGAACTTAAAGGGCAGCCGAAGGAACAGGAGTGGGTTTTAGTCAGTAAAAGTCTGAACCGAGGGGACCGGAGAAGTGATTTCCCACTCCAAAAAAAATCAAAGCCGTTACAGCTAATTTTCTGCTTAAATGACGTATCTTTGCCATCTCTAGGGTCTTAGACCATTTAGCACTGCACAAAGCGGTCTTAAAGTCAGTAATAGGAGCGTCAGCACTTGTACGGAGAAATCCTAGCTTTATTGCACACTGCGCTGGAATAGGAATACCTCATCGCACTTGCTTGAGGAATAGTGATGGAAATACCTTAGTTTATTTATATTGGACTAGTGATAGCCTGTGACTTGGTTTGAGCAAACTAAATATTCTCCATTTTACCCCTTTAAAGGTTTTTTTAATAATACCAGGCTTTTACTGTCCCACAGCAGTGCACAGGCCTCTTCTCATACACAGAAGGCACGAGCATTGATCACCATGCTTGCTCAAGGCGGTTGGGCGAGTTTGAACTTATATATACTACAATTCCAACTCCCTCAGGTTTCCTCACGATGTTTTCCTTCACCGGTGTCTGTGATGTCCAAGATAAAGTTTAGAAAGTACATATGAATTGAAAAAGTCTCATTGGTACTTGCCAGGATTCGTACCGACAACCTCTTGCATGAGAGGCAGGCACCTTAAAAACTAGGCCATCACGACATCCTTTTTTACGACGAGTTTTTTTTATGGATGAAAAATCATCAAATGTCTTCTCCCGCTCTGGGCTGGGCGGTCGGGCGTGCCAGACTTTTACTGACTAAAACCCACCCACTCATGTCTCTTCGGTTGCCCTTTATGTTCCGGGGTCACGGTAACTATTAGAACTATTCCGGCAGGCCTTAGAGGTTAAGAGATAACCGATTTAATTAATCTTGCTCGATCTATTATCACCAGCTCAATAGTCTTTCAGCCTAGATAGTTAAATTAATATCGAGAGTTCCATAATAGTTTCAATTACATATCTCTGCCTATAGTTTACGTTCTAGTTTCAACACTAGTTCAGTTTTGGACATAACCGATGCCACAGCTCCCATTGAACTTTAGGAAATTGGTTGGATTTTACAAAAAAACCGGTCAAGTGCGAGTCGGACTCGCGCAACGAGGGTTCCATTAACTACTTTTTTTTTTGTTTGCGGAGTTTTTCCTTTACTTGTGCTACATGACCCTTGACAAAAAAAATATAATAAAATTGATTAGTTTTATGTATATGTAGCTTGCTATTACTAGCTAGCTTGTTATTAGTATGTAGCTAAACACTTTTAATAAATTTTACACATAAAAATAACCTAACTTGGCAACTTTCATAGCAGATATTTATTACCTTATTTATTAAATTATTAAATTATAAAATGTGACATGTATGAAAACAGTACTTATATTAAATTATAAAATGTTATCTACTGAACCTGTAAGTGTTTGTCTCAGATCAGTGATATACAGAGAAATATCACTATACGTATAAGCAAATAAAATTTAATATATGTATTAACTATTACTACTAATTTACTATATATACTAATTGAATTATTTATGGTATGTTTGTTAACTGATATGCTAATATAATAATTGAATTTTCATGTATAAGTTAATTTAATTTTAAAACTTTTGCTACTTAGATTTTAAGTTTTCTATTCTGTAACAAAACTATTTTGCTGTGCCCTATACAGGGTCTACAACGGCTCTTAGCTCTAAGCTTTTGTTAACATCTTTTTACCTTGTAGAACGCAAATAAATAAATATGAAATATGAAAACCTTAAAGCCAAAAACTATAAATAATAAATCTAAATGACACACTCATCTAAAACAACGTATTACCTTCCCACCTGCGTAACCGAAACTTTACTCCCCAATGAAACCCGGAAATTTTGACAAAAACTTTCGATGACACCGACCAGAGACAACTGGACAACTTTTTTAATTTCACAAGTGGACATAATCTGTGAACATCATCAATCTAGTCGTGACGAGGGGGATTTTAGACAGTTTTTCAAACTTCATAGTGTGTTGTTTTAGTTTAGTTTAGTTGTGAGGGCTCGGGGTCGCCTCGTGCGTGTGAGGTTTGGGTTTGATAATACGGTAGTTTCCACCATTATCAATTGACGTACTTTTTATGAGCTGTCAAAACGCCATTCTTCAATAGATTGTGTACGGCAATGGCGACTTATGACGTCACTAAAATAACAACTCAGTTGACTATCTATTTATTGATTTCAAAACAACTAAAAATCAAATTTTAAGCAAATTGAAAATAAACCGAATTTATTAGGCTGAAATTAATAGAGGTTTTATAGGAATTGTGTCTAACATTTATTGGTTAATGGTGGAAACTACCCAATTTGACGAGCTTGTTGGTCTAGTAGTTAGTGACCCTGACTGCTAAGGTCGTGTGTTCGATTCAAACCTATAGCAAACTTTGTGTGATGAAGCGTGATTGGTTTTTCTGTGTCTGGGTGTAATTTATCTGTGACTAGCTTTCGCCCGCGGCTTCGCCCGGTTTAATGACAGAACTTCTATTCGATATTGTGTGATGAGCATGATTGTTTATTCTGTCTGTGATTTATAAATGATGTAAGTATGTTTATCAGTTATCTGGTTACTATAGTACAAGCTCTGCTTAGTTTGGGATCAGATGACCGTGTGTGAGATGTCCAAGGATATTTAATTATTTATGTTTTAACCCTTTATTGTTATAATTTCCAGAAGTTCTTTCTTAATGTCATCTGGCTTAATCTTCACATAGAACACACCTTCCAAGTTTCATGTCTCTAGAACATATATATCAACAATAAAATCATGCAATATTGATTCTAATTTAAAGTAAAAAAAAATATTAAAAAATCAGAACCCATCTGCAATTTCAGAAGAAGCTAGCTTTGTCTCTGTTTTATGTAATCACCACCAACCTCCGAAATTGCAGTTTGGATTTTAAATTATTTAATAACTAGTTTTTGTCCGCGACATCGACCGCGAGGATTAATAGTTCCCGTTCCCGGGGGATTTCCGGGATGAAAACTATTCTATGTCCTTTCTCGGGTCCCAGACTATATCTGTACCAAATTTCATTCAAATCGGTTCAGTGGTTTAGGCGTGAAGAAGAGACAGACAGACGGACAGACAGACAGACAGACAGAGTTACTTTCGCATTTATAATATATAAATAATATAAATAATGATTAGTACGGATTTTTTTAATTCATTGACACCTCTGGAGAGCTTGCCATAGAATGAGACATACATACATACATACATTCGAAAAACTAACCTTTCCTCCTCCGTAACTCCGCGTCCGCGGCGCATTGTGATTGCAATTGAGGTCACCGTGCACGAGATTATGCATCGGCATTGCTCGATACTCGATACTGTGCGGGTAGATCTCGTAATGTTGATAGTGCAAAAATCTATAATATGCGTTTCACTTTGTTATTTTTATTTTTATATTACTTAAACACAAAATATACACATTTACACAATGACTCAACACATACATATTTATTATTATTACATATTTATTATTATTATTTTATATTTTTGGTTTGTTTTTTTTTTACCAGTTATTTATTTAGAGCATAGAAAACGTATATACTTAATATTTATTGTAAAGCTGGTATACACATCTGTGACATGTCACACAGGGTCCAGTTGAAAACCAGCGTCAGGCACTTGAGGCCTGACATTTTGCTGAACTGGACCTTTTTTGACACAGCTGCCGGGGGCACAAATATTAAGTTAATTAACTAATTTTAAGCTGATAACTTTTTGAAAAAAACTCCATGTAATGCAAATGTTGTATGTATGTTATTTGTACCATCATACCGGCACTGCTGTGTGAAATAAATGTATTTTCTTTCTTTCTTCTTTCTTTCTTTCTAACTTTTAATACAAAAAATATGTAGAAACACAAACCTGTTAGGTAGTCATAAAAATATATAAGCTAGCCGCTAACCGCGTTTTTCTGGTGTGACGTCATTATAGAAATTGATTGATGCTTCCACGGGAAATGTTGTGTAGGGCGACAACGTTTTAATATAGAGGTATGTGAGCTAAAATGTTTTAATTTTTATATTTTATGGATAGGTTTTAAAAAGTTGCAGAATTAAGCGTTACTCTGCCGAAATCCATGATTAAAAAACAAATTCATCTTTTATCCAAAGAATGATTTAGATTTTGTCGGATAAAAACTGCCTAAAACCATACTAATATTATAAATGCGAAAGTAACTCTGTCTGTCTGTCTCTTCTTCACGCCTACTGAATCGATTTGAATGAAATTTGGTGCAGATATAGTCTGGGATCCGAGAAAGGACATAAGATAGTTTTCATCCCGGAAATTCCCCCGGAAAGGGAGCTCTTAATCCACGCGGACGAAGTCGCGGGCAAAAGCTAGTATTTTACTATTTGTTTAACAATTAGGTTTTTTACTTTATTCAATGGCAATCTGACGGCCCATCTGTTGTTAAATGGTCACAGCTGCGTATAGAGATCTGCAAGGGCTACCAGAAGCCTCGCAGATTCTTTGCCATCCCAGAAACAAAGATACATTGGCCTTCAAACTGAAACATAGTAACGTTGCTTTGCTGAATAAACAGGAATGGCAGTGGTACTTATTCATACGAGCTCATCAAGAAACAACTATACTACTATTAAGGTTGTACCAGATCCAATTGTATTCCTTTGGCACTTTTCTGATACAAAACTAAAAAAAAACCGGTCAAGTGCGAGTTGGACTCGCGCAACGAGGGTTCCGGTAATTTGTTTTTTAGTGAAATAACTACAAATTTACGGTTTTCGGAGTTTTCCCTTTACTTGTGCTATAGACCTTGCTTCTTGCCAAATTTCATGATTCTAGGTCAATGGGAAGTACCCTATAGGTTTTGAGTTTTGATTCCCTTGAAAATGTCTAAATATGCAATGTAAACCGCCGTATCTTTTTATTGTGTTGATTTAGAAACTTGATTTTTTCACTGCTTTGAGAGATAGCAGACCTGAGTATGTGATATTAATTTCAGCTTGATATCTCGACACGTTTCTGAGAAAAAGGTTCTTGACAGACGGACGGACGGACAGACGGACAACAAAGTCATCCTATAAGGGTTCCGTTTTTACCTTTTTAGGTACGGAACCCTAAAAAAAGAGAGAAAATGAAAAAAAAAAACAAAGAAAATTTACTTATTTATACCCCAACTTATATTTACGGTTAACACCACACATATAAATTAGAGGCTAATATAGAAACAAATAAACAGAAATGAAATAGTTTACTTACAATATGACAAAATTAGACAAAATTATATAAAGTTCCATTATTGATTATTAGATACAAGTTATAAAAAAAAAAAAAAAACGATGGTCACTGCAGCCAAAAAACCTATATATATCGAGAAAGTAAAGCAAGTACTCTCGACGCGTGAAGTGAGACGCGTCGACTAGACCAGACGTAGTTTGTTATACGTTGCGTTACACGCTCTTAGGTAAGGCTGTCCGCACACCGTGCGGCTTTTAGTCGCTGCGGGTAATAATCGCCAATAGGCGAGACGGCGAAAAAAAGTTATTGGTCCGTCAGTTAGATCATCACGAAAAATTACGACGATACAGTGCGTTGAAGTTTCACCTGACGTCACGATCTGATACAATTTTTGCTGGACAGTGGTTAATCCCGCATCTCATTAGGTCGCACTTTTGGAACCGGACAGGTTACATCTGATGCTTGCTGGGTTTTTTTTATAAACCATTAGTGCTTTTTAAATTTATCTAGGTTATCAATCAAGGCATCAAGCTTGTAGAGCAGTTTACTTTAGGTGTGCTTTATGTAGATCCTAGCTTCTGCCCGCGGCTTCGCTCGCGTTAGAAAGAGACAAAAAGTAGCCTATGTTACTCTCCATCCCTTCAACTATCTCCACTTAAAAAATCACGTCAATCCGTCGCTCCGTTTAACCATGAAAGAAAGACAAACATACAGACAGACAGACAGACACACTTTCCCATTTATAATATTAGTATGGATTTATTTCTACCAATAATTAAATTATCAAATGAAAAGAGTGTTTGAAGACATTAGAATGTGTGATTTTTTGCAGAAAATAATAACCCATGGCATCAGAATATCACATAGGCTACATGTAACACCACATTAGTATACAGATCCCAGGGTAACAGATCAGTAACCAGCGACCTAACTGAACGAGAGAACAACCGCGTTATAAACTGTATCACACCTAGATTTCTTATCGAGATATATATATAAATAATGAAAAATAACTAAGACTTTAATTTTTCAAAACATACCTCTAATATAAAAGCGTTTCTATGTTATAAACATAATTACGATTTAATGTTATGCATATACTAACAATCAAAATAAGTACATTTAATATTTTTGTAAAACAATTTTTGTGCCTGACAGTACATTTGATCAAAAATTAATTTGAATTGAATTAATCGTATCGGGGGCGTCAGCCACAGATGCGTCGACCACTGGGGGCCTAAGCCACGGACCTGATTGTATGTAGACAGCCTACGTTTGTATTTGACGTCTGCCTAACTACTTAAGTTAACTTTAAGAGTAATTAGTTTCAGTTCTAGGTATCTGTAAGTTTTACTAGGATGCTGACGTATTTAGAACTCAGAGGTACACAACCTTTTAATGTTAGGAAATCTTTTTTTTTTTGTCGATGGGAAATCATCAAATGACTACTATGAACATAGTTGGCAACTAGGTTCATTTTTCTTTGATTTTAACGTTCTAAAGTTTCTTTTATATGGTCTATTAGTAATAAATTATTAGAGTTTGAGTTTGACTTCTCCCGCCCTCCGTGTCAGACTTTTAGGGCGATTGTGCACTACAAAGAGTTTTACTGTCCGAACATCCGATTTTTTACGGTCCAAAGTGGCACGAAAAAAAACAGATGATTGGCTTGTGCACATGTCCGTCTTTACTCGGATGATACGCCTCAGTTTAGGGTAGCTCTGTCTTTAAAACTACACGCCACGCTCGCGAAATTACTTTGATCTATGAGTTTCTTCAAAACCGTTCCGGAATGGGGAAAAGTAAAATGTCGGAGGGTAAAATTACGCATAGTGCACAAACTAGGATATATATACATTATAAGACATGCCATAACGGACCGTAAAAAATCGGACTGCTGGACAGTAAAGTTCCTTGTAGTGCAAAATTGCCCTTACTGATTAAAACTCACTTAAGTTGTTTCGGTTGCCTTTTATGTTCCAGGGCTACGGTAACTTTTAAAACTATTCTGTCATCATCATCTCCCTAGCCTTTTCCCAACCGTATTGGGGTCGGCTGCCAGCCTAACCGGATTCAGCTGGATACCGGTGTTTTTCGTGGAGCGACTGCCTATCTGACCTCCACAATCCAGTAACTGGGCGACCCGATACCTCTTGGTTAGACTGGTCAGAGTTTCTGGCTAACCAGTAACGACTGTCAAAGTTCTACGAATGACAACCGGGACCAACGGCTTTACGTGCTTTCCGAGGCACGGGATGTCAGTGATGACTAAGATAAACTTTAGAAAGTACATATGAATTGAAAAAGTCACATTGGTACTTGCCTGGATTCGAACCCACAACCTCTTACACACGAGGCGGACGCCTTATCCACTGAGCCATCACGACACTCCTGAGAGACCCTCCTTTTAAAACTATTCTGTATAGGTTAGAAAACCATTTCACATTTTAGATTTACAATGTGAGAGTTTAGACGCTTGCTTAATGCGTCCATTACAGAATGTTCAATAAAAGCATTAAAAAAAAACGCCTCCAAAAACTAAAAACAAAAAAAAAACTTTAAATTTCGAAGTCGGCTTGTATCGGATTGCGGCGTTCTGTTTGTTGTTTTGCATTGCCACCGACTTCCGAATTGTTTGCTTTGTTTTTAGTTTATAAAAAGTAAACCCACCGTATTAAAAAAACTTTTTTTACTTTTAAGTGCCAAATATTGTCTGCATAATTAGAACAAATCTACTCCAGTTAAAGGTTGACGCTAAACTAAACATAATAATGTCATCGATATATTCAAAACAATATGCCAGACAAAAATGTTCATAAAATAAAAACTACTCGATCAAACTATGTAATTTTTTTATACGACCAAATGCATCAAGCTTAATAAGAATCACGTAAAGCAGTTATTAATCTCACGTAGCGTAATCGATATCTAATTGAAGTTGGTAAAAATGAGTGATTAGTGATCCTGACTGCTAATTCAGATCGGTGTTTCAAATCCCACCCAGGAGAAAATATATAAGTATGTATAATATGTATATCAGTAACCTGGTGGTCTTCAGTTGGTGTAGTGATTCTAACTAGGAGTATGTTTTGTATATGTCACCGGAAAATAACTAGATCCGTAAGTTTATCAATCTACTAGGAAGTTTATAAACTTCCGTAGGATTCTAAACGGGAGATAAATTGTAATATTTTACGTCCACATTTCCGTAAATTTATTAATTTCCGTCGTCATACGGTAAATTTATAAACTAACGGATATCTATTCGTAAGATTTTATATGGTTCGACCAATCACAGAAACTCTTTTAAGTATACGCATCTTTGAAATACGTAAAATAACACACAGCTCTCTGATTGGTCAACGTTCATAGTTTATGTTCCGTGGCGAACTATGGCGCCCGCGAGGAAGGAGAAGTGACACGTGAGTTCACGTGACAGTCAACCAATCAGATTGCGCGTAGCGTTTGGTTACTGCACACTTATTATTTTACGAGTGAGTTCAGTAAGTTTATCAATTTACGAAAATGTGGACGTAAAATATTACAATTTATCTCCCGTTTAGAATCCTACGGAAGTTTATAAACTTCCTAGTAGATTGATAAACTTACGGATCTTGTTATTTTCCGGTGACATATATATTCTATGTAGTAGTAAGTAGGAGTGTATGACATGTGTTGTCCGAAACAGTTTTTTTAACGAAAATACAGACCGCTTCTAATTCTTTCAGGGACCACCAGTTTACCACCCCTGTTACAGATAGCCTTTTCACGTAGTTAAGCTTCGACCTTTGCACGAAAATATCGTCAAAAAGCGAATATTTGGTAATACTGAAGATAAATGGCTATTTTAGACTGAAAACTTTACCGGTGCTATTTGAAACTATTTGAATTTTGGTACGTTACGTGTAAAGCAGAAATACAAATTATTTACTATTTTTTTTTACATTGTATTTAGAATTTTATCGATATATTTTCATTATTAGGTCGAGAGTCAAAATTTTGGTCCGGTAGCTAATAAGTCGTTATAAAAAACCCAATTGTTAGTCTTCAGAGTTTCTGCTTTATGCACGAAATTGTGGGTTCAAAACCAGGCGAGTCCTAATAAATTTTTTGTAAGAAAGAAAGGAGAGAAAAAAGAGAGAAAGGAAAGAAAAAAAAAGAAATTTAGGTGAACCATTTTAACCGTTGGCCCATTCCAACATTGACCTGTACGAAAACAAACCTCAATTAAACCTGCCCCAGACCATATATACCGATTTCTAGCACAAACCCGTCACTCTATAAATGTCAACCTGCATTCGGAGCTAAAAATCAATCAAACACGTCGGAATAGTGTTGATCGGGACAGCGTGACATGCCGTGATAACGAGTCACGGTACACAGAGACTCTAGCGTGCAATGCATTGGTTTTGTAGGGTTCTGTTGTCAATATAACTTTGGTCATTTGTTTGTTATCGCTATTACTTACTACATTAAAGCCCGGTTTCCACCGCGAGCGGAACGGCCCCATTAATGACTACGCTCGCAAGCGCAAACTGCATACTTGTATTTCCACCAACAAAATTATAATTCTTAATACATACTTTATTATAAATGCATTTATTATTAATTATTATTCGACTATTTGTTGTTTATTTGTTTGACTATTTGTTGTTTGCAGTTTGCGCTTGTGAACAAAGTCATTAATGGGTCCGTTCCGCTCGCAGTGGAAACCGGGCGGCCTGTTTCACAACCTCAACATAAATAAATAAATACTATACTAGTATATAATAAACAGATATTTTAATCAGAATTTACCAGAAGAATCTGAAACCGGCGCTTAGAGCTATATACATATATATTTTGACGGGCCTGTTGGCGTAGTGGTTAGCAACCGTGACCGCTAAGCTGGAGGTCGTGGTTTCGATTCACACCCAGAACAAACTTTGTGTGATGAGCATGACTGTTTGTTCGGTGTCTGGGCGTATTTATCTGTAATATGTATGTATAAATTATATATAACTATATTGATCAGTTGTCTAGATACAATAGTACAAGCTCTGCTTAATTTGGGATTAGAAAGTCGTGTGTAAGTTGTACCTATCAAATTAAAAAAAAATAGAACACCAGTTGGTTCAGTTTGATCGCGCCACTGGGATGACTAGAACTGTTAAGCGCGAAACATCAAAACAAATACTAAGGTTTTTTAGTTTCAAATTTTATTTATTTATTTATTTATTCTAAGGAGATCCAACAGCTATAACAAAAGGATAAAAACAATATAAGAAACATTAAGCCAATTACAGGTTCTCACGGATAGAAACATATCAAATAACGAAAAACTGACGATCACTAATTAGCACGACAAAAAGAGAAAAAAAAAAGACATAATTTAGCAACACTTGTACATACAATCCGTGCTAGGCACTTTTGAAAAAGTTCGCATTCAGCTGGGTGCGTGCCGAATGGGTTTTCGTATTAAATGGGTCAAAAGAGAATTCCTTACAAAGAACATTAAAATCCTTACTCGCTCGCACCATGTACGAATAGATATTTAGATCGCAGAGTTACCAGTAGGTGATTCGGTTGCCGGTAACAACTTGGTGGTCGATAACAAGTGTGTCCTAGTGAACTACCCATTTATACAATTTTATACATTTTGTTGTTGGCGCAACCCGAGTTGCAAAATCTGGTGTCTTAATGAGATATGGCCCTAATGGTTTGCAGTAAGAGATGGAATTCTTGGTAAGTTCTGTTTCTACAGTATCACCATGTCCCTACGGCTTAGTTTGTATGTACGCAGCTCATCACGGAGAAAAAGGTTCTAAGATAAACAATCAGAAACTTTTTGTATTGGAAAAAGTGATTTGCTGAAATACAAACAGATAAAATAAATTACATACATGCAACGAAACAATATCCATATCCATACTATCCATACTAATATTATATTATAAATGCGAAAGTAACTCTGTCTGTCTATCTCTTCTTCACGCCTTAACCACAGAACCGATTTGAATGACATTTGGTAGTTTGGTACAGATATAGTCTGAAACCCGAGAAAGGACATAGGATAGTTTTCATCCCGGAAATCCTACAGGAACGGGAACTATTATTCCACGCGGACGAAGCCGCGGGCAAAAGCTAGTTCACTATATACCTTTTTGGCAGTCGTGTAAAAGTAATTTTCAGCAATCATTCTTATTCTTTGTTAACTAGCTGCATTTACACCTAGTAAATACTGAGAAATAACTACAAAACGAATAATTCATCATCATCTCCCTAGCCTTTTCCCAACCGTGTTGGAGTCGGCTGCCAGCCTAACCGGATTCAGCTGGATACCTGTGTTTTACGTGGAGCGACTGCCTATCTGACCTCCACAACCCAGTAACTGGGCGACACGATACCACTTGGTTAGACTGGTCAGAGTTTCTGGCTAACCAGTAACGACTGTCAAAGTTCTTCAAATGACAACCGGGACCAACGGCTTTACGTGCTTTCCGAGGCACGAGATGTCAGTGATGTCTAAGATAAACTTTAGAAAGTACATATGAATTGATAAAGTCACATTGGTACTTGCCCGGATTCGAACCCACAACCTCTTACACGAGAGGCGGGCGCCATATCCACTGGGCCATCACAACCCACAAAACACTCACAAAACGAATAATTAAAAACACCAGATCTCATAACGTCATCGGTTCAGCAGTGAATACAACACGTCATACAGCGAACACATTGAACGTATCATTCTCGACAGCGTGACACCTCGTTATCGGAACACGCTAGAAAGTAGGAACTGCGCTATTTAAACCACTCGTCGGTGGTATTACGTGCCGTTCGAATAGTTGCTTGAGAGTTGCTATGGTTGTTAGGGCCACTGTTTTTTGACAGCGTGAGACTTACACAACAACACGCTAGTAAGTAGGAACATTACTGTTTAAGCTAGAAGCTAAACCCATTACATGTTTTTAGATTGTTGCTTAAGAGCTGTTATGTGTTGCTAGGCTACTGTTTCTTGACAGCGTGACATCTTGTTTTCGAAACGCGCTAGAAAGTAGGAACTTGCTATTTAAACCACTCACCGGTGGTATTACGTGATTTTATTAATGTCCTTTTGTCTAGAGTTCTGGATTCCGTTAAGGGTAACTTTGTCGTGATACAATTCTGCGTCGTTTGAATCTTCTGAAAAGCCCTCCAGGTTGTCCATTACCGCCGCATTATGCCAATATAGGTACTGATTTAGAGCTCTGCGGCGATATACCCAACGATAGCTCAACTAATATATTAAAATAAAATTTATTAACATATTTATCAACGCACCGACAATTGCCGTCAATAGCTGAAAACAGTCCGTAACATCATGCTACAGAAAAAAGTTGCCGGCAGTTGCCCAACTCGAAAGTTCGCATAGGTAATAACCCAACGGGGTTATTACGTGCGATCTTTCAAGTGAGCAACAGAAGCATTGTCAACGTGTCCTCACATTCAACTCAACGTAATACTCGTATTATTGATGGTGCGTTGTAAGCAGAGTTGCAGCCAATATGGCGACCAAGATGGCGGCTATTGGATTTGTCTGAACGTATGGATTGGCGCTGATTCTCTTGTTTACAAACTAAACCAAATTTAAGTTAAGTGCATCTTTCTCTTTCCATTTCGTTAAGAAACATGTCAGTTTAATCCTGTCAAAATTGACTTGAAAACAATTTTTAGTGGCCATGTTTTTAATCGAATACAACTTTTTTTTTAACTTCACAAAAAAGAATAGCCACCTTTATTTACTAAAATTTAAATTTTAGTTTGCTAAACCAGTTATCTATTTTTTTTGTCCTGACTGCCAAGCCGAAGGCCATATATTGTTTGTTCTGAGCCTGGGTGTAATGTATTTATTAAAGCTATGTATTTATAAATTATATGAGAATGAGATTTAGTTCTCTGGTTACCATAGCACAAGATTTACTTAGTTTGGGATCAGATGACCGTTTGTAAGTTGTCCCAATATATTAAGATATTAATCAACAGAAAAAAAGTTGCCCGCAGTTGCTCGCAGTTGCCCAACTCGACAGCTCGCGCGTAATAACCCCGTTGCAACAGACGCATTGTCAACATGTCCTCACATTCGATTCAACGTTATATTATTGATGGCGTATGAAAGGCAGGCAGAGTTGCAGCCTGCAGTTAATTGGTTTTCGATGAAAAGGACCAAGATGGCGGCCATTGGGGAGTGTGAACTTGTCTGAAAGTTTGTCCTTTGTAAGTAAAGTTTTAGTTCTTGTTGTCCTTGTGGGTTTTTAATAGAAATTATAGAATTATACTAATATTATAAATGTAAAAGCTTGTGTGTATGGATGTATGTGTAGACGTGTATGTGCGTATGGATGTCTTTTTCTTTTTTACACAAAAAAATTGCAGTAATATAGCTTGTAAGTCCGGATGTGTAATCCGAATAATACAAAAGCTACTAAACATCACGATATGACCTATGAAACCGTGGGGGACAGCTAGTTTAATATTATCTCCAATAAAAGGTTTACAGAATTAATTGAATTTACAGTTTCTTGACACCTTCTCCCAAGCCTTTTTGCAATTTAACCAACCCTAACGCCTTTCAGATTCAGCTGAATACCTGGACGGAGGGACAGACGTCAGGTGTCCCTCATGGGGTTGCGGAATAGTTCTATTAGTTACCGTGGCTCCGGAACATAAACAACAACAACAATGGCAACCGAAAGATCATGGGTGGACTTTAGTCAGTAAAAGCCTGACACGCCCTCCCGCCCCACTCAAGATGAATTGGAGAAGATGATGCGAGAAGACATTTGATGATTTCCTCACCAAATAAAGTCGCTTCACGTGAAACATTGGCAGCCAGCTGTATCCGGTTAGGCTACAAACCGACCCCAACACAGTCGGGAAAAGGCTAAGGAGATGATCATGATGATGATGCTCTAAATATTCGTACTTCGCACTTAAATGCCCTGTCTAATCATAGTTCCTGTACCAATGGTCATTGACAATGATTTCCTATTGAACCACATTATTATCGCGGGAAAGCAAACGGTAAGGGCTATGCTATAGAGAGCGCGGAGATAAAATTAAATTAAAATAAAATTAGTTTAAAATAAATAGCTGCTGCTTGCACTAGCAAGTTCGATTTTCAAATACGACAAGCGAATTTTTGAAAATTCTTTTACTCTTACCTTATAAAGCTACGTAACGTTTTCAGCTAGTAATACAAGCTACAACATCACGTTATATCCCAAGAAGCAGTATCTAAATACCATCATTACTAATATAATTCGGGTGGAACTGCGACCATCAGCACGGGAGGGGGCCCAACAGGGTCAACGCCTGCCGGGGTTTAGGAATGTTTATAATAGTTACCGTGACCCCGGAACATAAAGGGCAACCGAAGGAACATGAGTGGGTTTTAGTCAGTAAAAGTCTGACACGCCCTTTTTTTTTAAGTGGGAAATCATCAAATGACTGCTCCCGTCCTGGGTGCGGCGGGAGAGGGCGTGTCAGACTTTTACTGACTAAAACCCACTCATGTTCCTTCGGTTGCCCTTTATGCTCCAGGTCACAGTAACAACCCGGCGCACCTAGGACGGGAGCAGTCATTTGATGATTTCCCACTCCACAAAAATAAAAAAGTTATTAAAAAAAAAAATACTCATAGCTTAAAAATACAGTCGAATTGAGAACCTCCTCCTTTTTTTGCAGTCGGTTGAAAAAATAAGCTGACGTCGCAATGTCTGCGTCAATATTCCGCCCCGCTTGCTCTAAAACCGTGCGATAATTAACTAACAATGTCATTACCAAATGACTATATTCCTATAGGTAATAATTATCTGACGTCACGTCCGTGTACAATAGATTGGAATTTGTGGTTAGTACTTATTTAAAGTTTATATCTAAACTGTTTGACTGGCCTGTTGGTTTAGTGGTTAGTGACTCTGAGTGCTGAGCCGAAGGCAGTGGGTTTGATTCCCAAACAGTATTTTATTTGTTATGAGAATGATTGTTGAATGTGTCGGGATGTAATTTATAATAATCTATTTCTAAATATTGATACATACTATACATGAAGAGACTCTTTAACTCTTTCTAACGCTAGCAAAGCAAAAGCTATCCATTATTTAGGACAACAATTAGTAGTCTATTGTTTATTATGAATGTGAAAATAACTCTCTTTTTTTTTTGGTGAGTGGGAAATCATCCAATGACTGCTCCCGTCCTAGGTGCGGCGGGAGAGCGTGTCAGACTTTTACTGACTAAAACCCACTCATGTTCCTTCGATTGCCCTTTATGTTCCAGGGTCACGGTAACTATTATAAACATTCCGCAACCCCGGCAGGCGTTGGCCCTGTTTGCCCCTTCCTGTGCTGACTCCTTCTCTTTGAAGCGCGCGTGGAACACTAACGCGCCATCGACGCGGTCCTGGTCCTAGCCGGGCGGCGAGCTACCCATCGCTCGCCATCCGCAGAACCGTGCCTACGGTGGCCAGTAGTCGTCTTGCGACTCTCGACGTCTTCGCCTGGGTATAAACAAAAAAGTCTGGGAACCAGCGCCGGGCGCGAGAGGTCACCGCCGCCGATCGCCTCTACGAGGACACGTCGATGGCCCGCCCATGCGCGGCACACCTCCACCGTGTCCTCCAGGCGACCGTTGCTGCAGTGGTGACACCCAGGCGTCGCTTCCGCTCGAATCCAAATAACTCTGTCTCGCTCTCTTTGTCTGTCTCCCTTTCATGCCAAAACAATCAATAACCAGTTTGAATGTTTGGTGCAGATACAGTCCACAGCCTGAAAAAGGACTTTCATCCCAAAAATTCCATTTGAACGGAAACTACGCACTTTAAACAGCAGGGAACAGCTATCATATAATTATTCAGAAACTATTAATAGTTTTTGGCTAAGATTGTTTATTTTGTTTTAGAGATATGTTCTTGTCCATTCGGTCACCAATCCAGACCTGGATTTCCAATATCTGATTGGAAATCTGATGAGATTCCCTGAGTCTAACAAACAGTTAGTTACGCGTTGTGTTTTTCAAGTTACACGCTGACCGTCCTGAAAGCGTTTGGCTGGCACGGCCACCTTTTTTAGCATATTTCTTCAATACTACAGAGTTACATTAAAAAAGAAAGCGGTACATAATTATATTCCTAGATAGAAGTACATTGAATTAGAACACACCTAGAGATCCAATTCTGGGTGGCCGTGTGAAACGCATATCATTAAATATTAAATATCCTCAACTCACACACGGTCATTGATCCCAAACTAAGCCAGAGCTTGTACTATGGTTATCAGACAACTGATAAACATACTTATATAGTTTTAAATACATACATAATATAGATAAATCATACCCAGACACAGAACAAACATTCGTGCTCATCACACAAAGTTTGTCCTGGGTGGGAATCGAACCCACGACCTGCGGCTTAGCAGTCAGGGTCACTAACCACTAGACCAACAAGCCCGTCAATTAGGGCCAAGTCGAGAATTAGTCCAGGTATTGGTCCTAATGCCAATACCATTAGATGATGACGTTATATCGGAGATTAGTGCGGCCGCCAACACATTGGGTTGGCTCCACACAGGTACCTTGATAAGCTTCAGACAATGATGTTATAGCTCAGACAATTACATACTGCTAATTGCAATATTGTCATTAACTAGTGGATTAGTTACACGTATCAATATAAAGTCAAGTGGCGAATGTAAAGTAACCTTACCGTTAACTAAATTTTCGAACGTCATGCTGTGAATGGGAGCTTTTAGTTGAGTTTAAAACTAGTATATTAGTATTTAAAACTTGCTGTACGCAACAGGGTCCATAATTGTTTCTATATTATATTATTATATTTACCACCTGTAAGTGTACATTATGGATTACGATATTTTGTAAACGATTTGATTTGATCATCTTTTAGTTGCTATGACTTCTTAATTATTTTTTTGGAATTATTTTATACTAGCTTTTGCCCGCGGCTTCGCTCGCGTTAGAAAGAGACAAAAAGTAGCCTATGTTACTCTCCATCCCTTCAACTATCTCCACTTAAAAAATCACGTCAATTCGTCTCTCCGTTTTACCGTGAAAGAAAGACAAACATACAGACAGACACACTTTCCCATTTATAATATTAAGTATGGATGATATAGCTTCTTCTTAGCTTCATAGCTTTCACATATAACTGGAAGCAAACACGATGAATGTAGGTACTTAACCAACATTTGGAAAACTCAATAGTGATTTCTGTCCTTCTTGATGAAATGGAAGATGAGAGAGAAAGAGAAAGAGAAAGAGGCACTTAACTTAAATTTAGGTTAGTTTGTGAAAAAGAGATTGATTGATTGATTGACACTATTGATTGTTGATTAGTTACCGTAAATTCTCCTGAAAAGTTTTGCAGTTTCACAGAAACATCTTGTATAAATAAGGTGTAATACCTTTCCGGACGATTTACTTTACCAAAAGCTCTTTTACAAATTTTAAAACCATTTATCAGCCTACAACTAAAAGAAAAACTTTCTGACAGTCAAAAATCACTCTGCCAAACTTTACTCCAAACCATTCCGAGCGAACTTTTGCGAAACATAATAAAATTTCTGAACGAAAACTGTCGACTGTCTCGACGGTTTAAAACAAAACAAAACAATAACAAACTGAAGTAAATACAAATAATTCTCGATATTCAGACAGCATGAGTCGCGGGTATTTTTGACAAACTTTAAACTAACTATAATAGGGTTGGCAGATGCCAAAATTGTATTTTTGAGGTCAAAAATTTTGTTAAGTTTCATGTGGTCAAGGGCTCTTTGGGAGGCGTTGAAAGACTACTTACTACCATCAAATAAACTGTTAGATAGTTCGTTTCGTTCCGTTTTTACCTCAAAAGGTAAAAACGGAACCCTTATAGGATCACTTTGTTGTCCGTGTGTCCGTCCGTCCGTCCGTCCGTCTGTCAAGACCCTTTTTCTCAAAAACGCGTCGAGATATCAAGCTGAAATTAATATCACATACTCAGGTCTGCTATCTCTCAAAGCAGTGAAAAAATCAAGTTTCTAAATTAACGCAATAAAAAGTTACGGCGGTTTACATTGCATATTTAGACATTTGCAAGGAAATCAAAACCTATAGGGTACTTCCCATTGCTCAAGAATCATGAAATTTGGTAAGAAGCAAGGTCATGTAGCACAAGTAAAGGGAAAACTCCGAAAACCGTAAATTTGTAGTTAGTTCACATCAGGCGTCCGTCTGTCCGTCTGTCTGTCAAGAACCTTTTTCTTAGGAACGCGTCAAGATATCAAGCTGAAATTAATATCACATACTCAAGTCTGCTATGTCCCAAAGCAGTGAAAAAACAAGTTTCTAAATCAACACAATAAAAAGATACGGCGGTTTATATTGCATATTTAAACATTTTCAAGGGAATTAAAACTCAAAACCTATAGGGTACTTCCCATTGACCTAGAATCATGAAATTTGGCAAGAAGCAAGGTCATGTAGCACAAGTAAAGGAAAAACTCTGAAAACCGTAAAGTAGTTAGTTCACATCCGTCCGTCCTCCCGTTCGTCCGCCTGTCAAGACCCTTTTTCTCAGAAACGCGTCAAGATATCAAGCTGAAATTAATATCGCATACTCAAGTCTGCTATCTCTCAAATCAGTGAAAAAATCAAGTTTCTAAATCAACGCAATAAAAAGATACGGTGGTTTATATTGCATATTTAGACATTTTCAAGGGAATCAAAACTCAAACCTATAGGGTACTTCCCATTGACCAAGAATCATGAAATTTGGCAAGATGCAAGGTCATGTAGCACGAGTAAAGGAAAAACTCTGAAAACCGTAAATTTGTAGTTAGTTCACATCCATCCTTCCTCCCGTTCGTCCGTCTGTCAAGACCCTTTTTCTCAGAAACGCGTCGAGATATCAAGTTCAAATTAATATCACATATTCAGGTCTGTTATCTCTTAAAGCAGTGAAAAAATCAAGTTTCTAAATCAACGCAATAAAAAGATACGGCTGTTTATATTGCATATTTAGACATTTTCAAAGGAATCAAAACTCAAAACCTATAGGGTACTTCCCACTGACCTAGAATCGTGAAATTTGGCAAGAAGCAACATGACCTTGCTTCTTGCCAAATTTACAACAAACAGCACTAGTAAAGGGAAAACTCCGAAAACCATAACTTTGTAGTTATTTCACAAAAAAAAAAAATTAACGGAACCCTCGTTGCGCAAGTCCAACTCGCACTTGACCGGTTTTTTTTTGGGGGAGTGTGAAATCGTCAAATGGGGTATCCCATCCTGGGTGCGGCGGGAGGGCGTGTCAGACTTTTACTGACTAAAACCCACTCATGTTCCTTCGGTTGCCCTTTATATTCCGGGGTCACGGTAACTATTATAAACATTGGTTTCCTCGCAAATGGCGACGCGGATTTATTCGAATAATTCCAAAGAGTGGCGACAAGCCTCCGGACGACCCGAAGTCGTATAGGCCCATTACGCTTCTACCATCTTTGGGAAAACTTCTGGAGCGCCTCATCGTTCCGCGCTTATTACCGGACGGACCAAAATTTCATACTAATCAATACGGTTTCACCTTAGGTAAATCTACAGTCGACGCGGCACTTTCCGTCAGAAGAACTGTTAATCTATCCGTACACAAATACGTAATTGGGATCTTTCTTGACATTTCTGGAGCATTTGATAACGCATGGTGGCCCATGCTTTTACTAAAATTAAAAACCCGCGGTTGCTACAAAAACATCTATAATCTCATTTACTCGTACTTTCTTAACGGTTCCGCGATACTTAAGCTTGGACATTTTTCTATGACTAAAACGCTAACTATGGGATGTCCTCAGGGTTCTGTTATCGGTCCTTATCTATGGAATCTAGGTTTTGATGATTTTCTCGCGATTCCGCTTCCAAGCGGCTGCTCCCTAACCGGTTACGCGGACGACGGCCTACTGCTCATTCAGTCAAGTACTCGAGCAGGACTTGAGAACTTGGCTGACACATGCCTACGTTTAATATCACAGTGGGGTGATCGTAATCGTCTTACCTTCGCACCGCAAAAAACATATCAACTTATACTAAAAGGGAATCTTAAATCATGGCCTAGTATTAAATTTAATAACGTTCCCGTCAAAAAACAACAAGCAGTATGCTACCTTGGCATGATCTTAGAAAGAAATTTTTCATTTGTCGATCATATAAAAACAGTAGGTGAAAAAGCTAAAAGGAACTTTTATGCCCTAACGAGAATATCCAAAGCAACTTGGGGTTTATCATTTTTAACTTTAAAAACTATATATGGGGCTACCTACTTAGGTTGTATGTGCTACGGTGCACCTGTTTGGGCCGATAGGGCCACAATAGGGGCGGTACGACGTAAACTACTTCAAAGTCAACGTTTAGCTTTGATATTTTTATGCAAAGCGTATAGAACGGTCAGTACTGAGGCCCTACCGTACTCGCAGGTGTACTTCCAGTCGATCTTGAGGTACAGCGTCGTGCTTCAATGTACTATTCCGCGCGGGAAACCATGGACACTAACTTTATACCACAACGCGACTTTAATAAAATTTCTAGATTATTTAAACCGCAGACTGAAGTCTGGGAGGAACTCTTATCCGAATGGCAAAGTAGGTGGGATAATTCCATGAAGGGCCGTCACCTCCATCTGTTCTTTCCATCCGTTCGTGAGCGGCTGGCTAAGACATGGTTGGAGGTTGATCATTGCGTTGCTCAATTTCTCACAGGTCATGGCAATTTTAAAAGTAAACTATATTCTTTCAAACTTGTTGCTTCGCCATTGTGTCAATGTTCCACATCGAACTGTGAATTCGAACAATCTGCACATCACATCCTATGGGAGTGTATTCTTTGGCAGAATGAGCGCAATGTTATGTTGGATAGTTTACAGGTTACATCCGGTGTTGTTTATTATACGGATCTTGTGGAAACCAGAACCAATTTCCGTGCGTTCAAGCGTTTTTGCCATACCTACTATTGGAATCATTCGTAACAGCTCACAATTTAGGACCCATTAATTTTTAACAGATCATATTCCGTGGTGCTAGGCAATCTGGGCTTCTCCCAGTTGTAATTGCCCCTTTGTGCCTATCGGCCTAGTTCTGTTCTGTCTCCTGCTTGTTATGGAGGGAAGTGGAAAAAATATACTTTTCTTACTCCTCCGTTGTTCTTTTCTGATTAATTTCGTTGCGGGATCCAAGACAGTTGAATCGTTTCTCCGGGACTCGTCAAGCTTCATTGCTCGGCGCTTTTCTGGCGGACGCCACTGTTGATTCTGGCTTTCAGGAGTTGCAGTGGTTGGGAATAGTGTGGTGGGATTGTCCCATTAAAAAAAAAAAAACATTGGGCAACCATAAACATTCCGCAACCAAAGGAACCGCCTTCAAAAACTAACACACAAAAAAAAATCTGTCAAGTCGGAAGCCGGTGGCTCCTCTTCTGATTGTTGTTTTGCTTTGCCATCGACTTCTGAATTTTAAGTATTTTTTTTTAGTTTTAGTTTTTAAGGTAGTATTTTTATTTTTATATTTTTTTAATAATTATTCAAAATTAATCTTTTAAATAACGGAATTGACAAAAGAAGACATAGTACAGGGAACAAAAGAAGGTTATGGCAGGAGCCTGCCCCAGCAGTGTCATTTTCATCTCCCTAGCCTTTTCCCAACTACGTTCGGGCCGTCTTCCTGGCGGACCGGATTAAGCTGGATACCAAGTGGTTTACATTAAGCGAATGCCTAGCCTCCACAACTCTGTTACTGGGCGACACGATACCCCTTAGTTAAGCTGGTCAGACTTTCTGATTTCTGACTACACGTAACGACTGTCAAAGTAATAAATATTGGCGACCGGGATCAACAGGAACGGCTTTCGTTCTTTCCGAGATACGCGTGTCAGTAGTGTTCTGGATAAAAACTTTGAGAAAGTAAATACATAGGAATTGAAACGGTCACATTGGTACTAGTTTGGGTTTGAACCCACAACCTCTTACAAGTGAGGTAGGCGTCAAAGAAAAAAATTGACCTACCGACAGTCGGCTGTCGGGATCTATCATTTCATCATAGTCCTTATTTCTATTACGTACAGACTAGTTTGATTATTATTGTTCTTGGATACATTTTCAACTACATGAACGTATAAAACTTTTAAGCTCGTTCATTTTTTTGGCCTTAATGTGGAAATCTACTTATTTTGTTAGACGTTTCGCGAAATCTATTAAACTATTGTCAACCCTACGAATAAAGTGGTGGTTCACAACTAAACAGGCGGTAACATGTCAGCGCATTCGTGACGTCACACTCGCAAGCGCGACTTGTTTATGATTCAGGGAATATTGTGGAACACTATCTGCTGGTTTTTGGAACATTAAAAGTGAAACTATGACTTTATGCGCCTTTTTATTATAAGCTAGCTTTTGCCCGCGATTTCGTTCGCGTGAAATAATAGTTCCCGTTCCCGGGGGATTTCCGGGATGAAAACTATATCCCATGTCCTTTCTCGGGTCCCAGACTATATCTGGACCAAATTTCATTCTAATCGGTTCATTTGTTCAGGTGTGAAGAAGAGACAGATAGACAGACAGAGTTACTTTCGCATTTATAATTAGTACGGATTACGCTGATACAGGAAAGGCGATTAAATAATAGTAATAATAATAAAACTCTTTATTCGAGTAACCATGACTCAATAATGTTAGTACTACTTAAAACTATGTTAGTAACATTTCCCAAATTTTATTTAACTGACAATAAAATCAACTCACACGAGTCACCGCTGCGTCACCCCATGCGAGACGGCACAACAATGATTTACGTATGAGCAATCCAGACGGCCAGCAATCATACTCAGGACACTGTTGGAGCTGTCCCGCACCCTGCGCACCAGAGAAGCACACCTCTTTCGCATGGTCGCATAAAAACAATCTACGTGTGCGTCAGCAAACATCCCCGATGCGCTACAGAAGCGAGGCAGCCCCACCAGTACAACGCGTTATTGTATTGAACGCGGAGAAGGCTGTACGACTTTTGAGTATATCTGGCCCAAAGGCTACACGTGTAGAAAGAAGTACAGTAAGCAGATTAAAGGAAAAGGAGTGCAGAAACCCATATAAAACGGTAAACTGACTGACTGACTGTTGATATATCAACGCACAGCCCAAACCGCTGGTCCTAGAGACATGAAACTTGCAGGATGTGTTCTTTGTAAATAATAGTTATCTTCTAAGAAAGGATTGTTAAAAATTTAATTCTTAAAGGGGTAAAATAGTGGTTGAAAGTTCGACACTCGGGCAAAGCCGCGGGCGAAAGCTAGTTGTCTTTATAAATTACTAGCTGTCCCCTGCGGTTTCACCCGCATTTTTCGTTACTGCTCCGCTCCCGTGGGTCGTAGCGTGATGGTAAATAGCCTATAGCATTCCTCGATAAATGGGCTATCTAACACTGAAATAATTTTTCAAATCGGACCAGTAGTTCCAGAGATTACATACAAAGTTACAAACTTACAAATTTTACCTCTTTATAATATTAGTATAGACTAGCGATCCGCCTCATCTTCGTACGGGGGTTATTTATCAGTGAAAATCTCGTTTTTTCTGTACATAATGGGTATGTACTGTAAATATAAACTTTCCTTTAGAATTACTCTGTCTATTGCTGAAAACTTCATTAATATCCGCTGAGGAGTTTAAAAGATTTACGCGAACAAACAGCGGAAGCGACTTGATTAAATATATAAAGTTATATCCAAAACATTTAGTGTTTGACATGAAAGAATAACAAACATCTTTACAGTCATCCATTCACGAATTTATTACTTACTTACATTACTTAGTAATAAGAAGTCGAATAAATTCAGGTTTTCTTATCATTCCTTTTACTGATAGGTGCGCTTACAAACTTAAAAACTCATTCAAACATCGATTTACATTTCAAACATCTTCTTATATATAAAATTCCCGTGTTACAATGTTAGTTACCTTACTCCTCCGAAACGGCTTTATCGATTTTTACCAAATTTTATACGCATATTCAGTAGGTCTGAGAATGGGCTACTGTCTATTTTTCATACCCTTAAGTGATAAGGGTTGTTCACCCTTAACATTTTTAACGCGGGAGAAACCGCGGGGGGCAGCTAGTAATAATATATATATTATTATTCTTTATATATTCTTTATAATTGACTGTTAGCCCGTAAGCCTTCTTTAAAATAAATAAATAATAAATAAATATACCTGTAGGCCATACAAATTATACACACACAGACACGCCCGACAATTTTCCGTAGCTACCATAAACGCCGTCGCGCCAAACTGTCCATGCTCTGTTTAGTTTATACATATACTAGCTGTCCCCCGCGGTTTTACCCGCGTTATATCAGATTTTTGGTTACTAAAAAGAGAAGAAAAAAAGTATTCTATGTCCGTCCCCTGGTCCTAAGCTACCTCCCAACAATTTTCAGCCAAATCGGTTCTGCCGTTCTTGAGTTATGAAATGTGTAACTAACACGACTTTCTTTTATATATATAAAAGATATAGCAATGAGTGTGAACGTAGTTGGCCCCCTGAAACCGTTTGAAGTGACGAAACGGTTTTACGTCTAAAGGTCATAGCTCATTACTGCCACCCAGCAGCCACACCGCACCGACTCGCCTCCTGCGGCTAGTATTCTTTATATGGATTTGTATGGGCATGCGCTCACTATATCAACTCCGTAGCGTCACCGGATCGCCTCGGTTTTAAGCCCTTCGCGCGCAGTCGGCGGGTGGGCCGTGGTTGACAACTCGCTGCTCGAATGCTTGCCGTGCGTTGAAGGCGCGCCGGCCACGGTTGGCCCGCGCGCTGCCCGCGATTGACACGCGAGGACGATTGGTCTCTTTCTCGTTGACGCCGAGGCGTCAACGGGTTGACGCCTCGGCGTTCGCTCGTTGACCGCGGGTGGCCCACTGGTTGACGGCGGGTGGCCCACCTATCGACAACGAGTAGACGCCGTGCGTCGAGGCGGTGCGGAGTTGGTGCCGGGTGGCTCTAATGAGCTATGACCTTGAAGTAACGCGAAAACCAGACAATCAATGTTCAGCTTAAGAAGATCGCATTTACACCACTGGCTTATTACCACGCTCTTCTCGTACAAATTCAACTTTACCCTCTCTGCTCACCCCAGTAGGGACTTAAAGTTCTCTGTTTACACAAACTAAAGCGTCTCCCTTCAACAGAACCCGGGTAACTTAGCAACCTATAAAATCAAGTAAAGTACTAATCAATTACTTGATAACTTACTAAAGTTATAAGTGTTTTGTTTACGCTTGAAAAGTTTCGCGAAACGAATCTGAAATCTGTGCCTCCTTTGAAAGTAGGGCTTTCAGAAAATATAGGTAAATTAGGTTTTTTTACTTAACTGCTTGGTTATATTATATTATCGTTTTAGGGTTCCGTACCCAAAGGGTAAAACGGGACCCTATTACTAAGCCTCCGCTGTCTGTCTGTCTCCAGGCTGTATTTCATAAACCGTGATAGCTAAAAAGCTGAAATTTTCACAATTGATGTATTTCCGTTGCCGCTATAACAACGAGTACTAAAAATTAACAAAAATAATTTTCACGCTTCAAATTTTATTATTAAGGGGGTCGCCATACAATAAACATATTTTGACGCTTCAAATTTTTACAGAATACTTACTTGTATATTACCTTTGATATATTAACAGTCAATCAGTCATAAAGTTTACAATCCATACTTATAATATTAGAAATGCGAAAGTAACTCTGTCTGTCTGTCTGTCTATCTATCTGTCTGTTTCTTCTTCACGCCTAAACCACTGAATCAATTTGAATGAAATTTGGCGTCAGACTTTTATTGACTAAAACCCACTCATGTTCCTTCGATTGCCCTTTATGTTGCGGGGTCACGGTAACTATTATAAACATTCCGCAACATATTATAAGCTCTGTTTAGTTTACAATCAGATGGCCGTATGTGAGATATTTACTCGATATACAGGGTGTCCCACGGCTATGCCACATGGAGGGAAAGTACCTTAAAACTTGTAAATAGAACATTATACTGAAACAAGACATTATTTTAATTTTAAAAACAATTTTAATTGCATTCATAGATTTTTAAATGAA
Source organism: Athetis lepigone (assembly GCA_033675125.1). Lineage (NCBI taxonomy): Eukaryota > Metazoa > Arthropoda > Insecta > Lepidoptera > Noctuidae > Athetis > Athetis lepigone. The sequence continues at coordinate 12,510,789 of CM066228.1, read as the reverse complement.
AAAATAATCAACCTGTAGTTTTATCATACCGATCGAAAGGTTTCATTATAAGGATTATTTTTTGCTAAATAACATAGTGTCACAAATAAAAGGAAGACCGTGACACCGTGACCGTGACCTTTCGATCTGTAGGATAAAACTACAGGCTGATTAATTTTCTCGAGTAACAGGTTCGATTCTCGGTTCAACTATGTAATTATTTAAATATCTATGAATGCAGTTTAAAATGTTTTCAAAATTCAAATAATGTTTTTTTTCAGTAAAATGTTCTATCTACAATATTTAAGGTACTTTCCCTCCATGTGGCATAGCCGTGGGACTCCCTGTATATGTCATACATTGTATGGGTTATTACAAGTTACACTACTTTTAATCGCAGCTATAGTAAGTCAGTAAAAAAACCCAGTTTCCGCAATCCGACACTATGATTTATGTGTTCTGAAGCACCATTGTCAGTTGTAGCTTGAAGCTTTGTTCCGTTCATTTTTATACGTTGAGTAATGGGCCCCAACGGTTGTAAAATATCATGACAGTTTTAAGTTATGGCGTTCACATATGCACTAGGTTTGTAATTCTTTGGTTTATGGGTTTGGTTTTGAGGAAAGTTGTTTTTTTTTTTGGTGAGTGGGAAATCATCAAATGACTTCTCCCGTCCTGGGTGCGGCGGGAGGGCGTGTCAGACTTTTAGTGACTAAAACCCACTCATGTTCCTTCGATTGCCCTTTATGTTCCAGGGTCACGGTAACTATTATAAACATTCCGCAACCCCGGCAGGCGTGGCCCTGTTGTCCCAGGAAAGTTGGTTGGTTGGTATCTTTTGAAGGACTTAATTTTGTAGGTTCAATTTGTATTTGTATTTTAATAGAGTTCTATATGTTAAATTGCAAAAAATAAATACTTTTTCGAGGCTACACGACCAAGTAGTCTATTGGCTAAATACTTAAATGTCACTTAATTTTAAAAAGCTCACAAATCTGTTAGAGGTATCTAGTCGAAATAAATACCAGGTACTTATGTCTCTTATATCTTAAAGATGTGAAAAATCCTGCTTTTAAATCGTTGCAATCAAAACATACTGTCGTGGCTTTTATGAGACTCGAGGCTGGGGGTATTATTCCATTGAACTGGTAGTTTCATAGATTAACCTGTAAATATTAATCAAGGTCAAGTTTTCTAAGAATTAAATGAAATGAAACTGGTTATTATGTACCCACAGTCTAATACATACTATTACTAATATTATAAATGCGAAAATTACTCTGTCTGTTGGTCTGTCTCGCTGTCACGCCAAAACTACTGATACGATTTAAATGAAATTTGGTACAAAGATAGTCCAAAGCCTAGGATAGGACGTAGAATAGGGATTTACGCGGGTAAAATCGCGGGCGACTGCTAATAGTATATAAAACGTACAGCCCCCTTACCATGACGTTTAAAGTAAGATTGTTTTATTCCTGTTGCAGGAGTGTGCAAGTGATAGCGTTAGACACGTTGTCTAGCGCCGTTTCTTTCCCACTGAGAGTAATATCAAAGTAATACTGCTATAAGGGCTTGTGGTACGCCCCTTGTAATCAGTATTTCCAAAGCGACTACCTCAGAGAAGAAATCCCATACAAACTCAACAAAAAATTTAGGAACCTTGAAAAGAGTCATAATAATATCTTACCTTTCGCTATGCGTCATGTCAAATTATGTCCTAAAACCACCATTATGTTAAATGTCGACTTATTTCTTCTCGTTTAGACTCAGGATTACATAAATAACATTTATAAGGAACATTTATAAGTGATTGTTATTTAATTTAAACTTTGAAACAATGAGGAAATAACAGTAATTTTAATAGGAATGCTGAGAGTTATAGGAATGCTGTGTTACAAAAGCCATCTCAAATAGAATTTCTTTTGATTATTTTAAGAGGTACTTTAGAAAAGTCAGTTCATCATCTCCTTAGCCTTTTCTCAACGTCTATCTTGGGATCGACTGCCTGCCTTACCGGATTTAGGTGAATATCAGTGTTTTAAATCAAGCGACTGCCTATCAGACCTCCACAATCCAGAAACTAGGCGACACGGTACGTCTTGGTTAGACTGGTCAGACTTTCTGGGCTCTGATTGCTCGTAACGACTGTCAAAGTTCTATGAATGATAACCGAGACCAATACGTAAATTTTTTTTTTGGTGAGTGGGAAATCATCCAATGACTGCTCCTGTCCTGGGTGCGGCGGGAGGGCGTTTCAGACTCTTACTGACTAAAACCCACTCATGTTCCTTCGATTGCCCTTTATGTTCCAGGGTCACGGTAACCACTATAAACATTCCGCAATCCCGGCAGGCGTTGGCCCTGTTGGGCCCCTTCCTGTGCTGACTCCTTCTCTTTGAGGCGCGCGTGGAACACTAACGCGCCGTCGACGCGGTCCTGGTCCTAGCCGGGCGGCGAGCTACCCATCGCTCGCCATCCGCAGAACCGCGCCTACGGTGGCCGGTAGTCGTCTTGCGACTCTCGACGTCTTCGCCTGGGTCTTAGTCCGGGGCGAGAGGCTCGTCGTTGCCTCTCGCGCGCCGCCGCTTCCTTTACTAGCATAACTGCTTCACAGAAGGAGGCGACGGCATCCCATTCCGTCTCGCCCCGAAGCATGGCCTGAATCAGCGCCGGGTGCGAGAGGTCACCGAAGCCGAATACCTCATTATTTTAAAACTTTCAGATCTTCAAAAACAATCATAGTACACAACTGAATGAACATAAAACCGCAAAAAACGAAATCCAGCGCCAATTGCACGATAAAATAGAGTAACAGCAACATGCAATTTTAATTTGATTCCCAATAAAATGACGCTTGAATAAATACTAGATAATATCGAACAAAAAATATCTGTAACACAGTCACAGTGATTATTCTCGCGTATTCGTAACTCTATCGATTCGTAGTCAAACATTAATTAAGAGAAGCGCCTGGTCTATCTATAGTATAGTTTTTGAAATTCTGTGCTGGGGGCCTAGACAAGTGGCATTGTAGAATAGATAGCGAAAACGAATAGATCGTCAAATGTATGGAATTGACATAAGCTTTCGGTAAACAATTTGACATCTCCATACATTTGACAATCTATTCGTTTTCGCTATCTATTCTACAATGCCACTTGTCTAGGGGGGCTGGCGTCCCGTATAGTTTTTTTGGTTATTTTTATTTGTTGCTGTTTTGAATGTTATGGATTATGTGTTCATTGCTTCTTCTCTTTTCATCGGAGTTTCTTTTAATTCTATTTAGGCACTACTGCTAAACCTATTGTTGTGTTAAGACTTCGAACTCGTGATTCAAGACTCGTGAAGCGAAACATAATTAAGTGTCTAGTATTTTTAGATAGTATAACGGACGGACTAAACAGAATGCATAATTATACCTATTACAGGCATATGAAACTTATCGTCTTTGGCTCTGAATTGGCAATGGGTCAGCCAGTTTTCTGGTATTGCAGTTGTCTTTAGGCATTTATAATCGGGTGTATCTTGGACATCACAGACAACGGTGATGGAAATCATCGTGAGGAAACCTAAACTTATAAATAATAATAATAAATAAATAAATATCTTGGGACAACTCACACACGGCCATCTGATCCCAAGCTAAGCAGAGATTGTGTTATGGTAACCAGACAACTGATAAACATACTTATATAATTTTTAAATACATACATTTATAGATAAATCACACCCAGACACAGAACAAACATTCATGCTCATCACACAAAGTTTGTTCTGGGTGGGAATCGAACCCACGGCCTCCGGCTTAGCAGTCAGGGTTACTAACCACTAGACCAACAGGCCCGTCAAAATTATAAATAAATATAAGTCAGAAATAGCAAATTCGCCTTGAGTGCCCTTGGTGATTTATAAATAAATAAATATCTCAGGAAAAATTACACAAGTCTATCTTATCAAGCTAAGCAGTGCTTATTGTGTTATGTTAACCAAACAACTGGGATTCATACTTGTACACTTTATAAATACAAACGTATTATAGATAAATTACACTCAGACACAGAACAAACAATTATGCTCATCACAAAAAGTTTGTCCTGGGTAGGAGTTAATACCACTACCTCAGGTTTAGCGGTCAGGGTCACTAACCACTAGGCCAACAAGATCATCAGTATATAATGTCTTAGGTGCCTGTGTAATCACAAGTACATAAGACATAATCATCATTTGCTGGAACACCACAGACATCGGTAAAAGAAAATATCGTGTGGAAACCAGAACTTATGACGAATGTAGGTAAGTCCGAAATCACCAATCCACCTGGAACGCACGTGGTAATCAACACTCGTGTCACGTGTCTTTTCTGAATCAGAAGAAAGCCTCTGAAGGCCTTTTTCATATAGTGGGACAGTAATAAACTGATTTAATTATTGTAAGGAAATCCCATTTCAAGCCAGAACTCCCAAAACGAAATACATAACACGACAAAACAAATGGCAATGCAAATGCAAGAATCCATAACCTAGATTACTTCCCGTCTAGATATTTAAAGATAAAGTGAACTCATGCTGCTGTGAACTGCGTCATTATGTTAGAATTACATTGTCGTGCAATATAAGTGTCTACGCGACTATTCTGTTAGTTCCACTTTTGGTTATTATGGTCGTATTGTGTTTGAGATGGGTTCTAACTTCTAAAAATAACCTTGCTTTGTACGTGGCCAGATTTTTGGGGTGAATTGTTATTTGGTCTGTTTCTATCTGTCTGTTCGGCGTAAACTCAATAACATTTGAACGGAGTTTCATGAGGTTTATAATGATTCATGAGTAAAATGGTTATAATAGTTACCGTGACCCCGGAACATAAAGGGCAACCGAAGGAACATGAGTGGGTTTTAGTGAGTAAACGTCTGACACGAAGGGAGGGAGAAGTCATTTGATGATTTCCCACTCCCAAAAAAAAAAGATTTAGATCCGGCGTATAATACCTGCATGCGCTTAATAGTAGAAGAAAAGCGCAGAATTAGATCTCCATAGTAATGTAATAAACTAAGTCCTAGTTTTTTTAGCCTAATTAATTAATTTATTTAAAAAAAAACTATGGCACCCTTTACACCTGTAAAGTAAGCTTTCCTTCAAACACAATTTTAGAAACCTTTCATTATTATATCATACACCCATATTTCCATCAACTTTTACGCTAACGCTAGGTACGCAAAAATGAAAAAAATATTTTCCGTCGAATAAAAAATGTATATCTACTAACTTTAAAACAAAGCTGAGGGACCCCAAACTCCGCAGTTTTATCTCAGTGGTAATGAATTTTTAAATCTGACTTGTACAAGAATGTTTGAAGATTAGAGATGAAATGAATATTGGCGCCCAAGCAGGGACTCCCACCTTGTGTAATAAAAACGTATTTCAACTAAATTATAACCTTCGAGAGACGCAGCAGTTCAAGTTTTGTAGAGATAAAATGTTAATAGAGTTAAAGTTTACATCAGGTAAGGGAGGGTTTTATTGGCGCCCAACGTGGGACTTTTTTGAATCGTTGTAACTGTGTTTTTATGCGGGTAGACACAATGTATTTAAATGTACAAGCCTAATTAGTAAGGGCGTTTTCATTTGTGGGTGTCTTTCTATAAAGTTTACATGTACGTTGCCGTTCTACCTCTGTACGTCCTCCCCTTGCATTGCGGTCTTTACAAGTCAACTATAATATAATAAATCAAAAAACCCTCTGTGTGCATTCCGATACCAGAACTTTTTCGAAGCACAGAAACGTACGCATACACTTTTGTTACAATCGTAGGAAAAAAGAAAGATGTATATTCTAGTTCAAAATGTTACATTGTATAAGCAGGCGTCCGTCACTCGCTCAAGGCCACGCGTTTTATGCCTACCGCTTCGCGTATCGTCGACGATACAACGAACACCGGGCTGTCGCGCGCCCGGCTGAGTGCTCGCGCGTCACGGGTACAGCGCTGACTATCAAAATGCCGAAACCACGTAATTATTGCGTGATAATTGTGCAATTCCCCTGTTTCCCAATTCTCCTGTTTCCCTTTTGATTATTTATTAAAATTATTCACGCGGTTTTGGATATTTTCGACACTAAAATATAATAATCGGGAATTCAAGAAACGTAAAATATGCATCAGTCATTTTATTAAACTAAAAAATATTTGATCAACAAATATAAAAAAATAATTGTTATTCTAAAACATTCGTTTTATTACCATTATCGTCATAGGTACGTACAACCCTAGTACATTCGCTAGATGACGCAATCGCACGTGGGTCGCGCGGCGGGCAAAGCAATCTCAACTGTCTTTGTGCGTGCTTATGGTACATTTCTCCTCGTAGCAAACAGCTGATATTATTATTATGATTTTGTAGGTAATTATAGCGTAGGTATTTTCGTTTTTGTATGGGAGTGAAGTATCTGTTACGTAGTAACTATTTATTAATCTGTGGTATAAGTGTGTCAGCTACTTACAATCTACCGGTTTTAGTCTCAAAAGATCTGTATAAGTGCCATTTAGTGTGAGCTGTGAGTTAAGCATATGTACAAAAAATATATAAATTTAAACAGTTGTTGTATATTACAATCGTAGTAACAAAGTTAAATCGCTCGGGAGCAAATGCTTAAAATAAAACAGCCCTTATGCTGTTGGCTTTGGAGAAAGTTAAAAGCGCGAGGTTAAACCAATCTTTTACAAAAAGTGCTGACTTCTGACTCCACAAGCTGAGTTCGTAGATCCAGTTCACAAGAAATTCCTCATTTGTATTCTATTAGAAAATTAAGGGTAAGGTTGTATATTGTGATAATATATTATTAACCTAATTACACTGTCACAATGTGAAAAGGATCTTTCTAAATGAGACGATGGTCTTTTTAACTTTGGTTCTTTAAACTTTCGAACACACGTGATTCGAGACACAATAGAAAGACAGCCGGCTGTCGCTTGGTCGCATTTTTATTATTGCACGATTGCTAAAATTACAGAGCACAAAAAAATAGATAATTAAGTAGGTGGTTTTCGTTTTGTTTATTATTTTGCAATGGCACCTCGACTTTTAGAATCAGTTAAAATTAAATGAGCAGTTATGAAATTCATAATTATTATAAGAATAAAATCAAAACGGTGGATGTTACAAAAATGTAAAAAACTAGAAAATGAAAATGCAGATATTTATATGCCAACAAAAACGATTTTACAATATTTTTGTATGTACGTAGTCCGAGTAAATTTTTTACCGAAATTATTTTTAGGTCTATAGTAACTCAAATTAGTCCACGATAACACAAACATACTACTCAGTAATCCTGTTATTTTATGTAACATGTTTATTAACAAATAAAAAAATAAAAAACTTTTTCCAAAAAAAAGATAACCGACTTCAAAAACTAAAAGCTCAAAAATAACTATTTCGGAAGTCGGTGGCTTCTCTTCTGCCAGACCGACTTACCGTTATTTTTGAGCTTTTAGTTTTTGAAGTCGGTTATCTTTTTTTTGGAAAAAGTTTTTAATTTTTTACTTTTTAGTTAGAGTCCCAACTACGTTTTAGAGTAACTTTAAAAAAAAAACGTACGTTTTTCTATAAAAATTGAGGAGTTCCCTCGATTTCGGCATGATACTATCATCAGATCCTGGACCTGATGACAATGGGACCATTTGAAGTCTACCCTTTCAAACAAAAAAAGAATTGTTCAAATCGGTTGGCAAACGACGGAGATATGCGCGAACAAACATAAAAAAAAACATACAAACATCCGAATTGAGAACTACCTCCTTTTTTTAGAAGTCGGTTAAAAAATATAAATTGAGATTTTGATTTTACTCCTAAAAAATTCTATCATTCATCTATTTTTACAGCTTTCACCGTGGCAAGATAACCTTTTTACCGGTATTCCTTGCAATTGCTGAAACTTCAAGCTTAAACAGTTTCCCTAACTTGAAAGTCAAACGTTTGACATCGCGACTTAGGACGATGAATAAGTATGCATTTTAAAATTTAAATTGGATAAGATATGCAAAATTTTGATTTAAACTAAGCTAGTTGGGGCTGACTCACACAATGCAGTAAGATTTTTAATTAAAATAGTTTAATTTGAACTTCCTAACGCTAGCATAAGCGTGCAGTCAAATGGAACTACTAGCTCCAAAGAGAGGCTGCCAGTGTATGCATGCGTGTAAGACATACAAGAAAAAAAACCGGCCAGGTGCGAGTCGGACTCGCTCATGAAGGGTTCCGTAGCAGCAAGTAACATAATAATATATAAAGTTCTTGTAGTTCGTTGTTACTTTGATCGATATTTGAGTTGATTGAATTAAAGGTAAATTACGATATACGGTTTATGACGTATTAAAAAAAAAACTATTTACTAGATCTCGTTCAAACCAATTTTCGGTGGAAGTTACATGGTGTTGTACATCATATATATTTTCTGATTTATCATACTCTTATTTATCAGACGGACAGACAGACATGACGAATCTATAAGGGTTCCGTTTTTGCCATTTGGCTACGGAACCCTAAAAACGAATAAGAACTAGAAAAACCTGACTAATTCTCAAGTTTTTTTTTGCTGGACGATCAGTGGACGAACATAAGTGATGATGGTAATGTGGAAGATGAGCTTTGATCTTGCCTTAAATCACGACCGTAGTAACAAATTGTTACAAGTACTTTTCTTTTAATGTTGAGCGTCATTCCATATCCATTGGGATTACCTCTCATTGTCAAACTTTGACAATTGTGCCTGGGTAGTTAAACTCCTTAATCTTTCTTACTGTTATTTGTGGTTGTGTAAAATGTTCTTAGGTACACAAAACAGTCTAATTAAATACCTATTTACTTTCTATTTGTTAATATTTGCATGCGAAAACTAAATAGCAAAATGTATCTTTGCACTGAACAAGTCAATATGTACCGTCTCTGAACTGAATCTGAACCCTACATTTTAATCAAATAAATGATTTTGATTTGATTTTTAAAGGGTTTCTTTTTGCCCAGGAGTGTTTTAAATAGTGTTTTTTTTTTGTTAAACACATTTGGAAATTTCCTGAGATTAAATCATTTCTCACTGTGTAGAGTAAAGAATGAAAGAAAGAAAACACATTTATTCTGGACACACACAGACACAAATTAAAACAATAACAATTAACAAACAAAGCTTACAAAATAAAGCCTGTGCGAGGCTAGAAAAGGCACCTACCTCAGCATGTAAGCAGTCAAAGAGACGCAGCGCTGGTATTCTGGCAGGGCCTACACTGTCGTCACGGGCAGCCACGCAAGGTATATAAAATATAATGAAATAGTATAATAGTAATAATAAATAAATTAACAGAAATTAAAAAAGAATAAAATAAGTAAAATAGAAATGAATAATAATAAAAATAATATTGCCACACTCAACCGAAAGTAAAGTGATTCCTGTCTATCTGACCATAAAGCATTTGTAACCACCACGGGACGAATTTGAGTCTTTGTGTTACCATGCAATAGGCTTCACAGAGTATTTTTGTGTCCACACAAAAGCTTGCAAAGCGTTTATGCTTTGTGTGACGAACTTTTTGCACGTTGTGTTACTCGTTATGTGCTAGGCTGTCCTTGTTGATGGAGAAAACAATGTGTGGGCGAATTTTTGTTGGTAGCAGATGAGTTGATTGGTTTTGCGTTTGTGCTGAATTGGCTTAGATAAGTTCTAAATTATTGTCGTCTTGTATACTTTTTGAATTATTATTTTTAAACTATTAATTCATTAACAGTTATAGTTGGCTTTGGTTTAGCCAAAATTACGTATTTAAGAACTTCTAATGAATATTTATTTATATTCTTTTTATATTTTTTTCTGAAAATGGTTGTTTCTCTTTTCTTTTCTAAAAGCCGTCTTTGCCCTAGAGAGAAAAGTAGGAAAAAAAGCTTTAAAAGGTATACAATTTCCCTCATTCATTATATCTCAGTAATATTTAGCTTTATGTTTCTAAACCTTAATGCAGTATAAATTTCCAGTAAAAATCATCGTGGTTTAATATTATTTAAAAAAATATATACCTATATCCATACTAATATTATATGTAATAATGAGACAACGACTGTCGCAACCTAGTGCTGGGCACGCCGTTATAGCGGCAGTAAGACCCCTCTTTGAGGAGTGGCTGGAGAAGCGTCATGGCACTCTCACGTTTCGCTTGACACAGGTCCTCACCGGACATGGTCAGTTCGGGAGGTTCCTGTGTCGGATTCGGGCGGAAGCGACGCCTGGGTGTCACCACTGCAGCAACAGTCGCCTGGAGGACACGGTCGAGCACACGGTGGAGGTGTGCCGCGCATGGGCGGACCATCGACGTGTCCTCGTAGAGGCGATCGGCGGCGGTGACCTCTCGCGCCCGGCGCTGGTTCAGGCCATGCTTCGGGGCGAGACGGAATGGGATGCCGTCGCCTCCTTCTGCGAAGCAGTTATACTAGTGAAGGAAGCGGCGGCGCGCGAGAGGCAACGACGCCTCTCGCCCCGGACTAAGACCCAGGCGAAGACGTCGAGAGTCACAAGACGACTACCGGCCACCGTAGGCGCGGTTCTGCGGATGGCGAGCGATGGGTAGCTCACCGCCCAGCTAGGACCAGGACCGCGTAGACGGCACGTATTGTTCCACGCGCGCCTCAAAGAGAAGAAGCCAGCACAGGAAGGGGCCCAACAGGGCCAATGCCTGCCGGGGTTGCGGAATGTTTATAATAGTTACCGTGACCTCGGAACATAAAGGGCAATCGAAGGAACATGAGTGGGTTTTAGTCAGTAAGAGTCTGACACGCCCTCCCGTCGCACCCAGGACGGGAGCAGTCATTGGATGATTTCCCACTCACAAAAAAAAATACTAATATTATAAATGAAGCGACGAATTTGTGTGTTTTTTTTTTAATGGAGATATTTGAAGGGATGGAGAGCGACATAGGATACTTTTTCTAAAAAGCTAGTATGTTTATAAAAATTACCAACTCCACACAACCCCACACTCTTTCTGTCTCTATACTCAATTAATAGGCGAGATGACAAAAAAAAAGTAATTAGTCCGTCAGTTAGATAATCAAAAAATTTGGGACACGTATTTTTTCTTTTTTCTCGTAAACAGAAAATGATGACAATATAGTGCGTTGAAGTTTCGTGAAACGTCACGCCTTTGTATAATTTTTACTCAGAAGTGACGTCACAAGCCCCCTCTCCGGAAATTTGATGCTCTTTATCTTTGTATTTTGTTATTAATTTGATCAAGCAAAAAATATGTGTCCAGTATTTTTGGACTGTCTAACAGACGGACTAAACAGAATGTCATTCTTTTGATGTAGTCAACATCCCTATTATGTACACTACCAAACCTACCAATAGATGGCGCTGTAACAAACTATTAAATAAACTCGCAAGCACGCGTGAGTTGGGGCATAAACTACAGACCAACTACCAGACAAGTCTTCGCCCAGTGCCAGGGAGAGTTTGACTGTGAATTTTATAATTTCACTTTGAAATTGTTGAAATGTATCTTTCAAGTTGCTACCGAGATATCGTGTAAAGTGTCTCGGATGAATAACTAAAGATGAAAATGTTGCGCGTAGTTTTGGCGTTCATTCGGTCGTGGGATTCGGTTATGTTGGGTTTTTGTTCGTGTTTGGCAAATGGTTTTTTTTATTTGAATTTATAACTGAACATATAAGCTATTGGAGGGTCGGTCCTAGGTTTCATACATTTATGCCATTGACTTTTGCTGTTCCGAGAATCAAGTCGTGTGTATTTTTGAAAAATAAAACTCATTTTTTTGGTGTTTTTCATATTCGATTCCTACAATTTGTATATTTAACGATTCCGAGTAAATTATTTTAATAATCCATACTAATATTATAAATGGGAAAGTATGTCTGTCTATCTGTCTGTCTGTCTGTCTGTCTGTATGTTTGTCTTTCTTTCACGGCAAAACGGAGCGATGAATTGACGTGATTTTTTAAGTGGAGATAGTTGAAGGGATGGAGAGTAACATAGGCTACTTTTTGTCTCTTTCTAACGCGAGCGAAGCCGCGGGCAAAAACTAGTGTAACAATAAAACTGAAAACTCCATTGTTAATTCTAAAAACAACACAATTTGAATTTTTTTTTAAAAAATATTTTTTTAACACTTGCTTTATTTTAGTTACTAGCTGCTTTCCGAGGCTTCGTTCGTTATTTTTCATGGACTTTGGAAGTAAAATTTTACACTAAGAAAGGGCTTCTTTAATTCAACCCCTATAGGGGGGGAAATAGTGAATAGTTCAACGACCACGTGGACAAAGCCGCAGATAAAATTTATAGTGTACATAAATAAAAATATAACTCAATAATTTATGTTCAGGACTGAAACAAAATAATTATAGTTTCCGCTTTGTTCATTTTCTGTTATATCACCTGATGAAATAATTATTATGTCACTCTGTTTGTTATTTATTATGGACATGATATATAAAATATGGTTCATCATCTCCGTTTCCCAACTATATGTAAATATATGATTTTAATAAATAATTAATGATGAATGTAATCAATGCTCGTGCCTTCTCTGTATGAAAAGAGGCCTTTAATAATAATAATAATAATAAACCCGCAGGGCAGCTTGTGGCGAGCTGTCGGGCAGTAGCGACCCCCGCGGACCTGACCTCCTGGGAGACCCTTTGTTCTTCATCTCTGGCTTGCCTTCATTGGCCGGCCAGAGTGAGCACTGACGAGGAACAAGGCTCCCACCTCACTCTTGCCTTCATTGGCTGGTTTGAGTGGAGAATCGCAAGAGCAAACGTGCTCGGGGGAAGGAAGTATTCCAGTAAGATGCTGGTAGGGATCTTGACCGTACTTCCGGGATTGTCCTGATAGCCGTATCATCCACCCGCGCCCAGGCGAACATGCCCGACGCACTGCAGTACCTAGGTAACCCTAACAGCACCCGAAAACCATTATTATATTGTACCCGCAGGGCGTCTAGAGCCTTCCGCGTACAGTTAACCCACAGACCGCCCGTGTAGAACGATTGACAAAAAGCTTTGAACAAAGTGATTTTGACCTCATTACTACAACGAGCAAATCTGTGAGCCAACATGTTGCATCTAACTGCTAGCGCCCTGCGTTCACGTTCAATGTCTACTTGATCTTTGAGGTCCACAGTCAAGTGATGGCCTAGGTATTTAAATTGGGTAACCCTACTTAGAGGGTTCCCATTTAAACAAATTATGGGCTCATACTGCACCCCTTTCCCTGGGACCTCAAAGATCAAGTACTCAGTCTCAGTAGTCAGCCCTGCAGTTGGACAGTTATAGGCTGGAATTATTATTTCTCTATTTTATCTTGTGACAACTCACACACGATTATCTGATTCCAAATTAGTCAACCTGTATTATAGTGATATACATGCTTGCATTATTATTATTTTTGACAATCCCACCACTCTATTCCCAACCACTGCAACTCCTGAAAGCCAGAATCAACAGCGGTGTCCACCAGAAAACCGCCGAAGCAATGAAGTTCGACTAGTCCTGGGGAAACAATTCAACTCCCTTGGATTCCACAATGAATTAGGAAATAACAGCAAAGGGTTAAAAAAAGAAGTGGAAATCATACATATATAATTTATAAATACTAATTATAGCTCTTTAAGATGTTGAGCTTCTTACATTTTTAGTTAAGCTAAACGATTACTAACAAATTTTTGCAATGTCTTGACAGTATCTCTAGACAACTAGTATTGTAGAATAGATGGTAGAATAGAGTATATTGGTAAATGTATGACATTGATAAACGATTAAGAGGACGAATTGGAAATTTTGGCATCAGTGATCTCTATTTTTGTCAGTAATTACGAAACGAATAAAAATATGAGTTGGTGATCTGAACAGTTCATGGTGAAAACCTTATTTTGTTAAAGTTCATTACATGATTAAGTAACTTTTGTAACAGAGAAAACAATATCAAACATACCTCTTTTTAAATAGAATTTCACATTTTATGGGCAAACGGGACCGATTTTAGCCTCTCAACTTGCTCTGTAGACAAGTCTATAAATACTCCTTAAAATTGTAAGAGGAATTTCTCAAGTTATCATTTCCGACTAAATAAAATAGCAAAAAGCATTTTGTCGTTTACGTCGTTTTGTTATAAGCTAATGCGCATATGCAATCCTCGCCCCGCTGAGACGCTCAGTCCCCTCTTGGCCATTGTCAGCGACGGGTCTGTGCTAGTAGGCTTCCGGACTGCATCGGCGATTGCGTGATCAAATTTAGCGGTTTTATTGAATAAGAATGGGAAAAATGAAAGAAAAATGTTCCAAAAGGAAAAGAAGAGCATGTCTTTTAGAAAAATGTGCAATTATGACGAAAATAAAGTATGTTTTCATAATGAATTGTGAAATGTGAAGCGGTGGTAGTTTACTACAAAAGATGACGTTCAAAAAGTCACTTTGACTGTGACTTCAATGATGTTTATTTTTGTGATAAAACTGAAACTATGGAGTCGTCAACTTGCAACAAAAATAAAGACAGCTTCCTTTTTAGGGTACGTATGAAAAATTCCTAAACGTCCTAACGTTTTGTAAAAGCTATACACTTTTTCTTGTATCTTCTAGAAATGAAAACGACGCTCTACCAAATTATACAGAGTTGCAAAATGTGTAACTTTTTATTGCTATGTATTATTCAATATTACAATCAATATACCTACGAATTCAACGATGAAGTTAAAATTAAAGGACTTCTTTTATTTTAGAAATGCTGATACTAATGACACTAATATATCACAAAACGAGAGCATTCCCACAGCTACAGTGAGTATATTAGACAATTTTGTCCTTTATACATAACTAGCTTTTGCCCGCGACTTCGTCCGCGTGGAATTATAGTTCCCGTTCCCGGGGGATTTCCGGGATGAAAACTATCCTATGTCCTTTCTCGGGTCCCAGACTATATCTGTACCAAATTTCATTCAAATCGGTTCAGTGGTTTAGGCGTGAAGAAGAGACAGACAGACAGACAGACAGACAGACAGACAGACAGAAAGACAGACAGACAGAGTTACTTTCGCATTTATAATATTAGTAAGGATCGACATACCTATTAGTCGAAATATGTTATCTCTGAAGTTAGTACTAGGCCCTAATTTATTTATATTTTCAGATTAGCAGAGAGTGTTCGAGTGATAAAGTTTCTACAGAACTGACAATTAAACGCCCTACTGAGGCACCAGTAAGTAATCGTTTTATAAAACACAATAGATTGTCTGATTTTGTCGGAAAAGTTGGAAGCAGGTTTCAATGGTTGCCTAGATATGAGAACCAAAAAAATAATTTATCAACATAATCAATATCTGTGAAGTGATTGATGTAAATAAATAAATAAATACACAATGGGCAAGAAAAACATTTCCCTGCGCCATGCTATCACATTCCATGTACGATTTTGATATCTATTTTTTATATTTGTTTCAGAAGGAGCCGGAGCCCGGAGGTACAAGAATAATAGATGTGAACCACTTTGTAACAGAACTTATAAAGTTCTCTGAACAGAAGTCTTTGTGGATTAGCCACATTAAAATTTGAGTCTGAACATCACGTAGACTTGTAAAATCGTCATTGGCTGATGTAAACAAAGACGCCGTTGCTGGAGTTATGACTGCTGGTTGTGGTCAAGCACAGCTCAATCAAATTTTGTTCTTGAGTAGGTTTACCCAACATGTCCGATTTTACTAACAATAAAATGCATAACGATATCTGTGATGACTAGGAAGAGACGATAGAGAAAAAGAAGCTGCAATAAAAGAAGGAGTGTCAATAAAGACGGTCCCTAATAGACGTCATTGTAGATGGCTGTTGGTGTAAGCGATCTTACCGGACTAATTATGCGGCATTATCAGGGTGTGCAGCTATAATATTGGTAGACGTTTCGGCCAAGTGCTATATGTGCGTCAAAAATAAAGATTGTTGCCTTTATTGCTTATATTGTTGCATATATTATATGCAATCTGCGCATCTTCTTGATGTCGTGTATGGGGCAGAGGAGGAAGGTCCTTCACTATCCAGGATGTCGGCACATCTGAGAGAACACCGAACCAATAAGGATTGAGCGAGGCATATTTCAGTCCGATAGTCTGAGTCCATTGTGGTTCTGTTTAGCCCTGAATCCTATCAGCACATTGTTGGAGGGTTCCGGACTATCGGTTGCGCAGTGGTGGTCAGGCTATAATGGAAGCATTAGGCATCAACGTCGCCGACATGAAGCAAGCGTTGAAGGAGCGCTTCTTTGGCCGCCTGAACAAATTTTTAAATAGTGTTTTATCATGCCGGTTTCAAATGGACAGAACTGGACGCCCTAGATAGGAGGATCCGCAGTCTGCTGACCGCAAATCGGATGCATCATCCACAATCATCGGTAATGAGACTGTATATCCCACGGAAGTGTGGTGTGGGATTATTTCCTGAATGCCGACATGGGGATGCGTCGGGATGTGGTTTAGGTGCAAACCTGTATTAATGAATACTAATTAACGCAGGGCGGTATGGCAGAGCAAGGAGCTCCATGGACGGTTTCATCGGGTCCTACATGGACCCGATTTCCTAGCGTCCGTATCCTGGCTACGCTTTGGTGACCTCTTTGGGGAAACCGAAGGTTTTGTCTGTGCAATAATGGACGAAGTTATGATGACAATCAACTACCGGAAATACATTGTAAAGGACGGCATGGTTGACATATGTCGGGCATGCCACCATCCCGAGGAATCCATCCATCACATTATTTCTGGGTGTTCTAGTCTGGCTAACGGAAGTTATTTGCACAGACACAATCTTGTAGCCAGGAGTATTCATCAGCAACTTGCCTTGAAATACAGTCTTGTGCAATCAGAAGTACCGTAATACAGGTATGTGCCCGACCCAGTTCTTGAGAATGACCATGTCACATTGTACTGGGATCGATCTATGATTACTGACAGGACTATTGTTGCTAACAAACCTGACATAGTGGTGATAGATCGATTAGAGGGTCGTGCAGTGATTGTTGATATTGCTGTCCCGCATGACGAGAACCTCGTTAAAGCTGAGAAAGATAAGCAGACCAAATATCTCGACTTGGCTCGCGAGGTTGTCGACACGTGGGATGTGGATTCAGCAGTCATTGTGCCGATAGTCGTGACGGCCAATGGCATAATAGCAAAGAGCCTCGACCAACATCTGAGTAGGCTCTCGCTAGGCAGCTGGGTCAAGGGTCTGATGCAGAAAACGGTACTCCTGGACACGGTGCGCATTGTCCGGAGGTTCCTCTCTCTGGAGCCACTGACCACCGGTAGCTTAGGCCCTATTCCCAATGCCGGTGGGCTACTATTTTTAAATGTTTATTTTTGTATTGATATTTAAAAATGTAAATTATATATTGTATGATTAAATAAATGTAATAGTAATAATACACACGAAGTGTAATTAATATGTGTATTATTGTAAATGATATCAAAGTAGAATAAATTATGTTCCTTGTTAAAATAAATAAACACACACACAGACACACACAATATAATACTTACAAGGAAAAGGTTCCAGCCTTAGAATACTTATGTAAAAGTAATTAAAGATATTTTGATCGTATAAAATATTACAAAAAAATATTATAATTATTATAAAGATTTTTTAAAATATTTTACGGTAAAAAAGAAATGTGCTAATGTTTTTCAAATAACGAAACTTTTAATTTCGTTATTTGAATAACACTAGCACGTGTTAGTTTGTTTCCGAAAAGACAATCAATAAAAAAAAGTCATAGGTAAATTTATAAAAAAATATATAAGACAACTCCAAGGTGTCTATGTTCCGCGCCGCCAACACCGCGCGCCGCTCGCCAGCGCCATCTGTTGCAATGCATACGTTACTTACCGGGGTGTGTGCGGTTTGCGGGGTGCGTGGGCTTGTTTTTAGAAATTATTGTTGAACAATTCGTCGCCTTAATAGATTTAACCATTTTTTTACCGTGCGCACTGTGCTGTTAAGGTAATAGGAGGAGATTTAACAATGCTTTTTACTTACATGCAAAATGTTGAAAAACAACATTCAGTGCCTAAAGCTGCTTGAAATTTAAAGTTTCCGCGCGCCTTCAAAAAAGTAAATTGAGCTTAAGCTGAGCATTGAAGGTAATTTTTTGCGTCAGCCTTGTCGTAAGACTGTGGCGTCACTCTAAATGGTTTAGGCGGCTAACCAACTCTGGAGTGACAAATCTACTCACAATCAAATTTTGAATGGACGTCACTTCAACTGACGCGGAAAAATGACCGTCAATGCCCAGCTTTAAGCCTTGAGTTCCCGGTGACATCAAGCGACGTCGGGCGACGCCGGACGACATCGCCGCAACATTGTTGAAACTGTTCCTTATCGCACAGTCGATGAAAATAACAGTTTCACCAATGTCGCGGCGATGTCGTCCGACGTCGCCGGACATCGCCCGATGTCACCGGCCCTGGGATTACGTATCTTGCAGAAGCCGAGCGATCGCGATAAGTTAGCAATATAAACGTCAATTCGAGATAATTTAGCAATATAAACGTCAATTCAAAATACGTCATGTCAAATAGCAATCTAGCGATAGTGCTGCCTCTGTGGAGCAATCAGTTAACTAAAATATGCATTTTTCGTTTGGTGGTTTCGTATTTAGTATGGTTTTTAAGAGCAAACTTAAGTTCTTTTTGTTAAAGGTGATATTTAATTAGTTCCGGCGATTGCTACTTTATCGTCATCGTAGCAATAAGTGCATTAAAACAATCAGCGAGCGGTTAACAATCGGTGCATACATAATACGTTTTTTTTCGACGTTAAGCGATTGATCGCGCGGTGACCGCACGATCACTGCGCAAATGTTGCTGATTGCTGTTTCATAGGTAATAACCCCGCCGGGGCAAATGTCGCTCGACAAATGTTCCTAGTGGGGACGAGGCTTTACATTAAGTAATGTGACATCTCTATCAAACTCTGTTCTACATTGCCATTTGTCTAGACATACAGGTTGACTCAAGATTGTGAACTTCTCTTACCAAAAGAGCACTTCAGTCATTTTACTAGGTGTATTTTTGGTCTTGCACAACCCGATAGGAGATGATTCTACTCATAAAAACAAACAACTTTTATTTAGGAACCAACTCTAAAATCTCGAAAAAAAATATCAGCTGTTTCTAACAAAAGTTCAATGCCCTCCCGACCATAATGTATGGAACAGCTGATATTTTTTTTTATATTTCAGAGTTATATACACCTAGTGTAGTCCTAGATGGTCCTTGCATGATTAGACGAATACAATTGCATAGACTTCAAAAAAGACTGACCTCTGAGTTTGTTTCAGATGTTTCTTTTCAGTCTACTCAACTAAGAAACACCGGCCAACAATAATGCTTTTTTCATACCACATTACACGAAGATTCTTTATCTTTTAAAAAGCAGCCTTGTACAAAAAAAAATACATTTTTTAAGTTAAAAACTTCCGGGACCACTTGACCTTGTCTTGAATTCTTTTGAAAGTAAAGTTGCACCTAGTTTGATGTTCAAAGAAGTTTTCAGTGTTATTAAAATGTTTGTCTCACCATTTTTTACTATATATCCACCAGTGAGTCGACTATTTAATATACACACATCAAAAGTGTCTAGGGATATTTTAATTAAACCTAAATAACTAAAATTCTATTAACTTTTTGTTAAGACACCTACACTTTAAAATAAACCTTGTTTAATTGCCTATCTAATCTGATAATAAACATTTAGATAAAGTTAAATTAAAAAAAAAACTTAGAAGAAGAGGAAAAACTCAACAAAATTTCAATTTAACTTTATTTTTGAAATTTCAAAACCTAAACACAAAACAATTTTTTTTTATAAAAATTGTTGAAAACTTAAAATTAATAATTCGTGGATCCACCTAAGACTCTCCTGACACATCTGGAGCGGTTCTGCATACTCAAAACAAGGGTGTCAATATCCTGTTGTGGAGTACTGTCCCAAATCCTGCTAAGATGCAAGAAAAGCTGGTTTTGATGCGCAATATCAACAGGGAAATTCCTACGAGCTCTTCTCTGAAGCATATTCCAGGCATGCTCAATAGGATTTAAGTCAGGGGATTGTGCAGGCCGGTCTAAAGCTTAGATAACATGCTGTTGTAACCAACTTGTAACGATACGCGCCGTATGTGGACGGGCATTGTCGTGCATTAGCTGGAAATTTTGTCCCATTTGCTGTTTGTGGGGCAAGATTACAGGCTCTAGCACCTCATCTCGGTATTTTCGAGCAGTCATATTGCCTTGTATCCAAACGAGGTCCGTTCTACCGCCGAGACGAATTCCTGCCCAAACCATAATCGTGCCACCTTAATATGCATGAACTTGTTGTGGGTGCTGCAGTCGATTCCAACGTCCAGGTTTTCTGCAAACGCGTACTCTTTACGAATCAGGATGAAATCCAAACCTAGATTCATCAGTGAAAAGCACAAGTGACCATTGAGAATGGTTCCAGTTTTCGTGTGCAATAGCCCATTGTAATCTTCTTCCTCGATTACCTCTCCTTAGTGCTGATACCCAAAATGGCCTACGAGCACGTAGATTGACTTCATGCAGTTGCCTTCTCAAAGTTTGACCGCTTACTAGCAAACCATACTCTCTCTGTAGCCTTTGAACCAATTGCATCGCCGCTGCATTTAGTTGACTTCGTGCAGCATTTACTATGAATCGGTCCTGTACATGTGTTGTAATGCGTTGAGGTCCTCGGTGCCGTTCCACCACTTCCTCCGTGACACGATAACATGACCAAAGCCTGGATATAACGCTCTGACTGGTCTTCATGGCTTCAGAAACGGCAATTATGGGACAGTATTCCACAACAGGATATTGACACCCTTGTTTTGAGTATGCAGAACCGCTGCAGATGTGTCAGGAGAGTCTTAGGTGGATCCACGGAATATTAATTTTAAGTTTTCAAGAATTTTTATAAAAAAAATTGTTGTTTTGTTTAAGTTTTGATGTTTCAAAAATAAAGTTAAGATTGAAATTTTGTTTGAGTTTTTCCTCTTCTTCTAAGTTTTTTTTAAATTAATAAGTTTATCTAAAAGTTTATTATCAGGATAAATAGTCTATTAAACAAGGTTTATTTTAATGTGTACATGTTTTAACAAAAAGTTAATAGAATTTTAGTAATTTAGGTTTAATTGAAATATCCCTAGACACTTTTGATGTGTGTATATCCAACCAAAGTTGGTTCTATATTGGTACTTTTTTTTTTTTCTTCTTCGAGCCATAAGATACAAGCTATGCTTAGTTTGTGGCTCACCGTCTAAGCCAGAACTGTAACTGTACCTTTTGCCTAATAAACGTTTTACGTTTCTCGGGTCCCTGGGGTCCCGGACCTTTGGAAGGCGTACGAGGGGCCGAAGCCAACTCGCAGAGGCCCCTTGAGAATTTTATGAGAAATGAGATACCAACCGACGATTATCCCTATATGCACTATGCAGGTGCACCTAAGGATAATCCCCGGTTAGTGTGAGACTATTGTAGAACTATGTAGCAAACAAAAAAAAATTGAACTATGGGTTTGGGTTTTTAGGTGGACTAGGTACTTAAGACTATGGAGGGACTATAGCCCCTGCCTGACCAATGTAATATAATAAACGTTTATTATTATTATTATTATTAAAGTAGTAACCAAAGATGCGAGGTAAACCGCAGAATCAGCTAGTAATATATAACTACGTTTAAAACTATTCGTATGAATTGTGCTTCATGTAATAAAATTACTTGAAATAAAATAGCTATCGTTTTATTTAAAGTAATATTTGCTTGGTCTCTGTGACGCACAAATATTGGTTAAGTAAACTGAAATGTCGTAATGGCCCAGTGGTTAAGGCGCCCGTCTATCATACTGTTTGTCTAACATACGGTTGTGGGTTCAAATCCGGGCAAGTACTAATGTGACATTTTCAATTCATATGTCCTTGCTAAAATATATCTTAGACATCACAGACATAGGTGAAGGAAAACATTGTAAGGAAATCCGGATTTGTGGTAGTTATGAGTCCGGAATCGCCAAACCACCTTGAGCAATCATGGTGATCAATGCTCGTGCCTGTACGAGATGATGTATGAGAAGAGGCTTTTGCCCTGCAGTGGGTATTATTATTATTATTAAACTGAAATACCATTTATAGATATAATAATAATACCAGCCTATAACTGTTCCACTGCTGGGCAAAGGCCTCTTCTCATACAGAGAAGGCACTATCATTGATCACCACGCTTGCTCAAGGCGGGTTGGCGATTTCGGACTTATATTAACTACAAGTCCAGGTTTCCTCACGATGTGAGGGGTGCTTGGACAGAAAACCTCCTCGTGTGCCCGAGGGCTGGAGTTCGCTTATGGATTCTTCCGGGGCGAAGACCAGTCCGAGGGACGGTGCACCCTGGGAGGTGGGCAACGACTCGTCATTGGGTACGTTGTGCCTGTGGGGTCTCGTTGCCCACTTGCCAATATTCTGTCGCGGAGGACTCCACCACCTGTCCCTCTGAGTAGCAGAGGGCAGTGTGTGTTGGAGTCGGGGAACGGGCTCTGCGTGCACTCACCCTGCCGCAGAGCAGGCAGCTGGGGGTCGTCATCCCTAGCTGCCCCCGTTGATCTCGTAGCCCCGTAGTCTGTTACGGTCATGTCTCTGACTTTCGACGGGGGTCGAGGGCCTTGGCTTAACCGCCCGGGCCGCGAGGTAGACAACCTCTATAAAAAATTACCTCTAATACCAAGTTCTGGTGCGTGGCGAAGGTACGAATGGCTGAGGAGTAGTGTCGTCTGTTTGTGGACGGCGCATCAGTCTCTAGCGCACCCCCAGCCAGGGAACCGGTGGACCCTCTGGTTGGGTTACAAATGTACACTTGCCCAGGGACAGGGGGTTGCCCTGGGTGTACATTTTAAATACTCGTGGGATCAAGTATGGACACCATTAAGCAGAAAAATAAAAAAGAGAGGAAGAAGGTAGTGCGGTCGGCGAAGCTGTGCCCGAGCTCAGAAAGCTCGAGCTCAGAGAGCCCGAGGCGTGGGCGGAGAGACCGCAGTAGGAAGCGGACAATGTCGGAGGGCGCGTCGTCGTCCTCCGACAGTGAGGCGATGGCTCCGGCTCCCAAAATCCCCACCAGCAGGCGGGGTGCGGGCCGGATTGGAGGAGGGGGGCGTAAGCTCCCCGCGCAGGAGGCTGCGCAGCGAGCCGAAAGGCTCGCCCTGGAGGGGCGTCACCCCGGAGCGGCTTCTGCGCCAGCTCCGCGGGATGAGCCAGCCGCCGTGACGGGCGCCACGGAGTACCAGACCGAACTGGAGAGGGTGGTGAGAGCGGCGCTGACGTCGGTGGCCTACAAAAAGAAGAAAGGGTCGAAAGACAAGGCCATCGTCGAGGCCACCGCCTCGATGAAGGCAGTGTTGGAGGAGGCCAGCTTGCCGGCGTCTCAGGAGCTGGCCGCAATGCGGGCGGATATAGAGGCGCTCCGCAGAGAGAATGGCGAGCTGCGCGCGGATTTGGCCGGGCTCCGGGGCGATGGGACCCGCACGGAGGAGCCTATGGAGGTGCTCCAGGCCCAGATCCCCAGACCCTGGTGCAGGGCATGGCAGACCTCCAGCGCCGGTTCACGGTGCTGGAAGGCATTGCCCTCCGGCCCCCGCTCGCGGCCAGTCGAGCGGTCCCGGCGGCGTCGGCGGCAGAGCCAGCGGCATCGTTTGCCGCTGTGGCTGCGGCACCAGTGGCGGGGACGTCGAGGCGTGCCGCCGCGCCGGAGCCGGCAAAGGGCAAGGCGGCGAAGCCCAGAGTGGTGGGGACACCCGCAGCGTGTGCAGCTGCACAGCGCTCCTCACCGCCTCCCCCTCCTCCCACGGATGCCGAGACTCCAACCGAACCCGGTTGGCGCGTCGCCGGGGAGGAAAAAAAGGCGGCCAAGGCGGCTAGGGCCGCCAAGAAGCGGCAGCGGCGGCAAGAGTGCCGCAAGGCCAAGAGCCTCGCGGCCAGGCTCCGCGCCCCTAAGTCTGCAGCGGTGGTAATCACCCTGCAGCCGGACGCGGAGAAGAAGGGGGTGACCTACGGGGCGGTATTGGCCAAGGCGAAAGCGGCGGTCAACCTGGCCGAGATCGGCGCGGCGGAGGGCGTGCGGCTGCGGGTCACGGCGACTGGAGCCCGCATGCTGGAGGTCCCAGGGGTGGCCAGCGGCCCCGTCGCCGATGCCTTGGCCGAGAGGCTGCGGGCGTCGCTCCAGGCGGAAGAGGTGCGAGTGTCCAGGCCTACAATGCGCATTGATATGCGCGTCACGGGCCTGGACGACTCCGTCACGAGCGAGGAGCTGGTGGCCGCCGTCACCAAGGCGGGGAGCTGTCCTGCTAGCGACGTGCGGGTGGGCGCCATCCGCTTCGACCGCTCCGGGTTGGGAGCGGTCATCGTGAGTTGCCCCGTACCGGCGGCAAAAGCAATTGCGGGGAAGGGCCACAGACTTCTGGTGGGAGACTGGACCTCGGCGCAGGTCAAGCTGCTGGAGCCTAAGCCTTTGAGGTGCTTCAGGTGCCAGGTAGGACACCATGTCGGTGTCCGTTGCACCTCGGAGGTAGACCGCAGCGGCGATTGCTTCCGCTGCGGTCAGCCCGGTCACAAGGCCGGCTCGTGCACCGCCGCGCCGCACTGCTCCGTATGTGCGGCAGCTGGCAAGCCGGCCGATCACCGGGCTGGAGGCAGGGCTTGCGCCCCACCCGCCAGGACCAGAGGAAAGGGAGGAAAGCCCTCTGCCGCCGCTCCCGCTGCTGCCGCCGCTCCCGCTGCTGCCGAGGCCCCCGCCGCCCCCGCTGCTGCCGCGTCCGCCGCTGCCGCCGCGACTACCGAGGCCGCAATGGAGTGCCAGTAATGGCCCCATTGCGGCGGCGCGTTAGTGTTCGCGCGCCGCAAGGAGAGTCAGCCTGGGAAGGGGCCCAACGCCTGCGGAACGGTTGCGGAATGAATATAATGGTTACCGTGACCCCGGAACATAAGGGGCAACCGAAGGAACATGAGTGGGTTTTAGTCAGTAAAAGTCTGACACGCCCTCCCGCCGCCCTACGGCGGGAGAAGTCATTTGATGATTTCCCACTCACCAAAAAAAAAAAAAAAAAGGTTTCCTCACGATGTTTTCCTTTACCGATGTCTGTGATGTCTAAGATAAACTTTAGAAAGTACATATGAATTGAAAAAGTCACATTGGTACTTGCCCGGATTCGAACCCGCAACCTCTTGAAACCATTTATAGATATAATAAATACTTCAATACTTCCTTTGCACAAAGATTTTCTCATTTTTTATTTCCTTATTTATACAACAAAATCTGTAAAACTTGTAAATCTAAAGAAGACACGGTGCGCGTAATGCAAACAAAAGTTACAGAATATTTAAATAATTTAACATACAACGAAGTAGAAAAACTATTAAAACCTAGGCAGTAAGAGGCTGAAATTTTTTTGCACATAACACATACGCACACACCTTCACTCACACACACACACACACACACACACACACATTAATTGTCTTTTTGTTATAATTACTTATTTAGTTAGTATTAGTATTTTGATTGCAATAGTCCTAAGGAAACCGTATTTTTGATAGCCGCGACACAGGCTTTGCCTAGTGCGGTTGTCATTGTAAAATATTTACTGTAAACACTGGAATGCCTAATAAAGATTATTATTATTATTTCATGCACATTTTCGTATCTCGGGACCCTGAGGTCCCGGACCTTTGACCTTTGACCTTTATTATTATTATTTTTTACGTTTTCGTATCTCGGGACCCTGAGGTCCCGGACCTTTGGAAGGCGTACGAGGGGCCGAAGCCAACTCGCAGAGGCCCCTTGAGGAAAACTTTATGTGGGATGGGACACCAACCGGCGATTATCCCTATATGCACCACTCAAGTGCACCTAAGGTCAACCCCCGGTTGGTGGTGGTCTATTGCAGGTCATGGAATAAAAAAAGTATGGGACTATGGGTTTGGGTTGCTAAGATGGATTACTTATCTGAAACTATTGAATGGCTATGGCCCCTGCCTAACCAATGCTTGTATACACGGATAAAAAGGCAGGGGGTGACTTGCACACTCAGTAAATGGGCCCCCGAAAACGGCCGCTAGCACATAGTGACGCAGCGACAAAGGGGCAACATATATCGAGGTGCTGGAGGAGTGGAGAGGTATTCCACGGCTATCAGGACAATCCCGGAAGTACGGTCAAGATCCCTACCAGCATCTTACTGGAATACTTCCTTCCCCCGAGCAAATTTGCTCTTGATTATTATATGAATTATAATCCGTATTGAAAATAATCCGGACGATGATGAAGATATTACGCTGTTGCACTCCAGCAAGCACGCGCGTGATGTTGTATGTATGTTTTTTTTTCAACTTATACTGCTGGGGAAAGGTCTCCTTTATCGTTACCCATTCAAAATCAAAATCAATGCATTTATTTCACTTAGACCATTAGATTAGATTTATTTCTTATTTCACTTAGACCATTTACAGGCACTTATCAATTGTTAAAGAGTCCGACTGTTAGTCATAAAGAAAGTTGAAGCTAGCTGTTCCAAAAAGGATGATCTTTATGGAGAAGAACAAGCAAGAACCTCCATGGACACTCTTTTCTAAATATTGAGTTTTACAATTTTGACTACATCGTGTCTTGCATCTATATGTGAAAACTATGAAGTTAAGAAACCATAAAATAGCCTGATTAATGAAGAACAGTACTGGCTATATAACATCAAGCTGGAAACCGTAATCAGGTCCAGTAACCAAACCTAACCAAAACCGGCCCAACCACGCAACCCAACCAGTCACACATAAAACCCATTAACGCACCCATTAATCCAAAGTTAAACAGTTTTACATTAAGAATAGTAAAATCGAATTGTGGCGTCCGCTGGGCTACTAAAGTAGACTGAATTATGCCGCCATTTTGAGCCAAAGAAGCGACAAGCCGGATAAAGCCAGTCGTAACCGGCTCTAGAATCGAGCGGGAGCGTAGCACGGGAGCTGGGATCGGTTGCGTTTTTTGGGATCTGGGATTTAGTTTCAATATCATCGTGAGGGTGTTAATGTTTGATTGAGAGGTTAGGAGCTTTGGTTGGTCTTGGCTGCTAAACTAATGTTAAAATTGTCGAGAAATAGGTTTATTCGCATAAAAACAGATTCTCGGAAAGACTGATCTGAAACTGTTCTGCATTATGTGCAAAAAAAACTAATTAATTACGTAAAGTAATTAAAACTTCAATAATAATAATAAATCATAAGTGGAGATTCATAAATAAGAATAAAAATTTTAATATAATAAAAATAAAAATATTTCATAAAATTCTTAAAGGATGAGATGTTTGGGGTTGCGGAATGTTTATAATAGTTACCGCGGCCCCGGAACATAAAGGACAACCGAAGGAACTTGGTTTGGTTTTCGTCAGTAAATGTCGACACTAGGGCGGGAGAAGCCATTTGATGATTCCCCTTCCATGAAGAAAAAGATAAGAGATGTCAGCTTATCTCAACTTCACCTAAACTCATTAAGCAATGTTTTCACAAAACAGACTGCTGTATTCAATTCTGTGTAAGTCTGTTACGTCTCGCACGACCGGTTCCACATTTTAGCATTTATCTAACGGTAAGTGTTAGGAAGAAGACAAAATTAAACGGAAACATTGCATTGAACTATTCAAAGTAACCGTAGTCACTATTAAGGCTAACTGTATTGTTACTGGCAAACTAAATTTGTTCTCCTCATGATGTTTTTCCGTCGCTGATGTCACTGTTGTCTAAGAAATAAATGAAATAAATAAATATCTTGGGAAAACCCACTCGTGGTCTTATACCATATGATTAGTGACCCTGGCTGCTAAGCCGGTGGTCGTAGATATGATTCCCCTTTAGGACAAATCTTTCCAATATACATATCGACTGACAACAGTTTCTGCCTAGTTATTAATCAGATGGCCGTGAGGGGGTTTTTCTGAAATATTTATTAATTTTGATATTTATTTTCTATATGTACCTATTATGTTTTTCTTTCTAATCTCTCTTTACAAGAAAACAATCCGAAACATCAATTTTAGAACATCTCTCACATATCAAACCCCATCCCACCTCCCAGCCTACCATTTTAAAACGACCGCGGCACATAAATCAGGAACACTTTTCTACTCCCGACCACCCTTATATATTTGCAATTGGCCTGCGATAAATTTGAACAAAATTAACACTTGGATTTAAATTCGATGAGATTTAACACCATTTTTATGTATTGACAACAATTTAGATAATGTAGCAAGGTCGTGGTTATAATTTATTTAAGTTTTATCAGAAAACGTTGAACAATTTCTTTTTTGAGGATGGGAAATCATTAAATGACTTCCCGTCCTCATGGAGGGAGTGTCTAACTTTAACTGACTAAAACCCACTCATGTTCCTGCGGTTGCCTTTTATGTTCCAGGGCCGCGCTAACGAACAGAGCTAAAATAAAACTCAAGTAGTAGTAATCTTTGTCACTCTCCATCCCTTCATCGCTCCGTTTTACAGTAAAAGACGGACAAACAGACACACACTTTCCCATTAATAATATCATTGTCGTTATCATCATCAGTCGATAGACGTCCACTGCTGGACAAAGATCTAACTACTAACCACATGCATCGGTCCTGCGCCACCCCCATCCATGGAGGCACGGCGTTCTTGATGACCATCCAGTTCATCTTGCGGGAGGCCTAAATTAGTATGGATGTAGATTAGAAACCTTCCATCTGTGCTCAAACTCACACTTGCCAGTTTTTTAAACACAAATAAACAAGCTAGTCAAAACTTATTGTGAATTAACTTACAATGGTCGTATTTGATCAGGGTAGTGAGACATGGCAGGGTAATTTACACACTCATAATAAATTCCGGACACGTCCAAACGGGGTCACTTGAATGGCATGTAGTGCTGAGAATAGACCCGGGTTTCGGTTAAAAACTATAATCGAAAACGGATCTTAGCTGCTTAGATTTAAAGGTTAATTGGTGGGATCGTGTTTTAGTTTTAATTTATCATGTCTTTTACTATGCTAGTGTTGACTTGAGGTCTAACAGGTTTTAGCAAAATACCTGTGTTTTGCCTGTCAAAGGTCTGTTACCTAATTAGGTTACTTGTAAGTAATAAAAGAAACTTCTTCTTCTTTAGTCTATTTCATCATCAAAGGGCAAAAAATAAGGGCAACATAAAAATAATAACGTAAAGGCCAACCAAAGGCACAAGTGGTTTTAGTCAGTATAAGTCTGACACTGAGTCATTTAATGATATCCCATCCATAAAAAAATCTTTTCATCAAAGGGTAGCGTGTCCAATTTTCTAGCTTCTGAGTATCCCAAATGATTGTCGAAGGTAGTCAAGCACCAGGACCAACGGCATTTAGTGGTTAAAAACAATGCTAACCCTAAACATAGTAGAAAAAAAAACCTAAAGAGATCATTTTCTCCCTAGCCTTTTCCCAACTATGTTGAGGTCAGCTTCCAGCCTAACCGGATTCACCTGGACACCAGTGTTTAACGTGAAGCAACTGCCTAACAGACTTCCACAACCCAGTAACTGGACGACATGATATCCCTTGGTTAGACTGATCCGACTTGCAGAAAAGCCAAACAGATATAAGAGAGAGATATAAGTAAAAAAAAAATTGTGTCATCCCAAATTATCACCCAAAATTTCTCAAACCCTTAACAAACCGAAATAACAAGTACAGGTGACACAGTGCCTTAAAAGGTATATTTTTAACGTACGTGGGTCACATAGTAATCACGTAAACTGCCTGAAGGACCTTCAGGCCCTTGAACTAGGAAAATCGACTTTATTCCTACGACTTAAGGGCCCTGTCAAATAGTGGAGCCATTTGGACGTGCGTCTGACTGTTTGTGTGCAAAGTAAATAGAGAAAGGTTTACAATGGGTGCACTTTAAGTGGGGTTGAGGGGGGGAGGGGTTTGTCCCCTGTAGAGCACTTTTGCAGAGTATTTGAGGTGTACGGGACCTTAAAAAGGTGCAAGAAATGAAGATGAATCATGTACTCAAATAGTATTTTTACCCAACTGTCGTAAGAAGGATTTTGTTTTTCGAGCGTATGTTTATATGTATGTTTCTTTCTATGGCACGCTCTACAGACTAAACTAAGAGTCATTGAATTTGTCTCAGTAAAACGATATTAGTGACGATAGCAGCGCGACAACCGGCTGTCGTTTATTCGTCGAAAGGTTAAAAAATTCTGATAGAGAATTATTTAATTGTAACCCAATGCATTAGTCAAATTAAATATATTCTATACTTTTACAAATTGATATAATATTTCAAATTTTATCACTTACTATAAGACAGACATAAAATACTTATTATACTTACTTGTTACATTAGAATATACTACACAGGGCATTATCATATTATAACTAGCTCTTGCCCGCGACTTTGTCTGCATTGTCTCTGAAAAACACAGATTTTCCTTTCAATTTAACGTATTGCGTAAAAAACCTCATCAACACCGTTTCAAAGGTTTAGCCGCAACAGCGTAACAGACAGACAAACTGATAGAGTTGCTAACGCATTAATAATACTAGTATGAATACAGTATTGCACACATTAATCAAATTCTCCCTATTCTCTATGACAAGTGATGACACCGCCTCTTGACAGCTTTGCGGGCTGTCAGTGTCAACTGTCAAATCGCTCCTCTAACAAATATATTGCCTTGCTGTTTAATAATGTAGAGTAATTTGAAAAGCACTGAAAAGTTCATAGGATTCTATTATGAAAGGCATGCATACTCTACTATGTTACCGTGACTTTGTGGTTTCGGTCGCTAAGTTTCAGAGAAATACCCAAAAATTTATTATCTTTTATATTTTTAAACTTTATCTTGGACATCACAGACATCAGTGGAAAACATCGTGAGGAAACCTGGACTTGTAGTGAATTTAAGTCCGAAATCGCCAATCCGCCTTGAGCAAGCGTGGTGATCAATGCTCGTGCCTTCACGAACGCCTGCCGGGGTTGCGGAATGAATATAATGGTTACCGTGACCCCGGAACATAAGGGGCAACCGAAGGAACATGAGTGGGTTTTAGTCAGTAAAAGTCTGACACGCCCTCCCGCCGCCCTACGGCGGGAGAAGTCATTTGATGATTTCCCACTCACCAAAAAAAAAAAAAAAAAGGTTTCCTCACGATGTTTTCCTTTACCGATGTCTGTGATGTCTAAGATAAACTTTAGAAAGTACATATGAATTGAAAAAGTCACATTGGTACTTGCCCGGATTCGAACCCGCAACCTCTTGAAACCATTTATAGATATAATAAATACTTCAATACTTCCTTTGCACAAAGATTTTCTCATTTTTTATTTCCTTATTTATACAACAAAATCTGTAAAACTTGTAAATCTAAAGAAGACACGGTGCGCGTAATGCAAACAAAAGTTACAGAATATTTAAATAATTTAACATACAACGAAGTAGAAAAACTATTAAAACCTAGGCAGTAAGAGGCTGAAATTTTTTTGCACATAACACATACGCACACACCTTCACTCACACACACACACACACACACACACACACATTAATTGTCTTTTTGTTATAATTACTTATTTAGTTAGTATTAGTATTTTGATTGCAATAGTCCTAAGGAAACCGTATTTTTGATAGCCGCGACACAGGCTTTGCCTAGTGCGGTTGTCATTGTAAAATATTTACTGTAAACACTGGAATGCCTAATAAAGATTATTATTATTATTTCATGCACATTTTCGTATCTCGGGACCCTGAGGTCCCGGACCTTTGACCTTTGACCTTTATTATTATTATTTTTTACGTTTTCGTATCTCGGGACCCTGAGGTCCCGGACCTTTGGAAGGCGTACGAGGGGCCGAAGCCAACTCGCAGAGGCCCCTTGAGGAAAACTTTATGTGGGATGGGACACCAACCGGCGATTATCCCTATATGCACCACTCAAGTGCACCTAAGGTCAACCCCCGGTTGGTGGTGGTCTATTGCAGGTCATGGAATAAAAAAAGTATGGGACTATGGGTTTGGGTTGCTAAGATGGATTACTTATCTGAAACTATTGAATGGCTATGGCCCCTGCCTAACCAATGCTTGTATACACGGATAAAAAGGCAGGGGGTGACTTGCACACTCAGTAAATGGGCCCCCGAAAACGGCCGCTAGCACATAGTGACGCAGCGACAAAGGGGCAACATATATCGAGGTGCTGGAGGAGTGGAGAGGTATTCCACGGCTATCAGGACAATCCCGGAAGTACGGTCAAGATCCCTACCAGCATCTTACTGGAATACTTCCTTCCCCCGAGCAAATTTGCTCTTGATTATTATATGAATTATAATCCGTATTGAAAATAATCCGGACGATGATGAAGATATTACGCTGTTGCACTCCAGCAAGCACGCGCGTGATGTTGTATGTATGTTTTTTTTTCAACTTATACTGCTGGGGAAAGGTCTCCTTTATCGTTACCCATTCAAAATCAAAATCAATGCATTTATTTCACTTAGACCATTAGATTAGATTTATTTCTTATTTCACTTAGACCATTTACAGGCACTTATCAATTGTTAAAGAGTCCGACTGTTAGTCATAAAGAAAGTTGAAGCTAGCTGTTCCAAAAAGGATGATCTTTATGGAGAAGAACAAGCAAGAACCTCCATGGACACTCTTTTCTAAATATTGAGTTTTACAATTTTGACTACATCGTGTCTTGCATCTATATGTGAAAACTATGAAGTTAAGAAACCATAAAATAGCCTGATTAATGAAGAACAGTACTGGCTATATAACATCAAGCTGGAAACCGTAATCAGGTCCAGTAACCAAACCTAACCAAAACCGGCCCAACCCACGCAACCCAACCAGTCACACATAAAACCCATTAACGCACCCATTAATCCAAAGTTAAACAGTTTTACATTAAGAATAGTAAAATCGAATTGTGGCGTCCGCTGGGCTACTAAAGTAGACTGAATTATGCCGCCATTTTGAGCCAAAGAAGCGACAAGCCGGATAAAGCCAGTCGTAACCGGCTCTAGAATCGAGCGGGAGCGTAGCACGGGAGCTGGGATCGGTTGCGTTTTTTGGGATCTGGGATTTAGTTTCAATATCATCGTGAGGGTGTTAATGTTTGATTGAGAGGTTAGGAGCTTTGGTTGGTCTTGGCTGCTAAACTAATGTTAAAATTGTCGAGAAATAGGTTTATTCGCATAAAAACAGATTCTCGGAAAGACTGATCTGAAACTGTTCTGCATTATGTGCAAAAAAAACTAATTAATTACGTAAAGTAATTAAAACTTCAATAATAATAATAAATCATAAGTGGAGATTCATAAATAAGAATAAAAATTTTAATATAATAAAAATAAAAATATTTCATAAAATTCTTAAAGGATGAGATGTTTGGGGTTGCGGAATGTTTATAATAGTTACCGCGGCCCCGGAACATAAAGGACAACCGAAGGAACTTGGTTTGGTTTTCGTCAGTAAATGTCGACACTAGGGCGGGAGAAGCCATTTGATGATTCCCCTTCCATGAAGAAAAAGATAAGAGATGTCAGCTTATCTCAACTTCACCTAAACTCATTAAGCAATGTTTTCACAAAACAGACTGCTGTATTCAATTCTGTGTAAGTCTGTTACGTCTCGCACGACCGGTTCCACATTTTAGCATTTATCTAACGGTAAGTGTTAGGAAGAAGACAAAATTAAACGGAAACATTGCATTGAACTATTCAAAGTAACCGTAGTCACTATTAAGGCTAACTGTATTGTTACTGGCAAACTAAATTTGTTCTCCTCATGATGTTTTTCCGTCGCTGATGTCACTGTTGTCTAAGAAATAAATGAAATAAATAAATATCTTGGGAAAACCCACTCGTGGTCTTATACCATATGATTAGTGACCCTGGCTGCTAAGCCGGTGGTCGTAGATATGATTCCCCTTTAGGACAAATCTTTCCAATATACATATCGACTGACAACAGTTTCTGCCTAGTTATTAATCAGATGGCCGTGAGGGGGTTTTTCTGAAATATTTATTAATTTTGATATTTATTTTCTATATGTACCTATTATGTTTTTCTTTCTAATCTCTCTTTACAAGAAAACAATCCGAAACATCAATTTTAGAACATCTCTCACATATCAAACCCCATCCCACCTCCCAGCCTACCATTTTAAAACGACCGCGGCACATAAATCAGGAACACTTTTCTACTCCCGACCACCCTTATATATTTGCAATTGGCCTGCGATAAATTTGAACAAAATTAACACTTGGATTTAAATTCGATGAGATTTAACACCATTTTTATGTATTGACAACAATTTAGATAAGTTAGCAAGGTCGTGGTTATAATTTATTTAAGTTTTATCAGAAAACGTTGAACAATTTCTTTTTTGAGGATGGGAAATCATTAAATGACTTCCCGTCCTCATGGAGGGAGTGTCTAACTTTAACTGACTAAAACCCACTCATGTTCCTGCGGTTGCCTTTTATGTTCCAGGGCCGCGCTAACGAACAGAGCTAAAATAAAACTCAAGTAGTAGTAATCTTTGTCACTCTCCATCCCTTCATCGCTCCGTTTTACAGTAAAAGACGGACAAACAGACACACACTTTCCCATTAATAATATCATTGTCGTTATCATCATCAGTCGATAGACGTCCACTGCTGGACAAAGATCTAACTACTAACCACATGCATCGGTCCTGCGCCACCCCCATCCATGGAGGCACGGCGTTCTTGATGACCATCCAGTTCATCTTGCGGGAGGCCTAAATTAGTATGGATGTAGATTAGAAACCTTCCATCTGTGCTCAAACTCACACTTGCCAGTTTTTTAAACACAAATAAACAAGCTAGTCAAAACTTATTGTGAATTAACTTACAATGGTCGTATTTGATCAGGGTAGTGAGACATGGCAGGGTAATTTACACACTCATAATAAATTCCGGACACGTCCAAACGGGGTCACTTGAATGGCATGTAGTGCTGAGAATAGACCCGGGTTTCGGTTAAAAACTATAATCGAAAACGGATCTTAGCTGCTTAGATTTAAAGGTTAATTGGTGGGATCGTGTTTTAGTTTTAATTTATCATGTCTTTTACTATGCTAGTGTTGACTTGAGGTCTAACAGGTTTTAGCAAAATACCTGTGTTTTGCCTGTCAAAGGTCTGTTACCTAATTAGGTTACTTGTAAGTAATAAAAGAAACTTCTTCTTCTTTAGTCTATTTCATCATCAAAGGGCAAAAAATAAGGGCAACATAAAAATAATAACGTAAAGGCCAACCAAAGGCACAAGTGGTTTTAGTCAGTATAAGTCTGACACTGAGTCATTTAATGATATCCCATCCATAAAAAAATCTTTTCATCAAAGGGTAGCGTGTCCAATTTTCTAGCTTCTGAGTATCCCAAATGATTGTCGAAGGTAGTCAAGCACCAGGACCAACGGCATTTAGTGGTTAAAAACAATGCTAACCCTAAACATAGTAGAAAAAAAAACCTAAAGAGATCATTTTCTCCCTAGCCTTTTCCCAACTATGTTGAGGTCAGCTTCCAGCCTAACCGGATTCACCTGGACACCAGTGTTTAACGTGAAGCAACTGCCTAACAGACTTCCACAACCCAGTAACTGGACGACATGATATCCCTTGGTTAGACTGATCCGACTTGCAGAAAAGCCAAACAGATATAAGAGAGAGATATAAGTAAAAAAAAAATTGTGTCATCCCAAATTATCACCCAAAATTTCTCAAACCCTTAACAAACCGAAATAACAAGTACAGGTGACACAGTGCCTTAAAAGGTATATTTTTAACGTACGTGGGTCACATAGTAATCACGTAAACTGCCTGAAGGACCTTCAGGCCCTTGAACTAGGAAAATCGACTTTATTCCTACGACTTAAGGGCCCTGTCAAATAGTGGAGCCATTTGGACGTGCGTCTGACTGTTTGTGTGCAAAGTAAATAGAGAAAGGTTTACAATGGGTGCACTTTAAGTGGGGTTGAGGGGGGGAGGGGTTTGTCCCCTGTAGAGCACTTTTGCAGAGTATTTGAGGTGTACGGGACCTTAAAAAGGTGCAAGAAATGAAGATGAATCATGTACTCAAATAGTATTTTTACCCAACTGTCGTAAGAAGGATTTTGTTTTTCGAGCGTATGTTTATATGTATGTTTCTTTCTATGGCACGCTCTACAGACTAAACTAAGAGTCATTGAATTTGTCTCAGTAAAACGATATTAGTGACGATAGCAGCGCGACAACCGGCTGTCGTTTATTCGTCGAAAGGTTAAAAAATTCTGATAGAGAATTATTTAATTGTAACCCAATGCATTAGTCAAATTAAATATATTATATACTTTTACAAATTGATATAATATTTCAAATTTTATCACTTACTATAAGACAGACATAAAATACTTATTATACTTACTTGTTACATTAGAATATACTACACAGGGCATTATCATATTATAACTAGCTCTTGCCCGCGACTTTGTCTGCATTGTCTCTGAAAAACACAGATTTTCCTTTCAATTTAACGTATTGCGTAAAAAACCTCATCAACACCGTTTCAAAGGTTTAGCCGCAACAGCGTAACAGACAGACAAACTGATAGAGTTGCTAACGCATTAATAATACTAGTATGAATACAGTATTGCACACATTAATCAAATTCTCCCTGTTCTCTATGACAAGTGATGACACCGCCTCTTGACAGCTTTGCGGGCTGTCAGTGTCAACTGTCAAATCGCTCCTCTAACAAATATATTGCCTTGCTGTTTAATAATGTAGAGTAATTTGAAAAGCACTGAAAAGTTCATAGGATTCTATTATGAAAGGCATGCATACTCTACTATGTTACCGTGACTTTGTGGTTTCGGTCGCTAAGTTTCAGAGAAATACCCAAAAATTTATTATCTTTTATATTTTTAAACTTTATCTTGGACATCACAGACATCAGTGGAAAACATCGTGAGGAAACCTGGACTTGTAGTGAATTTAAGTCCGAAATCGCCAATCCGCCTTGAGCAAGCGTGGTGATCAATGCTCGTGCCTTCTCTGTATGAGAAGAGGCCTTTTCCCTGCAGTGGGACAGTAATAGGTTGGTATTATTTAATTGGATAATATGTATGTTAGCCTGTAAGGTAAAATATATGTTATGGGTCTTTGTTACCTGAAATAAATGGTAAAATAAAATAAAATAAATAAATTATTGAGGGGTGATTTGGACGAAAAAATTGTTTTGATAGTTACGGTACAAAATTAGCTAAAAAAAGTGTCGTGCGGAAGAATCCTGATAAAAATTCTAAATTCAAGGCATTTATTTCACTTAGACCATTTATAGGCACTTATGAATAGTCAAAGAGTCGGTTTGTCAGTCAGAAAAGTGACGCTAATTGCCTGTTCCAAAACGTAGATCTCTATGGAGAAGAACAGGCAAGAAACTCCACGGACATGCTTATTAAAAAAACATGTTTTACAAAATTTTGGTTACATTAATTTTGGGATAATATTAATATGATCAGCAAAGCATATACCTACTAAGCCGTTTTCGGACAGCCGTTTTGACTTGAAATTTTTATTTGTAGTTAAAGCGAAAACAGTCACACTTTGTAAAAAAATCTTATCTCTTATTTTTATGATTTACTAGCTGTCCCCTGCGGTGTCACCCGCATATTTCGTTACTGCTCCGCTCCCGTGTGGGTTGTAGCGTGATGGTATATAGCCTATAGCATTCCTCGATAAATGGGCTATATAACATTGAAAGAAATTTTCAAATCGGACCAATAGTTCCAGAGATTACCACCTACATACAAACTTACAAACCTACAAACTTACAAATTTACAAATTTTACCTCTTTGTAATATTAAATATAGATATAGATGAAATACTCATTATCAACAGATAACATAGCAAATAATGTTATTTAATGGCAGAAAAAAAATCAACATCCATTTCATTTTAGAGTTTCTCAAAATTACACTATATACACATACATAGCCTTTACGGTTACAATCATGTAACATTTTTACAAAAAATCTTGAAGAAAAAACCCAAGCGAATAAAACCAGTTTCATAATACAAGAAAAAATCGTTCGCTGTCTCCGAAATCCTACATTATGTAAAGAGCAATAACTTTAAATATGATTATTTTATATAAATCAGGGTTGGTATAAACGTGTTTTAGAGAAATATGAAATATTTAAAGTGTGTTGTAAAATTCCTTACTGCGTAAGAATATTTTAAAAGATTATTCAGAGGTCCTTTTTGAAACGTATGGCGTGTCCATACTTATACTTATCTATACAAATATTATAAAGAGGTAAAATTTGTAAGTTTGTAGGTTTGTAAGTTTGTATGTAGGGGGTAATCTCTGGAACTACTGGTCCGATTTGAAAAATTCTTTCAGTGTTATATATTATAAAGAGGTAATCTTTTTAAGTTTGTAAGTTTGTAGGTTTGTAAGTTTGTATGTAGGGGGTAATCTCTGAAACTACTGGTCCGATTTAAAAATTATTTCAGTGTTAGATAGCCCTTTTATCGAGGAATGCTATAGGTTATATACCATCACGCTAAGACCCACGGGAGCGGAGCAGTAACGAAAAATGCGGGTGAAACCGCAGGGGACAGCTAGTCGTTGATAAAATAACTCTGAGTTTAGATTTTTCTTCTAAAAAAAGAAATAATAAAATCAAAATATTGACGTGTAAAAGTGTTATTATGTATATAACCTATGTACAAATAAATATGCTGTACTATTGTATAAATGCTACAGCTACTGCTATGCTACTGTATAAATGTGATACTGCTGCATTGATAACCTCGCTTGCTCATGGTAGATTTTTGATTTAGACGTAGTTCAGTTTAGATTAATACTAGCTTCTGCCCGCGGCTTCGCTCGCGTTAGAAAGAGACAAAAAGTAGCCTATGTTACTCTCCATCCCTTCAACTATCTCCACTTAAAAAATCACGTCCATCCGTTTTGCCGTGAAAGAAAGACAAACATGCAGACAGACAGACACACTTTCCCATTTATAATATTAAGTATGGATCACAGTAGTGCCGATTACCTTATAAACAAACTAAACAAAATTCAAGTTAAGTGCATCTTTTTCTGTCCATTTAAAATATTGGTTTAGACCTGTCAAATTAAGAGACTCCATAGATAATTTAGACGCGAATAAAACATGGCCACTAAAAATACGTCAATTTAATTCAGGCGCTGGCTAATTTGACAGGACTAAACTAATAAGGATCTTCTGTTCTTATTAATTGAATTAAAAGAAAAAGTTGCGTTTAACTTAAATTTAGTTAAGTTTGTGAACAAGAGAATCAGCTCAATTAACACATTAATTGTTCATAGTCAATCTGACTACTTTGAAGATAAGCTTTGAAAAGAAATAAAAATCAAGTAAATAGATTCTAGGGTGCAGATGCATGGCAGACACATTAATATAGCCTTTACAACAATCGTTGGGCGGAACCTTTCCAGAAACAACTGCCATTTTGTCAGAGAATGAGGAATTCCCCACTTTATACTAAATACCTCTAAACGCTTAAAAAGAAGCCAGTCACCTCTCACCCCAAAAACGTACATCACTGCCTAAAAACCCGTAAACCACAAATTACATCCTTAACACCAAAATGTTAACATTCCAGAATCGCGCAAAAAGACCCGTTATCAGTTTGACATCGTCTAATCCCGAGATTTATAAAAAGAAAAGAACGATAGAAAACGAATTCAAAAATTTGAATTTCATAAACGCATTCGCCTCCTTTTGAAATTAGAACGTGGAATTCCATGTTCAAACGTATTTCCCACGTAGAAATGCGGGCGTCGAGTGGGCTCTTAGTCGCGCAAGTAATTTGTTTTTAATTGGTCAGCCTGCTTTTGAAAATTTTAAAATTAAAAATTACGTAGGTATGCGGGATTGAAAATGTCTATCAGCGGTAACGGGTTAGCGTTTAGCGGGTTTTTATATTGTTGGTTAAAAGGTTTTGGAATGTAATATAGGAATCATGTAGTTTTTTTGTTGAGACTATGTGATTAAGACAATTGTTTCAGCTTAGAAAACTTTTCGTGCAGAAAAAAGTAATATAAGAATTATTTAAATGATATTTCATGAAATAACAGGTCTGTTAGTGTAGTACTTAGTAACCCTGACTGCAAAGCCGGAGGTCGTCGATTCGATTCCCACTCAGGACAATGTGCGACACACTATGTGTGATGATCATGATTGTTTATTCTGTGTCTGGGTGTAATTTTATAAGTATGATAATTATTAGTTTTCTGGTTACCATAGTACAAGCTCTGCTTAATTTGGAATCAGATGACGGTATGTGTGTTGTCAAAAATATATAATTATATAGGTGCCGATTCTCTTGTACACAAACTAACGTAAATTTAAGTTAAGTGCATCTTTCTCTTTTCATTTCTTAAAGAAAAGGACAGAAGATTCATTTTAGTTTAATCCTGTCAAATTAGACAGCGCCTGATGAAAATTGACGTATATTTAGACGCCATGTTTTTAAATTGGGTCTAAATTATCTATGGATTGTCTAAATTTGACAGGACTTAACTAATATTTGATCTTCTGTCCTTTTCTTAATTAAACGGAAAGTGAAAGATGCACTTAACTTAAATTTACGTTAGTTTGTGCACAAGAGAATCGGCACCAATAGCATAATTAGTTCGACTATTTTACATCGATAATAAAAGTATTATTGTTTGGAATAGAGGAAGATTAGTTGCAGATCTAAAATAAATTCTGTATGAGAATAGACCTGAGCCCTGTAGTAACACATAATAGGTTATTATGTCTATTTTAGTACACGCCTATTACGCCTAATTAAGTAGCCGGAAAAAGACGAGAAAAGCCGGAAAAAGACGAGAAATACCATTAATTTCGTGACTTTCTATTTTTAGTTGGCATTTGCGAGTATTCCAGGATTGGCGTGTCTCGAAAATTCGAAATACGATCAGTGTATTAAAAGTTAATATATTATGGATTCATCGCAGGAAATTGTTGTAACTTGGACTTTATTTAGGGATTTTATTTATTTATGTAGCGCTGAAAACCAGCGTCGTGGACTCAATATGCCTATGTATGGGTCACGGCATTATGCTGAGCGCTAGCCGTTTCGCGCATTAGTGACGCTACTTAGCTGTCTTTAGTTTTAAGGTTTGTAGTATATAAGTTTTTTATTTGTAGCGCACATTGCGCGAATAAATTTATTTATTTATTTATTTTAAAGAAGGCTTACAGGCTAACATTCAATTATATAAAGAATATAATATAAACAAATAGCTAATTACAAGCCTCCACATATAGCAATTGATTTTCTTTCTTTCTTTCCTTTTATTTAACTAGCTATTTTTGGTGACTTTGTCTGCGTAAATTTCAGACTTAAAACATAGCATAATTATTTATTTATTTATTTATTTACTTAAACTTCATGCACAAGCGTACAAGGGCGGACTTAATCATAATGCCTTAGGCATTCTCTACCAGTCAACCCAGAGTTGGTGAGATATAACATGGTAGGTGCATATTACAAATTTACAATAGAAGGACAACAATAAGAGGACACAACTTACAGAATAACAAACAAAAAAAAACTGAAAACACATAATTAAGTGGATAGGCTTAAAACTAACATAATATAAGCTTAACATATATACACATA
Organism: Athetis lepigone; assembly: GCA_033675125.1. Classification (NCBI taxonomy): domain Eukaryota; kingdom Metazoa; phylum Arthropoda; class Insecta; order Lepidoptera; family Noctuidae; genus Athetis; species Athetis lepigone. Next base: position 12,468,992 of record CM066228.1, on the reverse strand, counting down.
TAAATACATATTTATCGAAGATATATAATATATAATATAAATAAATAATATATATATAAATATATAATATATATATATATAATATATAAATATACAAGGAAGAAAATGGTGAATAAACTCTGCTCATTTGTCATGAAAATAGATCCTCAACTTCCGTTTAAATGCATATCGACTAGTGGCCGTCCTGATCTCGAGAGGTAAGGCGTTCCAGAGAAGAATGGACTGAATATGAAAGGAAGAATGAACTATATCAGAGGTATGAGAAGGACAAAGTAAAAGAAGATTGTTAGATGAGCGCAGATTTCTGGCATGAGTCCTACACGGCAAGAAATTTTGTAATTTTACTTAAAATTCTAGGGAGTAATATTTACAAAATACAAACTGTTCTTGTGACGTTTAGACTTCCGAATCCTTTCTTAGTGGAATTACTCTACACAAAGACCATACCTTCCAATGTTGTCTCTAGGACCATCAAAAATCAGTCAGTCAACCAGTTAGTTTTTTTTTTTGGTAAGTGGGAAATCATCAAATGACTGCTTCCGTCCTGGGTGCGGCAGGAGGGCGTGTCAGACTTTTACTGACTAAAACCCACTCATGTTCTTTCGGTTGCCCTTTATGTTCCAGGGTCACGGTAACTATTATAAACATTCTGCAACCCCGGCTGGCGTGGCCCTGTTGGACCCCTTCCTGTGCTGACTACTTCTCTTTGAGGCGCGCGTGGAACACTAACGCGCCGTCGACGCGGTCCTGGTCCTAGCCGGGCGGCGAGTTAGTCAGTTCAATTACTATTTGAATTAAAACCTAAGGATTTATGCTACATTTAAATTTAATTTGAGAGGACGACGACGTGAAATCTTGTTGTAATAAGTATTAATTCATGCAGTCAAATATTAAGTAGCTCAATATTATGTCTAACAGTATAAGTAAGTAGTAAACGATGATGTTATAAGTAAAAAAGTGTAGATAGGTTATATACTGTCAAAAAGTGGCACATTAAAAGTTTGCCACTTGACAAACATGATACTGAGTATCGCGTTGATATTTGACGTTTATCTCTTTTTCACTCGCACTACTTCAATGATGTCATCCTACTTTGACGTGTAATGTATGTGTGCGTTAGTGTGCCGTTTTTGAAGATAGAATTTCGTTTGGGTAACCTATCTACGCCTTTTTAGGGTTCCGTAGCCAAATGGCAAAAACGTAACCCTTATAGATTCGTCATGTCTGTCTGTCTGTCCATCTGTCTGTTTGTCCGTCTGTATGTCACATCCATTTTTTTCCGAAACTATACGAGCTATACCATTGAAACTTGCTGAGTGGATGTATTCTGTGAACCGCATTAAGATTCTGATACAAAAATACAAAATAAATAAAAAAATTTGGGGGTCCCCTTTTAAGAACTTAAACTCAATTTTTTTTTTCATCATACCCATATGTGTGGGGTATCTGTGGATAGGTATTCAAAAATGATATTGAGGTTTCTAATATCATTTTTCTCTAAACTGAATGGTTTGCGCGAGAGACACTTTCAAAGTTATAAAATGTTGGTCCCCCCCCCCCCCTGTAACTTCCAAAATAAGAGTTTGATAAATCAAAAAAATATATATGATGTACATTATCATGTAAACTTTCACCGAAAATTGGTTTGAACGAGATCTAGTAAATAGTTTTTTTTAATACGTCATAAACCGTATATCGTAATTTACTTTATACAAGGTGCATTTCTTATACTGCTTAACCTGCCAGGACGTTGTTATAACATTCGTAAATAATCATATAAAAATACGATACCTGGTCAAAAATTAATAGTACTTGAGATATTTTTTTTTTTAATTTGACTGTTTTTCAGAATGATGTAGAATCATAAACCTCGTAAAAAATGCAGAATCACCTCTAGATCTATCGCGCAACGTGTCACTGTGTGTGTAAGTGCCTGTACGAGGCTCCGCCCACTCAAGGGCATCAGGGTTCCTTATTAAGTACATGTAAGCCTGTAGTTAGACATAATAAGAAAAAAATATTATGCGATGAACTTAATTCTTATGAATATGTCAAAATGTTAAAAATACTTTACGTAATAAAATTAGATAGTTACACGATACCTAGGTAAACTGGGAAAAAAAATTTATTACGAATTTAAATGATACGGAATCCTTTTACATTAAATTTAAAAATAAAGGGCGGGGTTTGCGCTTGCGCCAAGTATGAAAGGCGCCGACGGATGGGTTGCCTTTTGGCGAAATATTCACTACTTTCTTTGGCTTAGCCGCCTCAGTCCACGTGGACTCAAAGTTTCGTAAATTGAGGTGCGGCGGTAAAAAAAACTAATTGTAATTTATGCGCTGGTACCTAGAGCAACTTTTTCTTTAATTCGATAATCACAGTCATGTACATAATTTGGTTTCTGGCTTTTGACTATCCTAGGACTAGATAACTATCCAAGGACGACACAACAGCTGTACAGTACGGTCATTGACCCTTTCTGACCCGTGTATGATAAAACGAGTTTTCTTATTTATTAAATAAAGATATTTTTATTTACACTTTTCTTATTTACAGATAAAGACTTAGAAAAAGTACTTGCAGAATTAGAAAAATAACAGTGGTATCTACTTGCTAGGTTTCGAACCCGCAACCTAATGTTTATGACGCGAAATCCTTAGCCTTACATAATTTATTAATAGGCACATTGGCGATTTGGCATCGATTGTTAAGTAACTAATCAGCTGTGATACAAAATAAACAAACGTGAAATGAAAGTGAAATTATGATTGCAAGATAAAGACGAAACATGGGTATGCATGTAGGCATGTACCTAATGCTTATTTAGTTTTGCTTTATTTGTATTACTAAGACGCACTAAGAAGTAGGTATTTTAGCTGACCTCGCATTGTGTATGTTTTTCGTACAATCAGAAGTCAACTAATACTGGTTTTGAATAGCTTGATGTGTAGGCGTGTAGCCCACCGTACATAATAATAATAAAGCATTCGGCAGGTGGAAGGAAGGTAAAGACACAAAATAACAAAATAAGTGATAGGTAGGGAGGTCTTGCAGTGGGAAAGTTTAGGCCTGTAATAATAATAATTCGGCATGTACCTAGTTGTTCGGCGCATTCATTGCGCTCTGTAGGTAAATTCAGCCCCAAGGTCCGTAATAATTTCGTGTTTATTCGTAAATTAAATTGGTTGATTTTAAATTTTCGATCCATCTTTTTATCGAGCTGAACCAACCAACCTCAAGACAATTTGTGCCAGATAAGGTAGGTATTTACGAGTTAGGGTTTTAAGTGTTTCATTTTTAGCCTGTTAGGTAGGTATTTTTAGGGTAGGTAGTTAAAATTTTTAAATAATCTTCTTAGAGTATTAACATTGATTGGTCAGTGGGTCGTCTTAGGGGCGGTGTTTTAGCTATAAACCACTTACTAATGGTTGTCTTTGTACAAATAAGTAAATTACGTACTTGTTAGGTACTTCGAGAATTTGTTTGAAGGTTGCTCCTTCACGCTCCAGGCGCAGTCTAGCGCGACGTTGCTGATTGTTTATTTTTCAGCTTACAAACACATTCGTTTTTAAAGAGAGCACTGATCACTTTTGCACGTAACTGTGAAACACTGGTGACAAAATGTAACTCGCTTAACGTAACGTTATCAGCTTGGCTAAGGTTCTGAACATCGCGATGGCTCGAGACACGGTGTCTCCACTGAAGACATACTGGAGGACCAAGTCAACATTGTAGTAATCCGATACCACGCTCACTAACCGGCGCACCTGAGGGACGGACGCGCGGACGTACGCATGCGCCGGGGATTCCAATGACACTGATAAATTGATCTGCGTGTGCGCGGCCGCGGGGGCGTGGCTTGTGGGATAGAAAGGGACGTCGTCATCATTATATTGTATAATCTATGGTCGTCATCCCCATCGCCGCGCGTAGGGTCTATGAATTTTGTTTGCGTTTGTTTGTGTGCGTGAGCGCGCGGTCATAGAGAGGCTACACACTGGCCGCATTTTCAGTACGGTAATTGCACACTTACCGATATGAATAAAATGAGAAAAAATTATCTACCAATTTTATTGTGGATTTGGGTCGAGAATCACTATCATACTTGCCCCCTGAAAGGATGAGCACTTCAAGAAAAACACCTTGTATTATGTTACTTGCTGCTACGGAACCCTTCATGAGCGAGCCCGACTCGCACTTGGCCGATTTTTACTTATAATATCGTTGGTGGTAAAGGCTTCTTTTCATACAGAAAAGGCCTACGCATCCCATCTAGAAAAATACGGCTATAAGGGATTTATTAGCGGTTGCAAGTTTTATCATAATTTTTTCAGTAGTTTTTGTGTAAAAGAGTGACAAAAATCCATCCTCACAAAATATCACAATTTCAATATTAGTAGGATATGGGAGAGGTTATATGACTCAAAGTTAACGTTTGACTATTTAAATAAAACATTAATCGTGTTTGTATAAGTGTTTTTAATGTCGTTTCAACAAATATGTGTTGTGTCTAAATGAAAGAAATGCCCTATATTCGTTGTATTCAAATAGAGTTCTCAAAAGGATTGATACCCCATTCGTCAAGAATAAACTCAGATGCGCGTTCAGCTACCGCCAAAGCCGCGGCATTGGGATTGCCCCTTATGTTTGTTGGGAAGGAAGATGAATCAGCCACTCTTAGTCTATCCACACCCTTAACCCTTAACCTGATATCAAGAACTGAACCCATTGCGCAAGTACCAACATAATGCCATAAACTCATTGACGTAGCTACTGCATAGCACTCCCAAAACTCACTCCCAGTCTTACCATCTGGACACAGTCCAGCATCAATAAATTTAGCGTTCACATCCTTAAAATAGGAAGTTTCTAAAAGCCTGTTATGGTCTTCTAAGCTTGCCGCCATTAGTTTCAAATCAGTCTCCTTACGGTATGTACCAGTAAACACCAAAGGTTCGTCTGTAGGATCAGCACTAGCCAATAAAACTTCTCCACGAGAATCTGGCATCGTCAAATTAATGATAGTGAAGAATGTTTTTCTCCCAATAGTCGCTTTATAGAATGAATCACATATTTCATTTGAGAATTTGATCACATTAGAGCAAAGTAGAAGGAAAGCTGGTGATGCGCCAGAAAAAAGAGCGTTTATTGTCTGATAATCTGGATACTTCTGCTCAGGATCAAGAGCGACGTACCCAACTGTCAATGGAAGAGGGAATTTACCGAGATTGAGTGTGGAGGGAAGCGGTATAATATCTCTTTCTAACTGATACCCAAGGAATGCCGCTGTATGATCTTGAAGGTTCTGTCCAACAGGAAGGTCAACCACCACGTCTATATCAAGCGATTCTAAGTGATCTCGAGGCCCAATACCTGACAGCATCAGCAATTTGGGACTGTTCAACGCTCCTGCAGATACAACAACTTCCTTTTTCGCTAAATATACTTGAATATTACCGTCGTCATCTGCCACTTGGACACCTACAGCTGTGCCATCTTCAATTATGATCTTAGTAGCAGTAGTGTGCATCGCGACGCAAAGGTTAGAACGTGATTTAGCTTCTGTAAGGTACGTGACAGAAGTGCTTTGTCGAAGACCGTTTGCATTTGCGAGCAACGGCTCTGTATACCCGAGAGTTGAATCCGTGGAAGCAATATCATCCACAATTTTATGACCAAGCTCGTGAAAAGCATTTAAAATATCTTGATTTTTAGGATTTACCTCTCTTGTAATTTTGATAGGTCCGTTAGTCCCATAATGGTTAACAGATGATGACGCCAGTAACTCCTTGTCAACTAATTCTTCTGCCTTGTTTAGGTAGGGTAGGATATTTTCGAAGTTCCAAGTGGGGTCGTTTAGCAGTTCAGCCCAATTGTTGTAGTCTAGAGGATTACCATGAACATGAATGTTGTGGTTTAGAGCGCTGCTACCACCTAACATTTTACCTTGCGTCAAACCAACATGGTGACCTTGAAGATTCTGCGCAGTATAGTTATCATTTACTGATGTAAAATCATAATCGTATACACTGCTTGGTAAAACAGGGAATAGTCCAAGTTTCTGTAACAACAAAACAAAATTTTTCATTGGTTTAAGTGATAAATTCATGATTTTGCTGAATGACACCTACATCTGCTTCTATTGGTGAATGTCCACCGGCCTCGATGAGAAGTACGCTGACGTCACTGTTGGCTGACAGCCTGTTCGCGAGGACTGAGCCAGCAGTACCGGCTCCTACCACGATGAAGTCAAAGGAACTGCCGTCTGCAACAAAGGTTATAAACATATCACATTCACGGTAAAAAATCATTACGTTAAGATAAGTAAAAAGGTATTTACTAAATAACTGTATAATTTAAATGAATTTGATTTATTTATTTGCACACGTCAGTATTATTGACGCCACAATTATGTTAGGGACAGCTTCCAGTCTAGCCGAATGGAGTAACTGAATGCCAGTGTTACTGGACCCAGTAACACTGAGAAAGAGAAGTTTGTGGGATTGGGTGGTAAAATAAAATGGTTGGCGACTCGTAAACTTCTATATTTCAATTAAAAAAAAAAAACAGAGATAAACTCAAAAATAACTTCTAACTGCTTCTTACGTCGTACGTCGTCGTATGCACTCTCCGCCATGCTTTTTCTTTCTCTCTCTGTCCCTTTCACTCCTATACTCTTCTCACTCTCACCTTTGCATACATTCCTTTCAACTCATCGTTCATTCCAAAATTAAAATTAGCTTTAGAGAAAACTATCTTACACCCGCGGCTTCACCCGCGTCATTGCCAACTACCATTCGGTCTAGCCATTTGTGCTGTGCGTTGATACAATCAGTTTATAATTTTATATGTACGAGTATATAAAAGACTAGCTTGCTGAAATTGTGATATTTTGTGAGGATGGATTTTTGTCACTCTTTTACACAAAAACTACTGCTACTAACTACTAACGCGAGCGAAGCCGCGGGCAGAAGCTAGTACTAATATAATAAAGAGAAGTGGTTCTTATGTATCTAGGTTTGTTACTCTTTCACGCAAAAACTACTGAACGGATTTTGATGAAACTTTACAGAAATATAGCAACAAAATTATTGAGATATAGGCTAAATAACATCACGCTATGACCCACGGGAGTAGAGCAGTAACCAAAATACTAACATAACGCGGACGAAACGGCGAGGACAGGCAGTATTATAATAAAACTAGCTTTTTCCCGCGGCTTCGCTCGCGTTAGAAAGAGACAAAAAGTAGCCTATGTTACTCTCCATCCCTTCAACTATCTCCACTTAAAAAATCACGTCAATCCGTCGCTCCGTTTTACCGTGAAAGAAAGACAATCATACAGACAGACAGACAGACACACTTTCCCATTTATAATATTTGTATGGATTGTAACTCGAACTCGTAAATATTTTAAATAATATTGGGTACAGGTTCCACAGCCGATGCCGAAGCCAAAAACATTGGTTAGTCTGTATGATTGTCCGGGATAAAAAATACATAGGCTATAATATAAATAAATTATCACGCTATACCTTTGTGGGATAAACAAAACACTGATGCAGACATTATATTCTTGCTTCATTATTTAACGTCCACGCAAACGACGTCGTGAGCAGCAGCTAGTTTTATTTAATTATTCATTTGTTTGCTTGCCAATGGTATACAGTGATGTTAACATAGAGATGTAAATGAAAAAAAAAAACAAAATGTCTTTTTTCACAATCTTGAAAAAAAAACATGAAAAAATCTTAGCACCGTTGTTCTTTTTCTACATTTGGTTGTTTTTTTTTTTTTCAGAAAAAGTGAAATTTGATTGTTTTGTTTTTATTCAAGTCTAATTATGTTTAAATCAATGGGTAATTATGAACTTAAAAAATACTTAATTTCCCTTGCTTGTCAGAAAGCAAGGAAAATTAGGCATATTGGTCCAAAAGAAAAACTACGCTGCCAACGTAACTATGATCATATAAATATTTACATTGGTTCTTGCCGAGATTCCAACCCACAACTTCATAATTATGAGGTAGGAAGACCACCATCACCTAATAAAAATAAAAGGTAAAATAATGTCCGACTTACCTTTAAAATTGCAGATGTCTTGATGCAATGAAGATAGTACAAAGTTAATATTTATCAATAATTTGCAAGTCATTATATACTAAAAATGTATGTATGTAAGGGGAGGTTGTTACTAAATGGAATTTTATTTGTATAGGTAGTAATTTTTTTTTATCAATATGTACGTTCAAACTTTGTATTGGACATCACAGACATCCCGTGCCTCGGAAAGCACGTAAATTCGTTGGTCGCGGTAGTCATTCATAGAACTTTGACAGTCGTTACGGGTAGTCAGAAATAAAAAAAAACCGGTCAAGTGCGAGTTGGACTCGCGCAACGTGGGTTCCGTTATTTGTTTTATGAAATAACTACAAATTTACGGTTTTCGGAGTTTTCCCTTTACTTGTGCTACATGACCTCGCTTCTTGCCAAATTTCATGTTTCTAGGTCAATGGGAAGTACCCTATAGGTTTTGAGTTTTAATTCCCTTGTAAATGTCTAAATATGCAATATAAACCGCCGCGCCGTATCTTTTTATTGCGTGGATTTAGAAACTTGATTTTTTCAATGCTTTGAGAGATAGCAGACCTGAGTATGTGATATTAATTTCAGCTTGATATCTCGACGCGTTCCTGAGAAAAAGGTTCTTGACAGACAGACGGACAGACGGACGCCTGATGTGAACTAACTACAAATTTACGGTTTTCGGAGTTTTCCCTTTACTTGTGCTACATGACCTTGCTTCTTGCCAAATTTCATGATTCTAGGTCAATGGGAAGTACCCTATAGGTTCTGATTTCCTTGCAATTGCCCAAATATGCAATATAAACCGCCGTATCTTTTTATTGCGTTGATTTAGAAACTTGATTTTTTCACTGCTTCGAGAGCTAGCAGACCTGAGTATGTGATATTAATTTCAGCTTGATATCTCGACGCGTTTCTGAGAAAAAGGGTCTTGACAGACGGACAGACGGACGGACAACAAAGTGATCCTATAAGGGTTCCGTTTTTACCTTTTGAGGTACGGAACCCTAAAAAAACACAACAAGGGGTATCGTGGACTCCGCTGCTGAATGCGTGTCACTCAGTTACTGGGTTGTGGAGGTCAGATACACAGTCGCTTCACGTAATACACAGGTATCCAGTTAAATCCGGTTAGGCTAAAAACCGACCCCGATCATGTTGGGAAAAAGGCTAAGGAGATGACAATGAGTAAAGTGTTTAATTAAAAAAGTGAGCCGACACGGAACGCCTGGCAGACGTGAAACATCGACATTATTTTGTAATAGTAATATGATTGAAAAGAAACAAAAGCGTGGCGACGCGTCGCCACGGCATGCATCGCCACGCCAGAAATTTGTTTTACGTGCGGCTATAGATGTTTCACATCAAAAAGCCCGAAAGTACAATAAACAAGGAATATCGTGTTACCTAAGTCGGCTAGCGCTGAAAACCAGCGTCGTGGACTCATGCCTATGTATGGGTCACGGCATTATGCTGAGCGCTAGCCGTTTTGCGCAGTAGTGACGCTACTTAGCTGTATTTAGTTTTAAGGTTGTAGTATATAAGTTTTTTATTTGTAGCGCACATTGCGCGAATAAATTGTCTTTCTTTCTTTCTTTCTTTCTTTCTTTCTAAGCAGTCACTCCAAGTAAATCGTTGACATTCAGATTGTAGGGAAAAACAACGCGTCCTAGAATATTTCCTGGACTCGCCAGTCACGGTTTATTTAACGGAGGATGTATTGAGCTCTTGATTTTCGGCCATTATTAATACTGTGGAACTAGAGAAGTCTTCATTGAGGTCCAATATAAAAATCAAATAATAAATCTATGCACACAATATTAACAGCCATGCACAGCACAATAATTTATTGACCGCTACTTTCATAATATAATACTGTACTCTTTGACCGCTACCGATCAACTGATCTAGTTCCGGTTGTCCGCCACCAGGCGGTGCCGGCATCGGCATCCCGATTAGTCAATACAACCATTTATTTCCGACAAATAAATGTTTTAGAACAACAAAATCACGGTTTTCTGATCTCAAATTAGGCAGAGATGATTACTGTAGAAAAATAACTATTATTTACATCACAAAAAAGTGATGTCTACTGTTCCCATAAAAAATAAAATGCAGTGGATCTTTAACCTATATCTCCTTTTTGCATATAATTATTTTCCGTAATATTTTATAGGAAAATAATTATTTGCAATTTTACTCTTGTTTATTATTAGGTCATCTATTAGAACAGCTGCGTGGTAACAATTTGAAGAAAACTACAAGTAAAAATTAAAATATATGCTACTTATTATATTATGAATGTTAAAGTTTGTGAGGATGTTTGTCTGTTTTTTTACAAAAACTACTGAACGTATTTTGTTGAAACTCCACCGTTAAATACATCACGTTACCGTGGCCTCCGAAAGGGCAACCGAAGGAATATTGATGGGTTTTAGTCACTAAAAGTCATTTAATTTGTTTTAAATATGTTGTTTGGTTACCATAGTACAAGCTCTGTGCTTAGTTTGGGATCAAGATGACCGTGTGTGAGTTGTCCAGGGATATTTATTTTATTTATTTTTATGATTTCCCACCCATAACTACATTATAATAACACATAGGCGTCATAGTAAACAAGGTTGTATAACGAACATTTAACTCGCCACAAATTGTTGCGCCGCAATTGTTTGCTACAAATGTATTGTATACGGCCGCAACAAATGGGATTATTCCGATCTGTCACCCCGCTTTGTCCCCATCGGGGTCAGATAGGAAAAAAAGTTCGATCTGTCCCCACATTGCTAATGTGGGGACAGATCGAACTTTGTTTACTCTTTTACAGTTTCATCTGTCCCCTTATCACTGATGGGGGCAGATGAAACTTTTTTATTCCTGTTTGTCCCCCACAGAATTCAATTCAGTTCAGTTAACTGTAACTTTGATAGTTTTCTGGTATTTCTGGTTAGGGTTAAACTTTCTTGTGATATTTTGATTTTATCGGAGTGCTGGCTGAGGGGGTCAAAAGTTCCACCCCTTGAGGGGTATGTCTCTTATCAAACGAATGAACTTATTAACCAAAACGATGGTGTAATAATATATATAAAATCAGAACTAACTCATATCGTCTCCGAACCTTCTATGCATGATGCTAGCTGCTTGACCTGCTATATACAACCCCACAATATCTTACTTTTGGCACTATATCGTTCTCCCTCTGCTCGAAATCTTGACAATTTCTTTGACAGCCTAGACACCATACTTACTCAGTCCTCTGATAGAAAAAATGTAGTCATTATGGGCGACTTAAATATTGACATATCTTCGAATGCTATCTCCCAACAGGAAAATCAGTACCTTAATCTCCTTGCATCACATGGCCTTCTTCCTACACATGTTCTCCCCACCCGCTTTAACTCTTGTATTGATCACATAATGCTAAGATCTGACTATAAAACTACGACTCTAGTCTTTGATACTTATATTACTGATCACAGACCCACTTTTATAAGTATTCAACATATGAGATCACAACCTACCACAAAACAATACCGCAAAGTTGTTGATTATACAGCTGTAATAAATGACATCTCATCGAGGGACTTCAGTGAGATAATGATTATCCAGGATGCAAACAATGCCGCTGAGTCCCTGGTCTCTCTCCTCAGCACTGTCATCTCTAATCACTCTAAATATGTGTATGTATCCTCCAAACGCAGAATACTAAAACCCTGGATCACAAACGGTCTGCTTCGTTGTATTCGAAATAGGGATAACATGGCTCTAAAGCTAGAAGCAGACCCTGAAAACTACATTCTCTCGGTTACATATAAGCGCTACCGTAATTATTGCAACAAAATACTCAAAAATGCATATGAAAGAGGCGAGTTTGAAGTGGCGAAAAACAACCCCAAAGCGACATGGAAAGTCATTAAAAATATAACCGGATCTAGTTTAAGCTCAAAATCTCCTAATGAACTATTAAGGTTGTCTTCAAATGAAAAAAATTCAGCAAATAAAGTAAACGAATTTTTTGCTGATTGTGGCAAGAACTTGGCTGAAAAATTCTTATCTTCCACGGCTACTCCTGAATGTTCTCCCGATGCCTATCCTTCGAACTCGCTAGTACTACTTCACACAGATGAAGTGGAGGTCGCGAACCTCATTATTGGATTACGTTCAGATGCTGCTGTTGGTTGGGATGGTATATCTTCGAGACTGCTAAAATCATGTCTGCCTGCGCTTGTCCCAGTCATTGCTCATATCTGTAATCGCTCTATTTCGACAGGTTGTTTCCCGAGGGTCTTCAAAAGAGCTGTTGTTCACCCAATTTTCAAGAGTGGGGACAGGCACAGTGTTGATAATTATAGGCCGATCTCGATCCTGCCTGCCATCTCTAAGGTACTAGAAAAAATCCTCAATAAAAGATTAGTTAGCTTTCTTGAGTCACAAAAATTATTAAGCAACAATCAGTACGGTTTTAGAGGGGGCAGGTTGACCGAAAATGCTGTTGCTGCCTTGGTAGATCATGTAGTATCTAAGCTAGACAGTAAAATGAAATGTTTGGCCATTTTCCTTGATCTTTCCAAGGCATTTGACACTGTGTCTGTTCCGCACCTGTTATCTAAACTTGAAGCTACCGGTATTCGTGGCCATTCCCTGGAAATCTTCCAGGATTACTTACGTGATAGGACCCAGTACGTTAAAATCAATGACGTTATTAGTGACACCAAATTGGTGACCTATGGTGTTCCCCAAAGTTCGATCTTAGGACCTACACTATTTCTGATTTATATTAATAATTTATGTAACCTCTAGATCCCCGCAGAACCAAATGTGGTTCCTCGGATAATTCGGTTGAGACCCGAGGAACCATATATGGTTCCTCGCGTACCACCCACTTTCAACCTTATTTAATTACGAAATATTGCTCAGAATCGTTTGAAAAAATTTACCCATACAGCCAATAAATAGTCGAGTCAATCGATACCAAAAACTTACTAAAACAAACTGGACAACACTATGAAATAAATTATTGTCGATGACACATTCAAGCGAAAAATAATCTGTGCGGGCCGGTGTAGTACGTGTCAAACAAAAATTATTTATTTGTGTTAGGTGGCGTAAAACTTTGGTAAGTGAATATTTTCTATACTATAAGTGTACAAAGCAAGTTTGTAGATAATCATTTGCTTGAAATAATATCACAAAATTATTATTTCGGCCAACAAAATATTTCTAACCTCAACCGCCATTGAATGAACATTGAAAATTTGATTTTGCCTCTTATACAACGATATTATGGTCTTGGAAACATTATAAGCAACGTAAAATAAAGTGATAATACATTATTTCATGTATTCAATGCGTACTATTCATATTTATTTATATTTCAAGCATTTGCAAAGTTTGTTTACAAAGTCGTGCATTGAACTTCGATGTCAATTCCGTGTATATGAATTTTGAATTGGAATCTTATAAGAATCCTCTTATAAGACTCCTTAAAATATTCTAATTAGATTACTTGTATAATCGTTATATTAGTTCTAAAGTTTCGTGTAAATTGATTCAGTAGTTTTATCAAAAATAAATAATATACGTCAACAAGTCTAGTTGCGGCGAGATCTCTCTTATCTATAGGATATTTATAATTCCAAAGTGGTCATACAAGAGTTGTTTATATTGTAATACATAGTCTCGTTCTTCAGGAACACGACACTGTTTACCGTTTGAGATATGAGTCAATAGAACTCGAGTGATAAGCGTTTTTGTGAGCGCAGGTACTTGACGCGCGCGATGACGTAATCGTGTCGTAATCGGGCGGCGTGACGTGTAAGTAGGCCGAGAGTCGAGAGGCGTGGCCATTCCCTGGAAATCTTCCAGGATTACTTACGTGATAGGACCCAGTACGTTAAAATCAATGACGTTATTAGTGACACCAAATTGGTGACCTATGGTGTTCCCCAAAGTTCGATCTTAGGACCTACACTATTTCTGATTTATATTAATAATTTATGTAAAATGTCTCTAACAAACTGTTCGATTTTTACTTACGCAGATGATACGGCACTACTACTTCATGGTAGTAATTGGTCAGAGACTATAAAATACGCGGAACACGCCCTAAACTCAGTGATGAAATGGTTGTCGAATAACATCTTGACCTTGAATCTTAAAAAAACTGTTTACCTACCTTTTTCCTTGCAATCTTCCAAACTCCCACCTTCTGACTCAATGGTGCTTAGAGCTCATACTTGCACACTGGGTCTGTCCTCTTCACAGTGTGGTTGTCCTCAACTTACAAGATCCGAGTCTGTCAAGTATCTCGGAGTCTATGTGGATAGTTCCTTGAGCTGGAAACCTCAAATTAGTGCTCTAATACCACGGGTCCGAAAGTGTATATTTATTTTTAAAAAATTAAGGCACTCTGCAAACATAAACACTTTAAAAACTGTTTATTATGCTTTATGCCAAAGTTTAATAAATTACTGCATAACTGTGTGGGTGGCACCACCAAGACAACCCTGCTCCCTCTAGAACGAGCACAGAGAGCTGTCCTCAAAGTTATGACCTCGAAACCGTTTAGATACCCCACCACGTCACTCTACAATGAATGTCGGGTCCTCACGGTGAGGCAGCTCTTTGTTCTTGGCACTATTCTACGTAAGCATCCCTCGGTGGTATATAATCCAAATGCAATCAAAAAACGCAGACACTATGAAGTATGCTCCACTCACGGATGTAGAACTGCCCTTGCTCACCGTCATTATGAAGTGCTGTCAAACCACATTTATAATAAAATAAATAAAGTCTGCGATATTGCTCCTATGTGCCTAAACAAGTGTAAGACCGAGGTTACGAAGTGGTTAAATATTCTAAATTATAATGAGACTGAAGATTTACTGCACATCTCAATCGCTTAAAGTTAACGGGGTAATACACTAGTATATTATATATCATTTAACATTATAATAACACTCACGCATAACTATATAATTATGTACACACTATATAGTAGTATACTTTTATACAAAATTATGAAGCACACACACATTATACTAATTTATTTATTGTTTGAAGATGTTAAAGAAATAAAAAACTATGATTAGTTACAACATGTTTACCAGGTTGAGACAATTTGTTACTTAAATAGCTAGATAGTTCATTTATTTTAGTGACCTAATTTTTATTGTGCTTGGCTAACAACTACTGTTACTTTTAGTTTAATTTTAAAAGGCGAGGACCCTGGCACCCTAAACACAAGTTAAATCTTAAATTGGGTGCCAGAGTTTATCTAAAATACTTGCGTTGTTGTAAGTTAAGTTGATTATTATTATATGTTGTTATGTTCAAACCAGAGGTAATAAATATCTTTTTTTTTTTTTTTTTAATGTGGCGCCACATTTGCCGAGATATTATATGTTATGCCTTACTTTTCCAAGTACTTATCTATAAAATAAAAATAAGTAAGTGATTCACAAAAAGAAAACAAACTCGAACACACGTTTAAACCCTCGATCACACGTAATTCTAGACACAACAGAAAGACAAAAGCAGCGCGACAGCCGGCTGTCGCTTGGTCGTTGAAAGGTTAAACATAAATTGAAATAATTTTTAAGGCTAGAGAGATGAAGATTGTACCTTGTCAAAAAATACAAAAACTGACTTTATTAAATACTAATTAAAATACATTTTGATAGACTACCCAGTGACACAAATCCTTGACACTCTCGACCTCGTCTTCAATCATGTAAAGGCGTTATTTCATGAAAATATCATTAGTGTAATGGCGGCCGGAGATGTAAAAACTAAGGAGCCAACGAAACAGTGGATAATATTGCAGCCTCTACGGGAAACACGCAAATGAGAATTTTATGACATGTCCGCGTTTGGGGGCCAGTTGGGTAGTGTGGAGAGGGTTTTGATATTTTTTTTTCTTCCGGCTTAATTATCTTTATTTTGGGTCAATTTTTTTTAATCATTTATCATTGTATTTACAGAAAAAATCGCGGGCTAGCCTGAAATTATTTTTGTCATAATTCTGTCGCACCATGTCTAGTC
Source organism: Athetis lepigone (assembly GCA_033675125.1). Lineage (NCBI taxonomy): Eukaryota > Metazoa > Arthropoda > Insecta > Lepidoptera > Noctuidae > Athetis > Athetis lepigone. The sequence goes on along the minus strand of CM066228.1, from coordinate 12,452,864 downwards.
ATACCGTGTTGGCCTGGTGTTTAAGGCGTTGTCCTAATAGAACGCGACTACGCAGATCGCACGATCTCTGTTTGTATAAACTCGCGATCAAACATATACGTGTCCTAAATAATTGACATTCGCTCGATCCGATCGCTCCACTATAATTATAATAGCTTACACGTGGATTCACGGTTTATCGGGGGACCTAGTTTTTTGCACCGCTTATTCGCTCAATAATAGCGTAGATTATCAAAACATTTTGGACACGTATTCTTTTTTTGTTCTCGTAAATGAAAAATTACGACCATACAGTGCGTTGAAGTTTCGCGTGACGTCACGATCTGATCAATATCTGCTGAACAATGACGTCAAAAGCGCCCTCTATCTTATTGCTCTTTATTCTCTCACTCTCACTATCTATTCCACCTCTCACTCATCACTATTTTATCTTATTGTAAAAGTTGTTCGAATATAAAACACCAAATTCCGCTTCCACATTAACCTCGCCATATATTTTCGCATTGACCGCAACAGAGTATTATTAAAACATTATTTACGTAGGAGAAATGTATTTTTGACTACGTAATGTCCCGGGTTCGTTTACATTTTGGCCTAAAACTTTCAGCTGCGTTCATGTGCCAAGTTGGTAAAATTGTAACAAACAGTTTTATTTTTATGAATTTTGTCTGAATATAGACAAAACTGTACGGTACTGAAATTTCCATTTGTTTTATACTAGCTTCAGCCTGTGACTTTTGCAAAATAGAAGATATATCTATACTAATATTATAATACTAACAGTGTTTGTTGGATTGTTTGAACGATGGGGCCGGTTTTTCGTAGCTGGACTGCTCTGAGAAGAAACATCCGAAACAAACTCAGAGGTCAAAGTCTCTTTTAAAGTCCATACAATCGTATTGGTCAAAAATGTGCGAGAACCATGAAGGTTTGTCTGAGGTACTCTCTAGATGAGAGAAGCACACAAATGGCTGTTTCACAGCTTAAACCATGCAAGTTTCTTTTACATTGTAGGTAAGAAAGTTGATTTACATTGTGTATGAAGTCACAGATGTATAAATAAATAAGCATAAAAACACATTCATTAAATAAAAAGAATAACACATTAATATCACAATACATTTTCTACAAAAAAAAACATTAATATTACAATAAAAGAATTATAACGTGGATATGTCATCGTCTATTGAATAGAGACATTTCTCCAACATTTGTTTTTTTGATTTGAAGTTGATTTAAAAAAAAAATTGGAAAACTCAGCCAAACCAGGTATGAAACTTGTATTAAAATCCATCCATTTACACTCAGGCGAAGCAGCTAGCAATCGCAAGTGCTATGTTAATTGCTTTTTGATGACGTTTATAGAGGACAACTAACGAGACATACCTACAAGAAATGGGAGACACTAGATAGTTGGTACTGATTATTTAGTTCATTAACTGAACTGAAAAGGTAAGTGCATCTTTCCAGCCTCTCGCCCCGGACTAAGACCCAGACGAAGACGTCGAGACTCGCAAGACGACTACAGGCCGCCGTAGGCGCGGTTCTGCGGACCAGCGTCAGCCAGGACCGCGTCGACGGCGCGTTAGTGTTCCACGCGCGCCTCAAAGAGAAGGAGTCAGCACAGGAAGGGTCCCAACAGGGTCAACGCCTGCCGGGGTTGCGGAATATTTATAATAGTTACCGTGACCCTGGAACATAAAGGGCAATCGAAGGAACATGAGTGGGTTTTAGTCAGTAAGAGTCTGACACGCCCTCCCGCCGCACCCAGGACGGGAGCAGTCATTGGATGATTTCCAACTCACCAAAAAAAAAGGTTCTGCCTAGTTTTTATTTGAATAACACTATTTGCTTAACCTGGGAATTGAAACACTCACAATTGGTCGTCGCGTTACCGGCTGTAGGCCAACGAGACAATCTTGTCGAGTCGCTTACATACACGCACATGTTCTTAAAAACAGTTAATGACCTTCAAAAAACCCAACCTAAAAGAGCAGTCAGCCCGATAGGGCCAACGCCTACCGGGTTGCGGAATAGTTATAATAATTACAGTGACCCCAGAACATAAAGGGCAACCGAAGGAACATGTGTGGGTTTTAGTAGTCAATACACAGACACGCCCTCTCGTCCCGCCCAGGATGGGAGAAGTCATTTGATGATTTCCCACTCACCAAAAATAAAGATGACTTAGATATAATTGTCTTGGGGTTTTAAACCATCTAGTACCTTTATAATAATTTCAAACAATTTCACGTAACAAGTTGTGATGCTTGACGGACTGAAGTCCCGACAGCTCAAGTTTCTAACAAGTTATAAGTTATGTTGTAACTAAATCGTCACGCGAACTTGCGTATGTTTCAGTTTGGAGTCTAGACTTGATGTACGTACCTAGGGATATAAATATATATTTTTATGTCTATATAATATGTAATATGAAAGACGAATAACAAAAATAAATTTCTTTTGAGTGGATGTAGTGGTAGGGACGGCTTTCTCCGATTCTATCCGTACTAATATTATGAATGCGAAAGTAACTCTGTCTGTCTCTTCTTCACGACCAAACCACCGAACTGATTTGAATGAAATTTCTAACAGATATAGTCTGGGATCCGAGAAAGGTACGGGAACTGTTATTCCACGCGGACGAAGTCGCGGGCAAAAGCTAGTTATTTATATTTACAAAATGGTAAACTGACTGACTGAATGAGGATCAAGTTTTTGATCCTCATTGGACATTTTCACTTCAAGACCATTTTCATGAAAATACAACGGTTAAACCTATCTCCTTCACTGAAAGTTTCCACCTTTAATAGAAATCAAACTTCATTCGAGTACCTACACTGGTGTAGCTAGCTGACTTGGACTTTCAATAGACTGCAATACGAAGCCTTAAGTTAGCCAGTATATTTATGTTTCCCTCAACTTCAAATCTACTAGAAATCTAAGTCCAAGAGAGCTTCTTAAACTATTAAATAGACGCTAGTTAAACTCTAATAGGCGAGACGACAAAAATATTAATTATATAAAATTAGATTATCAAAAAAATTTGGATTCGTATTTTTTCTTTTTTCTCGTAAACGAAAAATGGCGAGGCCACAGTGCGTTGAAGTTTCGCGAGACAACGTTTCACTTTGTTGTCCAAATATGATTTTGAATGATTATAATATTTACAAAACTTAATGTATAGCATACTAATTTGGATACTCAATTCGTGAGTCCTTTAGGTCTTGAAGCAATCAGCGCTTAGGGGTCAAAATACGTACAAACCAAATCGTGTTACGTTATTTAAATAATACCAACGAAAATCTTAGAAGGTCAGATAAAGATCAAGCTTTGATCTTTATCTGACCTTGCACTATCACCCAAACAAAAGCCAATCTCCCAATGACAAATAAACATACTCCGAAAACAATCAAAACTTGCCAGACTAACCCCTACTGAAGACCCATCGAGTCCAAACTTCGGACTCAAAGACTCGTAAACGGAGATTCCCATCAAGTCTTTAGTCCAAACTTTCACTCAAAGACTCACCACCATTATAACATCAAATACTAAACTATGATAAACAGGAAATGGGCAGTAAAGGTAGAATAAACAGTTGATTGAAGTTCCGGTAGAGGGGGGATTTGCCGGATATTGCTAGCCGACAAAGGGGGCAAACTGAAACTTTGCTTTCAGTACTTTGTTTCTGAAGATAACGGTGGATGGTTGACCTCCATAGCAAGACAGGGAGGAGCAAAAGGACCAGACTTTTGATTCGATTTTTTGAGCTACGCAGCAGAAGAAAAAAGTCACGTGCTTCGGAAAGCACGTAAGTCCTGAGTCACACCGGAGTCGGCGTCGCTAGAAACGAAAGGCGCGCGGCCGCTGGCAGCCGCTGGCGGCCGCGGGCGGCCTCGCGACCTTTTTAAGTATTTCAAGCGATACTGGTCTTTGAAGTATGTAGTTAAAGTTTAAAATTATTTCACACTGAAAGTGCTCGCCGCGTCTCTGCCGGCCGCTGCCATTTCGGTGTGACTCGGGCCTAAAGCCGTTGGTCCCGGTTGTCATTAGTCGATCTTTGATAGTTGTTACATGTAGCCAAAAGTATAACAATCATTCTAACCAATAAAAGACGTCAGTATCCCTCATTAAGACTGTTTGTTTGACTATTTTGATTGATTGACACGTAGTCACTGGGTTCTAAAGCTTTGATAGGCAGTTGTTTTCTGTAAAGTTCTGGTATTTCTGAATCTGGTCGGACTGGATGACGACCAAATGGTGCTAATTAATAAACTTGAGCATTCGTTAGTAACAGAACATTGAGCATTCGTTGTTTTGTTACTTGATTTTAGGAACCAACGAACATTTTATCAAACAAATGCACTAGCGCAAGCGAGCAGGACAGGTGACCTGTAGGTCAGACATTTTTAACTAAGAGTGAACGCAACGTAGAAGCAAATATATTACAGGTATGCTCACTCGGCAGGAGCTTTACGGCGAACAGAGCTTCGAGCATTCGCTCGAATGTTATATAGACAGAAAGAAAGAAAAAACGTTTATTTTCCACAGCGGAGTCGGTAAGGAATACAAAAAAAAACATAAACATCAAAACAGTAAATAAAAACGAGTAGTAGAAAAAAAAAATTAAAGTCACCGACACACGGTGGGCTGAAAATCGGCTTTCATAGACTTAGGGATTTCAATTTGCAAGTGCTTGTTTTTATGCCGGATATCGCTTCTATTAGTCATTACTATGTACAAAAATGACACCCGAGTTAATTCTACCCAAAAACGAAGGAAATATAATTTTTTTACGAAAAATTTGTATGAAGCTAGTATGAAAAATCGAATTATCTCCTAAACGGAATGTTTAACCGTAATATCCTTGGAGATGGTCATAGTGCTAATTATTTATGATTTTTTGGTTGGCAATTGGACGAAAAATTTAATGCCGTTTTTTTTTTAAAAATCGTCAAAATATTTTTATTTGTTTTTACGTATGAAACGATTCCTTTTGGTGTTTATGTTGAAGAACACGGACTTTTAACTACACATAACATAAAATAGCATCACTCCTATATTTCCGAAGGAGTTGGCAGAGGTTTATAGTACACCCACACGTAGCCAACTATGTTTGAGCTAGATATTTATCAGCACAAAATGAGTTTTAAAACTTTTCATACAACCAAATTACCAATTGTCTTCTAATGAGTCCAAAAAGAAGTGATTAAGTAACTACACTGATTAGGTCTTCTAATGAGTCTTAATAGGTGATTTAATGATTTTCAATATCTCACGACAATGGATTATATTTAACATTTCCTGATAAGTAAGCTAATTTGTTAATTAGCAGTGCTATGAGTTCTAAGAATAGTTAGTGACAATTATAGATTTTCATTAGCTAATGAGGAGACAACTAATGAGGGTAGTTACCTAATTATTGTCGTTTTGCAATAAAAGGGCTAAAGTTTTGTTTTATAATTTAATTTGTTCACAACTGTGTAACTGCTAACACTAAATCTGCGACTATAAAATCTTAAAATGGAAAGTTTAATTACCAATTTAGACTCGTTTGTTCTTCTACGAAGTGAGAGTACTTCATTTGATCATGAAGTATTGTTTAGTGCAGTTGTATCCCGCATAGGCGATTGCCTGTCTGACGAAGATTATGTTGTTCTCAAAGAATTTTGTCGGAGATTTACGCGAGCCGCTTTACAAAGGTGGGGGAAATCCAACCGATTCCTTGATAATTTCAGGAGAAAGTACGAGAATTGGTTGGGAGCAAATATTGATTGGCCGAGTTTTGTGCAAACTTTAGTTAATCAAGAACCAAGTGTTGATGAGATACCAAGAGCGCCCTCAGTCTCTCCAGAACCGTCGACATCAACGTCCATTGGAACAATGACGAAAAGATCCCGTAAACCATTCGAAGACCTGGGAAGTAAACAAAAAAAGAGAAGATCTGATGAACACACAGGCGAAGGTTCCAGTGAATTGGCATATGCAGCTGCAGCACGTTTAAAAGAAGAAGGGCATGGAGATATCGCCTCTGTCATCGAATACATGATGAAAAATCCTGAAGCAGCCGCTAAATTAAATGAAACGCTTAAGAAACCAGCGAAAACAATCATATTTACGCCAGAAAAGGCGCTTGGATTGCTTCTTTCGCTAAAACTCTCAAAGTGGCAATATATTACGTTGCGTGAGGCTGCCATTCGAGAAGGTGCTAAAGATATTTATCCATCTTACTATAAAGTGCAACAAACTAAGCTTGATTGCTACCCTCCGAAGCAATCAGTGACAGTTACTGATTCATCGGCTAGGATTACACTTCAAGCTTTACTTGATATCACGGTTACAAGAATCCTTCAAAGCCTTTCTAACGAAGAGCATAACAAGCAGTTGAAGCTGATATCCAAGTGGGGATTTGACGGTGCTTCTAACCAAAGCCGATACAAGCAGAAAATTGAGGGTGAGGAAGATGATTCAAGCATTTTCATGACCTCCTTGGTGCCACTAAAACTGACAGATGGAGACAACATTTTATGGACGAACCCAAAACCATGCTCAGTTTTGTATTGTCGTCCAGTTCAGTTTACTATTGTAAAGGAGAGTGAAGCAGTTGTCCTTGGGCTGAAAAAACAAATGGATGAAGAAATTGAGGCCCTTATCCCCACAGAGTGCAATAATAATAATAGGGTGACTCATCAACTAATGATGACGATGATCGACGCTAAAGTCTGTACTTACCTTTCTGAAGCTAGATCAAATGCATCGTGCTACCTGTGCTTAGCAAAGCCTACAGAAATGAACCGCTTAGATGCTGTAACATCAAAAATTGTGTGTTCGGACCTGTATGAGTTTGGCTTGTCATCCCTACACGCCCGTATAAATTGTATGGAATGTCTGTTACACATTGCATACAAACTGGACTTCAAACGGTGGGCAGCGAGAAGTGATGAGCACAAAGAAATGCTACAGACAAGAAAGAAAATAATTCAAAATAAATTCAAAGATGAGCTCAATCTGTTGATTGATATAGTAAAACAAGGCTCGGGAACCACCAATGACGGGAATACTGCAAGAAAATTCTTTGAGTTTTCTAATAAAACCGCAGCTATAACCGGTTTGGATGAAGACCTCATCAAAAGATTTGCTTTAATTTTACAAGCAATTACATCTGGAGAGCAGATCGATATAATAAAATTTAGAGATTATGCTCGCAAAACAGCAGAAAAGTACGTATTACTATACGACTGGTTCTACATGTCGTCAACCGTTCATAAGTTACTAATCCATGGGGCTGACATAATCGAGAAAAATAATATTGTGCCGATTGGGACTCTCTCGGAAGAAGCCTCAGAGTCTCGAAACAAAGATTTTAGGAGGTTTCGAGAACATCATTCGCGGAAAAGAAGCAGGCAGGATTCCAATCAAGACATTTTAAATATGCTTGTTGTTTCTTCGGACCCTTTGCTAAGTGCACAAAGGCCTAAGTTAGATGCCAAGAAAAAGCAGAGCTTTTTTGCTGAAACTCTCGACTTAATTCAATTTCAGGAAACTGAGTTCGAATTTTTGGATATATCCAATCTGGATGCTGACTCAGAATTGGAGTCTGACAACGAGAGTGATAAGGAAAATTTGTAAAAAAGATATATATGTACATATTTGTAAATTTGTATTTGAGTGTGTTTGGGTTTTTTTGTAATATTTAATGATATGTTTTATTTTTTTTATTTATTTTACTTTATTTTACGAATGCTTAGTATTAATTCCTTAAATTAACTTATTTTGTATAAAATATAACTTCATAATGTTACTTCAATATAAATCTTTTTTTATTTAAATTAATATAAATGTGTCAAAAACAGCAATTTTTTTATTTTATTTTTCTTGTTTCGTGTGTTCTTAATATTTGGGTTAATAACATATCGAACTTTTTAACTTAGACACTAAAAGGGATCGTTTTACATGTAAAAATAAATAAAAATATTTTGACGATTTTTTAAAAAAAAACGGCATTAAATTTTTCGTCCTATCGCCAACCAAAAAATCATAAATAATTAGCACTATGACCATCTCCAAGGATATTACGGTTAAACATGCCGTTTAGGAGATAATTCGATTTTTCATACTAGCTTCATACAAATTTTTCGTAAAAAAATTATATTTCCTTCGTTTTTGGGTAGAATTAACTCGGGTGTCATTTTTGTACATAGTAATGACTAATAGAAGCGATATCCGGCATAAAAACAAGCACTTGCAAATTGAAATCCCTAAGTCTATGAAAGCCGATTTTCAGCCCACCGTGCGACAGCTGTGTCAAAAAATATATCAATGTAATGGTCGCACAAATGCTCAAGTGTATACGCACCTTAAATCTTCAAACACACGGGGTTCAAGACATAATAGATAAACAATAGCAGCCCGACAGCCGGCTGTCGCTTGTACGTTGAAAGGTTAACATGGTTGGGAAAGGGACAAGAAGATGAGATTATCCCGTTTGGAGTTAAGTGGTCATCACCACCTATATATAAACATTTGCTTTTTCAGATGTCTCGCAGATGCATCCCATAGACAAATGTTAAACGGCCATTTTTTTGTAATCCATACTAATATTATAAATGCGGAAGTAACTCTGTCTATCTGTCTGTCTGTCTCTTCTTCACGCCTAAACCACTGAACCGATTTGAATAAAATTTGGTACAGATATAGTCTAGGACCCGAGAAAGGACATAGGATAGTTTTCATCCCGGAAATCCCCCGGGAACGGGAACTATTATTCCACGCGGACGAAGTCGCGGGCAAAAGCTAGTAGTTTATAATTTTTTCCATAGTTGCTCTGACTAGGTTTTCTGCATCTATTTTATAGAAATTTCGAGATCATTCTTTGTCGGGCACAGTGTTCGGATTGTGTTTTTTTTTTCTAAGTAATGGGTTTGTTCGAGTATTTACTTGTTCTCAAGACTGGGGTCTATATTGTTGAGATATAAATACATTCCACTAACAGTGTTGGTTTTTTCTGTGTTGTTTTATTAATGGTTGGCTTAGAACCATTTTGACGGGCCTGTTGTTCTAGTCATCTAGTGGTTAGTGACCTGACTGCTAAGCAGGAGGTCGTGGGTTCGATTCCCATCCAGGACAAACTTTGTGTGATGAGCTTGTTTGTTCTGTGTCTGGGTGTAGTTTATCTATACTATGTATGTATTTAAAGTGCATAAGTATGTATATCAGTTGTCTGGTTACCACAGCACAAACTGCTTAACTTGGGATCAGATGACCGTGTGTGTATTGTCCCAATTGTATGTATTTTCTAAGCTTGGCATGTCAACTAGTTTCAGTATTATTTTGAAAAAGGTATTGCTGTAATCGATATAGGTATATAGATTTGTAAACTGGCTGACTATTTTTTAACCCAAAATCTAGCTACAATCACATTTTTTTTACTCAAATCCGAAAATAAACTCGAGCAATATTTATCAATCCATTTAGTCTCCGACTAAATCCTCATAAAATTGAATTTCGAGGTCTTTGCCCGCCACATAGATCTGAAGTGCACTTTCCTCCGATATTCTTATCTCATAATACTTTAGATGAGGGCTTAGTGTGTGTTTCAGCCGGTGACATTCGCCCGGTCCGGTCGAAACAGGAAATTCATTCTTATTAATTTTTGTTCCGGTAAGCGCTAACAATACTCAAAAAGCAGCAAAGCTTAAGTGGGATTGGGCCGGCCACGTCTACCGCATGCCGAACGAACCATGATAGATAGATAGATAGATAAAAACATTTATTTGGTGCAAAATTTAATACAAAACACATGAAGTAAACAAAAAAAAACAACATTACAAATTCAAAGTGACCTACCAAGCAGTGCGTGTCTCAAGTTTGCACCAAACCTGTCCAGTTCAGCATATGTCAGGTATAGGCTCAGCATTTACCTGACTTATGGGCTAAATCAACCACAATGCGGGTCCCAGAAAACTTCCGACGACATCGTGGCAGACCTCGGCGAAGATGGCGGGACGAGCTTGATGCTCGGAGGCAGGATTGGTCTACACCAGCCCAGAATAAAGACGAGTGAAAAAAAGAAAGGGGGGCCTTTGCCCTGCAGTGGGACAACACACAAAGAATTTACAAATGATTTTCAAAAAAACTTTAAAATTTACTGAATTTTTGCATTGCATTATTTTTAATGCACGAAGGATGAATGACATTTTTTTATAAAAAAAAAAACGCCGGACATTGGTGTTTTATTATTCCCAATTCACTGCTCATACGTTTCATACCGGCAATATTAGCATAGATAATGAAATTCCTGCTTTGTCCGGACCAGGCGAAGCTCAGCGTCCGAAAGACGTACTAAGCCCAATGAGAATAGATTCTTAGGTGAAAGATTTTGGCAATATCTATAGCCTTTATTGCCTACGATTTGTGGGAGAAAATGTTTGAAATGTGTACTTTCTGGTGGGCAATTTGATAAAGTTCTGTTTGCGTGCTTATTGGGTTGTAATTAATTTTAAAATTTATTTTATTACGAAGTAATTTATTTATGTGGGTTTTTAATGTTTCGATTGATAAAACGATATTTATTAAGTGAAAAGTATTTTTTCACCCCGATTCAAAAACAGGTTTTAAGTTTGACTGCTATGTGTGTGTCTGTCTGTGGTACTGTAGCTCGTAAACGGATGAACCGATTTGGATGCGATTTTTTTATTTAAAAGAAAGTTATTCATTGATGGTTCTATATCATGCTTCATAAAACTGGCATTTCGGGCGTTTCGATTAGCTGCGATCGCGATTAATTAAACACACAAAATAAATAAGGGGCGTTTGTATTTTTTTATGGATCGGAAATTATCAAATGACTTCTCCCGCCGTGGACGGGGCGGACTATTCCGCAACCCTGGTAGGTAGGTACATTTCGCCCTTGAGGGCCCCTCATGTCATCCTCGTGTTGACTGCTCTTTGAGGCGCGCGTGGAACAAAACGCGCTGTCGACACGGGCCTGGTCCTAGTCGAGTGCCTACGGTGGCCGGTGGTATCATGTGACTCAGTATTAATAATTGGAGTCTTTGTTGAAGAACAACACTACGTGCCGTCCGTCGGGCGACCGCGGGTGTAGCGGCGGTCGACGGGAGGGGCACTCGAGCGGCGAGCGCGCGTCGTCGGGTCGGCTCGGCACTGCATCATCACTATTCATCACGCTTCACTGAATGCGCACATCCTCCTAACTACATATTGATCTCTCGCGTTTCATAATTTTGTGAACTGTTTTCATAAATTACAGTCCTCTAATTAAAGTTACCGCTGGGTTTTAATCCTATCACCATCCGTAGGATAGTATCACCGTTCTTTCCAGTCCTGCTGTATCTCATTTAAGCTGCTACCATTATAAATAGGTACTCCATAAAACTCCAGACGATCCAAAACTACAAAAAACCATTTAAACGACACAGAATAATCCGAAATGGGCCATTCAAAGCAAATAACGATTGAGAAAACTTCAATCATCTCAATATAGGCACTAAAAAAAAGTTATAGACTACTCTGAAACCCTAATATCGTTCTTTAATAATTCATATAACGTTACAAGTGGGGTCGAATGGCCGGAGTGCAGTGCTAACTGATATTCCGTACGATTAAACTCGGGACCCTGTCGTTTTTCGAACAGTTTAACATTATTGGCCCTTAAATTGCCCTGTAACTCGGTTCGGCAATGAGGGAATAGTTTTTTTAAATTAATTGTACTGTGTTAGTGAAGGGGGAGGGTAAATTCCCCTTCTTGTTGCATTGTCGTGTTCGTGGAATTGAGCAAAGACAATGCAAGCGTTGCTTGAGTTTCCTATTTCGGGAAAATTTTAGGTAAAATGAACTTACCCTTAACTTGGTAGCATTTAAATATATAGTAAATAAGTATGTAGTAGATTTCATAGTAGTAGCTTTTAACAATTGTTTAAGTAAATAAAACAAAACTCTTTTGAACATTTTTGCTGCTAGTGACCGGGTATCACGGAAGCAACACGTTCACAGTTGATCTTTGTTTTCAAAAAATCTACAAAGTAGGACCGTTATCAATCTCATTATCTCAGCAATAATCAAGCAGCAACAGCAGTTAAATAAAGTTACAAATTTAATTGTATTCGTTTCTTTTTTAGGGTTCCGTACCTCAAAAGGTAAAAACGGAACCCTTATAGGATCACTTTGTTGTCCGTCCGTCTGTCCGTCTGTCAAGACCCTTTTTCTCAGAAACGCGTTGAGATATCAAGCTGAAATTAATATAACTTACTCAGGTCTGCTATCACTCAAAGCTGTGCAAAAATCAAGTTTCTAATTCAACGCAAAAAAAAAGATACGGCGGTTTATATTGCATATTTAGACATTTGCAAGAGAATCAAAACCTATAGGGTACTTCCCATTGACCAAGAATCATGAAATTTGGCAAGGAGCAAGGTCATGTAGCACAAATAAAGGGAAAACTCCGAAAACCGTTGTAGTTAGTTCACATCAGGCGCCCGTCTGTCCGTCTGCCTGTCAAGAACCTTTTTCTCAGAAACACGTCGAGATATCAAGCTGAAATTAATATCACATACTCCGGTCCGCCATCTCTCAAAGCAATGATAAAATCAAGTTCCTAAATCAACGCAATAAAAAGATACGGCGGTTTATATTGCATACTTAGACATTTTCAAGAAAATCAAAACTCAAAACCTATAGGTTACTTTCCATTGACCTAGAATCATGAAATTTGGCAAAAAGCAAGGTCATGTAGCACAAGTATAGGGGAAACTCCGAAAACCGTATATTTGTAGTTTGTTCACATCAGGCGTCCGTCTGTTCGTCCGTCTGTCAAGAACGCTTTACTCAGGAACGCGTCGAGAGATCAAGCTGAAATTAATATCACATACTCAGGTCTGCTATCTCTTAAAGCAGTGAAAAACTCAAGTTTCTAAATCAACGCAATAAAAAGATACGGTGGTTTATATTGCATTTAGATATTTGCGAGGGATTCAAAACCTATAGGGTACTTTCCATTAACGGAACCTCGTTGCGCGAGTCCAACTCGCACTTGACCGGTTTTTTAAAACAGCATAAAAAACCATTTAAAATATCTCCCTTAAATGCTTCAAAGAAATAAAAATCCACAACTTTTGTACCGCGTAACGGTTCAGAAACCTCCCAACGATATAATTAAAACACAATACAATGTACATTTGAGTTTTTACGAGAACGAATTATATTAACTTATGAGCTATTCTAGGAATCAATCGAGAATAAATGAACTACAAATATGAGTTAGCTCTTATTGGTCGTAGATTTCAATAAATATGAAATTGAATATTGATTTGAAGATATTGCTCCGTTGGGTTTATTGATAGATTTTTACTTCGTTTACCAATGTGACTTTTCAATTCGTATGTGATTTCTAAAGTTTCCCATCCTGTGCTTTGAATAGCACGTATAGCCGCTGGTCTCAGTTGTCATTCGTAGAACTTTGACAATTGTTAGACAGTCGGAAGCCGTAGAGTCTGACCAGTCTAACCAAGAGATACCGTGTCGCCCAGTAACTGGGTTGTCGGGGTCTGATAGGCAGTCGCTTCACATAAAATACTGGTACCCATTTGAATCCAGTTACGCTGAAAGCAGACACCACCATTTTAGGGAAACGCGATGTAGATGCTGATTTTTTGTACGGCAGTGTAAATAAAACTAATGTTAAGTGTGATGTTCAAATCTATATTAACAAATTTTATAAGAAAGTTGTGTTAGTTACACATTTTATAACTCAAGAACGGCAGAACCGATTTGGCTGAAAATTGGTGGGGAGGTAGCTTAGGACCAGGGGGCGGACATAGAATACTTTTTATTCAAATACCAAAGTAATAAATACCAAAAATCTGATATAACGCGGGTGAAACCGCGGGGGACAGCTAGTTATTTTATAAAACTGAAGAGTAAGTGCTTGGATGCACTAATCGCAAGCACTACAGGTTCAAAATGAAAAAAATAATTTAGTGTTGAATGAAGTGGAGACTAGTGTATAAATCTAATACAATGTTAAATTTTTTTTTGGTGAGTGGGAAATCATTCAATGACTGCTCCCGTCCTGGGTGCGGCGGGAGGGCGTGTCAGACTCTTACTGACTAAAACTCACTCATGTTTATTCGATTGCCCTTTATGTTCCAGGGTCACGGTAACCATTATACACATTCCGCTTCCGGTAAAACTGAAGAGTTTTAAGTGCTTGAAAATCCATTTGTCCAGGTAGTCTGTAGGCCATGTAACATTACGCTTCAATCTATGGAAGTGGAGACTAGTGTATAAATCTAATACAATGTTAAATATGACAAACTAGTCTGTTCTTGATACTTCCATCCCCTTACCCCTTTAAAGTTGAATTAATAATTAATTCCAGCCTATTACTGTCCCTCTGCAGAGCAAAGGCCTCTTCTCATACAAAGAAGGCACGGGCATTGATCACCACGCTTGCTCAAGGCGGATTGGCGATCGACTCATATTAACTACAAGTCCAGGTTTCCTCACGATGTTTTCCTTCACCGATGTCTGTGATGTCCAAGATAAACTTTTCAAAAGTACATTTGAATTGAAAAAGTCACATTGGTACTTGCCCGGATTTAAACCCGCAACCTCTTGTATGAGAGGCGGGTCCTTAACCACTAGACCAACACGACATTGAAAGTTGGGTTTCCAAAAATCCTTTTTTAATGGTTATCTAATATTTATAAAGAACTGATCTTTCAAGTTTCGTGTCTTTAGGACCAGTGGCAGTTTTATACATACAGACAACCAAAAATCTAGCTACTATTAATTATGTAATGTTTATTTATCACCGGACCACGTTATTATACGGACATTGTGTTGAAGCCGGCCATCTTGTGGCCAAAAGGATATTATCGACGGCTGCACGGTCCATGCTATAGCTTAATAATATTTTGGTCAATAATTAATGTAACTTAATGAAACTTCACTACGAGTCCACGATAATACTCTTCTTAATGAAATTCAACATTGGCGGTTAATATCAATGGAAAGTAGACAAAAAGCGTGTATATGTCTTGACTTAATAATTTCACCCCAAAAATCTGGCCACGTACAAGCAAGGTTATTTTTATAAGATAGAGCCCATCCCGAACACAAAACGACCATAATAACAAAAAGTTAAACTAACAGAATAGTCGCGAAGACACTTATATTGCACGACAGTGAAATTCTAACATAATGACGCAGTTCACAGCAGCATGAGTTCACTTTATCTTTAAATATCTAGACTGGAAGTAATCTAGGTTATGGATTCTTGCATTTGCATTGCCATTTGTTTTGTCGTGTTATATATTTCGTTTTGGGAGTTCAGGCTTGAACAGGGATTTTCTTACTATAATAAAATAAACCTATTATTGTCACACTGTAATGCAAGGGCGTCTTCTCATACAGAGAAGGCACGAGCATTGATCACCACGCTTGCTCAAGGCGGATAGGTGATTTCTAACTATTTAAAGTTACCTTATGATTTTTTCTTTATAGTTGTCTGTGATGTCCAAGATATGTGTACATTAGCCAGTTGAAAGAAGGGCTTGTTCCTACCAAAAAATTCAGCTTAAGGGGGGAAATGAGAGTCGAAAAAAGAGTCTTAAAACCCACTGCATTGGGGAAATAAATACATCCATACTAATATTATAAATGGGAAATCCATACTTACTAATATTATAAATGGGAAAGTGTGTCTGTCTGTCTGTTTGTCTTTCTTTCACGGCAAAACGGAGCGACGGATTGACGTGATGGAGAGTAACATAGGCTACTTTTTGTCTCTTTCTAACGCGAGCGAAGCCGCGGGCAGTATGAAATAAAATAGTCATATTGTTTTTGCCCGCATTCGATCCCCCAATCTATACAATATAATTATAAAATTAAAGACTTTTCTTGTGTATAATCAGGAAGATGGATAGAGGATCTCAGGAATTATTGGTTCCAATTGAAAAAATATTTATTGGGTTGGATAGAGCTGAATAATACCAGCCTATAACTGTCCCACTGCAGAGCAATGGCCTCTTCTCATACAGAGAAGGCACGAGCATTGATCACCACGCTTGCTCAAAGCGGATTGGCGATTTCAGACTTATATTCACTACAAGTCCAGGTTTCCTCACGATGTTTTCCTTCACCGATGTCTGTGATGTCTAAGATAATCTTAAGAAAGTACATATGAATTGAAAAAGTCGCATTGGTACTAAGCCCTGATTCGAACCAACAACCACTTGCATAAAAGGCAGACGCCTTAACCACTAGGCCATTACGACATTTTTGATAGAGCTTTTAATGAGCAAATAAAAAGAGTTTTGGGAAATGTCTCCATCTCTTTTATGGAGTTTTTGTTTACTTCAATGGCTCAATAAACATTTCTTTCTTTCTTTCTTTGGCTCAATAAAATACAAATGCACTTCAGTCCCTACTTCAAAAGAAAACATTATTCTCTGCACACTAGTGCGATTTCCCAGGCGATGTCTGAGTCCTTTAGACAAAGGTTTTCCTGGCGGCCAATGCCTGTCTGGGGTCTGAAAACATACGCATTTGTAGTTGATAATGTATTAATTTAATGGGTTTAGCTCTTTATAGTTTCTTTTGGTTGGATGGTTGGAAGAGGAGAGGAAGACCGAAGAAAAAATGGATGGAATGTGTGATGAATGATATGAAGGAGAAAGGGGTAAGTGATAGCATGACGGGTGACAGGTAAGTATGGAAGAAAAAGACATATTGCGCCGACCCCAAGTAAAATGGGATAAGGGCAGGAAGAAGAAGAAGAAGCTCTTTATAGTTTCTCTTTAGATACTGTTAAATAGTTTGTGATTGATAATGACTGTGTTCTGTTCTTAATCTTAACTAATATTATGTGGAGGTATTGTTTGATTTTCTGTGAGGGTCTTTATCTTTAATTGAAAGTCTTGCAAAAAATTCAGCAATAGTAGGCTCTGTTGTTACTAAGAAATTAGGTTTACTTTCTCTTGAATAGTTCGTAAATAAAAATAAACTGATAGATCTAGGCAGACTGGACAAATCATCAATTTAAAACATTAGTGTTTTTTTTTTATTTTGTACATAAAGCTAGTAAGCAAAATAAATTGTCGAGTGGACAAATTAGCTTACACACACTCCAAAGTAATTAATACTTTAAATAAAAAGGTAAGGTTCGTGCAGTCAAAGATTGTGCGACTAAAACACTAATATCGTAGGCTGCTTGAATGATTTAAAAAAATCTATTTGCGTAATTCCATCTATTTATGAACGGAGATAAAGATTATAAAATTATATACACAAAAAAAATGATTACAAGCACATTAATAACATGATCTTTTATTCTCTCTTTATTTCTTAGTAGCTTTTGCTAATAGTATTAATAGTTCCCGTTCCCGGGGGATTTCCGGGATAAAAACTATCCTTTGTCCTTTCTCGGGTCCCAGACTAGTAATCTGCACCAAATTTCATTCAAATCGGTTTAGTGGTTTAGGCGTGAAGAAGAGACAGACAGAGTTACTTTCGCATTTATAATATTAGCATGGATTAGAGACTTTTACACGGACGGTGTATTAATATCAGTCCCGTCATTACTTATAATACTTTATCTGTGAGATGGCAGCATCTTTAACGCCTCTGTTTTCTATACAATAATATAAAGAAAACTCTCCCAGTAACTTTT
The DNA here is from genome assembly GCA_033675125.1 of Athetis lepigone. Taxonomy (NCBI): domain Eukaryota; kingdom Metazoa; phylum Arthropoda; class Insecta; order Lepidoptera; family Noctuidae; genus Athetis; species Athetis lepigone. The sequence goes on along the minus strand of CM066228.1, from coordinate 12,435,175 downwards.
ATTTATCAAAGCCAAATACAATTTAAATTAAATGTCCAACAGCAAAACAGAGATCCCTATTTTAGAAATTCACCTGTCCCAAAGAGTATGCAAATTAGCCAAAATGTAAAAGAAATAGTTTCTTTTAATTCGTAAAAACGCTTCGTTTAACTCGATCGTGGTTTTAATTGTAATTGCATATTGAGGTGGTCTTTACTCTGAGAGGACGAAGAGAATTAGGCACAAATAAAGTGGTTTTATTGATTTTTATTTGTTGAATGTAGTTTTTTAAAGTGTTCATTTATTTTTAACGCCTGATGCAAATTAGGAGGTGTTTTAAGTATGACCGCTATGTGTGTGTGTTTGTTTGATTGTCTGTCTTTCTGTCTATGGCACAGTCACACACACACACACAGTGTGCACAGTGCACAGTGGCTCTTAAACAGGTGATCCAATTTGAATGCAGTTTTTTTATTAGAAAGTAGGTTATTTAGCGATAATTCTTAGACATCCATCATAATTGGTTGAGCCGTTTCTAGTTATTGACTCTTTTGTTAGCAGAATGCTTTAAAATGTGCCTATGCAAAGATACTTTCAATTTTGCTCAGGTCTCCGGAATTAAACAACACACGCAATACAAGTTCACTTTACTCCAAAAAGAAAGGAAAAGCCAAAAAATAACAAAACACAAAAAAGAGACATTTGCCACAAGCGTCGCTTTTGTAATGGTTGCAATTACAAGGGAATGGTTTTAAAAAATAATATCCAATTTTCTGATACGACACCATTATGGGTTATTTATTATGTATTTCAGGTACTTCAATGTACCATAATTTCATTTACTTAAGTTCTTGCTTTTTTTCGTCGTGATGGCCTAGTGGATAAGGCGCCTGCCTCTTGGACGGGCCTGTTGTTCTAGTGGTTAGTGATTCTGACTGCTAAGCCGGAGGTCGTGGGTTCGATTCCCACCCAGGACAAACTTTGTGTGATGAGCATGATTGTTTGTTCTGTGTCTGGGTGTAATTTATCTATATTATGTATGTATTTATAAATATGTAAGTATGTATATCAGTTATCTGGTAACCATAACACAAGCTCTGCTAAGCTTGGAATCTATATATTTATTTATTATTTATTTATTTATCCCATGCCTCGGGAAGCACGTAAAGCCGTTGATTCTGGTTGTCATTCGTAGAACTTTGACAGTCGTCGTTACGGGTAATCAGAAGCGAGAAAGTCTGACCGGTCTAACCAAGAGGTATCGTGTCGCACAGTTACTGGGTTGTGAAGGTCTGATAGGCAGTCGCTTCACGTAAAACTCTGGTATACATTGTTGGGAGAAAGGCTAGGGAGATGATGATGATAAAGTTTTTGCTCTCGTTGTGAAGAAACTCGTCTGACAGAATCACTGGGTCTAGTACAGTACGTTGGCATAATTACATGACCCACAATGGAACAATAATAATATTTAGGGTGGGTCTCATTTATATAAGGTGTTAAAAAATTAACTGCAAGAAAAGTAAGTACTTGTATAGAATTATAATTAAAAAATATTTGCGGAAAAAGATTTCAAAATAACCAACCCGTTTCGGAGTTAAGGAATATTTTAACTTCGCACATAATTATTGAATATGCGCACTGTACGTCGAACGCGCACCGGCGTCGGCATCACACGCGTGGGTCGTTCACCCCTGCGATACGACATGCGACGGTGCGCAAAAAAGTATTTAACTAAATTGTTTTATTTATATCAAAATATAAAAGTGCTCCAAAAAATTAATTTTATTTTAGTGTGTTTGTTTTTCGATGTCGATTTTATAACCTGCTGTACTAACTAAGCACCTAAGTTTTTGTCATACTGCCTTCATGCTATGCTATAAAGCACGGTGCCTCCTGGATATTTTTACATATTTTAACAATATTTAAGAGTAAATTTAGTCTGGTTACTCTCTACTTGTTTGTTTGATAAATAAGGCACTAATAGAGACAAGTATACCTTAACTTAAGTTCTAATAACAAGAGTGCTTAAGAGCAGGAAAGAGAATGAATAATTATGATCAGTGATGCACTAAGAAACAGCGTAGAAGCCTCTTTTACGTTTCACTACTAACGTTAATGATATTTTCTCGAGGCTTGATGAGCTTTCAAATGGATGGCGTTATGCGATCGCTAGAGGAAAGGCAGGAAGTTTTTAAAGTCGTATATATATTTTTGTTTCATTATTAACGTTTACTTTTTTTTTGGTTAGAGATATCGGTCATGTACCAATGTGATTTTTTTTAATTTATGTAAGTCTGTCTTTCTAAGATTGTATACAAACTTACAAAAAAACTCACATACATACATGAATCTTGAAAACATAACACTCCTTTTTTTGGGCAGTCGTGTAAAAAGTAGCCTCCTCCTCGAAAAGCATGTAAAACTGTTGGTTCTGGTCATCAGACAGTCATAAATTGAGTCATAATTTTATTATCTAGATACAAATATATGTCTACATAAGAAAACTTTTTTGGATATAATGTTTCTTATCTACACCTTATTAATCTCTGTTTATGTTTGATTTCTGACATATTAGCCTTTGAGAGTAAAAAAAGAGAGTGCAGTGATCAAAATATAAATAATATCCAATAAGCTAATTAACCTTTCATCGACCAACCGACAGCCGGCTGTTGGGCTGAGACACATTACTGGGACTGGGCATCACGTGTGTTCGATTAATATACGAATCAGTTTTCAGAACTGAAGTGGCACGGGGCTAGTCAATTATGTCACAGAATCGACAGTTTAGAGAATTTGTTTAAGCAAGCGTAGTGTAAGGTACACTTTGACCAAATGAAGTAACGATCCGCAAAAGCCAGTTGGTAGAAACTGGATATGTATAAATCAAAGATCAGGTTTTCTTCACTTTTTACATTGTTCTCACATTGTAACTTGTATTAAATTAAATAATGTTTCTAAATAATATTGTATTGTATTATAATAATATTGTGTTGTTGTTTGTTGCGTATTATTGAAATTGATTTAAAAAAGTGTTCATGGAGATTATTGCTAGTCCTTTTTCATAGAAACCTACTGCTATGGAACTTCACCACTTCGCCAGAATGACTTCTTGACAATTCAAAAGTACCTGTAAATGGTTTAGTTGAATAAATGATTTTGTATTTGAGTTTGAGTGGCGCGCCCTAGGAGAGGCTTATGTCCAGTTAAGTGTTTAAATGAAATCGTCATCATCATATCTCTAGCCTTTTTCCTAATTATATTGGGGTCAGCTTCTAGCCCAACTGGATCCAGCTGGATACCAGTGATTAACATGAAGCGACTACCTATAGACCTTCAATGCATTACAATATTACAATTACATTACAATATTACAATTTTACTGAAGTTTAATTTGTACTTTTTATAATTATGAGACTTTATTTTAGACCCAATAATAGAAAAGTAACATTGATAAATAATTGCTATGATTAGAATCTACAACGACTTATATAAGATAAATAACCATCTTAACTTTCTGGACAACACGATATTAAAAAAAACCTTTTTCTTTAACTTTCACCATCTCACATAACACCACCCAGCAGTAACCGACTGTATCTGTACAAATTAATTCTGTTACTTACTTCCACCTTACGCACAATCGTCGCCCTGCTCTCTGGGCGAGCGTTTAACATATTTAATGAGTTAATGCAATGAGCATAAAGATGGACTGTGCTCGCTTTATTAACTAATTGAACTAGTCTCTGTGAACTTCAATGCCATAATGTACATTACAATTAAAGTTTAATTTATAACTCTTTTTAGACGACTATATTTTAGGCCCTGAAAATAGAAAAGGCACACTTATAAATGCTCTGATTAGAATCTACAACGTCTTACTTATAAGATACCTAACCACCTTAGCTTTCTGGCCAACAAGATATATTTTTTTATTTTTACAATAAAAATACCTTTTTGTTTGACTTCCATCATCTCACATAACACCACCCAGCAGTAACCGACTGTATCTGTACAAATTAATTCTGTTACTTACTTCCACCTTGCGCACAATCGTCGCCCTGCTCTCTGGGCGAGTGTTTAACATACTTAATGAGTTAATGCAATAAGCATAAAGATGGACTGTGCTCGCTTTATTAACACATTGAACTCGTTTCTGTGAATTTCAATGCCATAATGTACATTACAATTAAAGTTTAATTTATAACTAACTCTTTTTAGATGACTATATTTTAGGCCTTGAAAATAGAAAAGACACACTAATAAATTCCCTGATTAGAATCTACAACGTCTTACATGAGAGATACCTAACTACCTTAGCTTTCTGGCCAACAAGATATATATTTTTTTTACCAATAAAAATACCTTTTTCTTTGACTTCCATCATCTCACATTACACAACCCAGCAGTAACCGACTGTATCTGTACAAATTAATTCTGTTACTTACTTCCACCTTGCGCACAATCGTCGCCCTGCTCTCTGGGCGAGCGTCTAACATATTAAATGAGTTAATGCAATGAGCATAAAGATGGACTGTGCTTGCTTTATTAACACACTAGCTTTTGCCCGCGACTTCGTCCGCCGCGTGGAATAGTTCCCGTCCCCGGGGGGTTTTCAGGATGAAAACTATCCTTTGTCCTATCTCGGGCCCAGGATGAAAACTATGCCCTTTCTCGGGTCCCAGACTATATCTATACCAAATTTCATTCAAATCGGTTCAGTGGTTTAGGCGTGAAGAAGAGACAGACAGACAGAGTTATTTTCGCATTTATAATATTAGTACGGATTGAACTCGAAACGTAACGTTGGAAGTTATCGATTTTTAATTGTGTTTTCTTGAGCCATCATGCTTATTACGATTAATGTTTAAATACTTAATGTCTGTTTTTTTCGATTAAAAATGAGGACTTTAAAGTCAATACGTAGTAGTTAAGTCATGCGAGAACTGTGAAGGTTAATGACAATAATATTGTTGATATAGTGCCAATGATGTTATAAGTACAAAAGTGTAGATAGGTTATATGCAGTCAAAAAGTGGCACATTAAATGCTGGCCAATTGACAAACATGATACTGAGTATCGCGTTGACATTTGACGTTTATCTCTTTTTCACTCGCACTACTTCAATCATGTCATCCTATTTTGACGTGTAATGTATGTGTACGTTAGTGTGCCGTTTTTGAAGATAGAATTTCGTTTGGGTAACCTATCTACACTTTTCTACTTATAACATCATTGTATAGTGCACTCGTCATAAGATAAGCTCATAGATTTGAGTGGACCTGTCTAGACAGTGCAAGCATTTTAAATATTTGTCTTTTTTAGCTTTATGTTCGTCCGTGTTTGTGTTATGTATGACCATTGATATTTCTAACATTACGCCGTAACAATAAACAAACATGATTCGTTTTAAAAAACTTTGAAAGGGAGTGGTTCCCATATTAATTTTGCAATGATTCTTATTAATAGGCTCTGTGAGTGTCTGACCATATTTACAGTGCTATCAAGATATATACGTGTATAGTGCAAAGAAAAAATTCGTATGCTTTCAATCTTATCTACTATATAAAAATAAGTCGGGTTTTCCTTCCTGACGCTATAACTCCAATTTCAACATCCACGCGGGCGGAGCCGCGGGCGACCGTTAGTATATTATAAAATTGTCGTGTCACAATGTTAGTTATCTTACTCCTCCGAAACGGCTTTACCGTTTTTTGCCAAATTTTATATGCATATTCAATAGTTCCGAGAACCGGCTACTATCTATTTTTCATACCCCTAAGTGATAAGGGTTGTTCACCCTTAACATTTTTAACGCGGGTCAAACCGCGGGAGGCAGCTCGTTATAATATAAACATTAAAGAAATAATTACACACAATTACGAATTCGCGAACCTACATTATGATCTATAAAAACCCAAAAAATACGACGGCCAAAAAAAGCGTTTATTGAATTGAAAACAACCTTTTTCTGTAATAAAATTAATAGCAGAGGCATCCGTTTGTACACCAAACCCATTCATACGGTTGGAACTCACAAAATTTAATTACTCCATATAAAAAGCACAGTTAAGCCCGGTGTAAAAGTGTCTGTCCATTGCATCGTAACATACCAACCGTTTTAGTAGAAGAGTTCATTCGGACCTATTGGCCTCGTGGTTAGTGACCCTGACTGGTAAGCTGAAGGTCATGAGCTCCATTCCCACCCAGGAAAAACTTTGTATGATAAGCATGATTTTTGTTCTGTCTGGATGTAGGTTATTTATCTATAATATTTTTTTGTAAATTATCTATAGCATTTATAAATTACTAGCTTCTGCCCGCGGCTTCGCTCGCGTTAGAAAGAGACAAAAAGTAGCCTATGTTACTCTCCATTCCTTCAACTATCTCCACTTAAAAAATCACGTCAATCCGTCGCTCCGTTTTGCCGTGAAAGAAAGACAAACAGACAGACAGACAGACAGACAGACAGACACACACTTTCCCATTTATAATATTAGTATGCATATATTTTTTAATTTTTTCTTCTCATTGACAACTGAAATTTTTAATTTATATTTGTTATTATTAATTTGTATTTTATAGAAAAAGGCGGAGTAATATTATTTACATTGTAATTGCTTTATTGATTCGTATTTTATTTATTGATCAGAATTTTATTGAATTTTATATATTGACACAAAAGTTTGTAATGTTTTTAATGACTTAAGAAATTTTAATTGTGTTATATTTTGTCTTTTGTAACTTCGGATATACATGATCAAGCTCTGCTTAGTTTGGGATGTCCATGTGTTAGTTGTCCTAGGACTATTCCCAGCGTTTCTGCCGGTTATGCTTTCTTTTACAGGCACGAGAAATTATCTGCGTTGTGTTAGGTCTTTTTTTTTTGGGGGAGTGGGATCAAATGACTTCTCCCGTCCTGGGCGGGGCGGCAGACCTTTACTGGCTAAAACCCACTCATGTTCCTTCGATTGCCCTTTATGTTCCGGGGTCACGGTAACTACTATAAACATTGCGCAACCCCGGTAGGCGTTGGCCCTGTTAGGCCCCTTCTTGTGCTGACTTCTCTTTGAGGCGCGCGTGGAACACTAACGCGCCGTTGATGCGGTAATGGTCCTAGACGGGCGGCGAGCTACTCATCGCTCGCCGTCCGCAGACCCGGTTGTGTTAGGTCTAGAGATGAAACGTATTTACTAGACTAGATACAAGTACTAGGTATTTTACAATACTAGGCCGCACCTATTCCAACTTTTAAAATACGCGATCCACCTAGTCCCTACGCGGCGCACGACGCCGATCTCCTAAGAACTAAAACCCATTCACGTGCCATTCGAATTTGAACCGTATTTTAATGCATATAAAAGTAACGCGACGCACCCTCGGTGTTGTGCAAGAAGTCAAGAACGTATTCTGTCCCTATTTAACTTCACTATTTGCAATCTCTCCATCTTAGTCTGATAATACTCGGTACTAAGTGCGACTTGAAGTCCCGACTAGTACGCGATACTATGCGGGACGTCAAGTCTCGCATACTAGGCAGACTTTATATACTAGGTACGCCGTACGCGATGCGTATGAAGACAATACTCGGGACTAAGTGGGACTTGACGTCCCGACTAGTACGCGATACTATGCGGGACGTCAAGTCTCATATACTAGGCAGACTTTATATACTAGGTACGCCGGACGCGATGCGTATGAAGACTATTTGTAATGAATGGCCCGGTGGACGCGGGATCGCCGTGCCTGCTGAGTGCTGTATTGTTACGATACCTACCTACTCAACATCGAAATCGGATGTATGCTTATCGGAATTATTTTAGTAACGAACTTCTAGTTTTAATATCAATTATTTAAAAAAGGGCTTTCTAAATATGTCGAAGGTATCTTTTTTTTTTTTAGTGAGTGGGAAATCGTCAAATGGTATCTTGGGAACCCCGTGTGTTATTTTTATCTCCCCGTAAAAAATATTTTCTGTTTATTATTAGGTACTATGTGACTAAGCTGAGAACGTAAAAATTAAAATAATAAAAGTCCTTGAAAAAAAAAATTAGAAGGAAGGATTGAAATTCATCGGGGTTGCGGAATGTTTATAGTAGTTACCGTGACCCTGGAACATAAAGGGCAATCGAAGGAACATGAGTGGATTTTAGTCAGTATAAGTCTGACACACCCTCTCGCTGCACCCAGGACGGGAGCAGTCAATTTGATGATTTCCCACTCCCAAAAAGAAAAAGGATTGCAATTCATTACTTTACTACGGATCACACTAAGAATATACTAAGCGCACTTTAAAGTGTACGTACTTCATGGACTAAGTGGAATAGGTATTTGGACCTAGTATTTTTACGGACTCGGACTAGGAGTACCTAGTACAAAATTTACCTAGTACGACTCATCTCTAGTTAGGTCTGTCGATTTAAATACAGGCACAAGAGACAATATCATCTGTCTGTCTATGGTATTGCAGATGTCTTGACGGTGACCTCTTCACTAAACTGAACTCAACTCAAAGTAGTCTCAAATATTTATTATTATTTTCCGTGCCTGTTACGTTCATAGTAAACTTAGTGTGATACGACCTAGTAGACAAGTTCCTTTTTGGTAGGCGGTTGCTGTAAAATAACCTACTTATGGAACACTACTAGTTTTTCACATGAGTTTATTCGTAATCCGTTTGGTAGTCAGGGATATCATAGAGCCTACACTGAAAAAAATGTTCGGTCCTGTCACGAATTTTTTTTGATTTTACCAAACTTCTTAAGTTGGCGTTACCAAATTTATTTGGATCTACCAAATAAATTTGGTACAACGCCAACTTAAGAAGTTGTAGAACCGCTGCAGATGTGTCAGGAGAGTCTTAGGTGGATCCACAGATTATTAATTTTAAGTTTCCAACATTTTTTATTAAAAAATAGATGTTTTGAAAAATTAACAAAACATAGGCGTAATCTACCAAATAAATTTGGTAACGCCAACTTGAGAAGTTTGGTAAAATCAACAAAAATTCGTGATAGGACCGAATATTTTTTTCAGTGTATAGTGCCAGAGCTCTGGCCATGACATTAGGTGGATCGTCAGATTTATTTCCATCAATGAAATAAAAGAAATTCATATTAGAAGTCTCGGCAGCTGTCAAACTAAAAGGAAATTCCGCTGTTGATTATTCATAGCGGAACGCGGAGCAGAGTATGTTAGACATAAGCTGGAAAACCGAAATCGGGCAGTTTTGAGCTGAAAATGATGTAACTCATCTTATTTTACACATAATTATAATATTCTATAGGATTTACAGATATTTCTGAGAATAAAATTATGATATTCAAAGTTTTCTTTATGTTAACCCCTCAGCGATTACGCAATAAACAAAATAGCCGCGGAAATTCCACAACTACCCCAAAATGAAAAACATACGAGCATAGATTATAAAATTTAATTTTTTCAAGTTGTAGGAAATTTATCCAAGAACGTAAATAATCAAACTTGTTCATACAAAAGTAGTCTGTAAGTAATAAATATAAGGACTATAATGAAACAGGATACCCCGACAGCCAGCTGTCGGTAGCTACCAACATGTAGTGGTATTTAAAAGCTTTTTACAAAAAAAAGATAACCGACTTCAAAAACTAAAAGCACAAAAATAGCTATTCCTCTCTTATCTTTTTTTTGTAAAAAGCTTATTATTTTTACTTTTTAGTTGGAGTCTCAATGTCTGACTACGTTTTAGAGTAACTTTCAAAATAAAAATGTACGTTTTTCTATAAAAATTGAATAGTTCCCTCGATTTCGGCTTGATACCATCATCAGATCCTGAACCTGATGACAATGGGACCATCTGGGAAGCCTACCCTTTCAAACAAAAAAAGAGTTGTACAAATCGGTTGGTAAACGACGGAGATATGCGCGAATAAACATAAAAAATATATATATAAACATCCGAATTGAGAACCTCCCCCTTTTTTAGAAGTCGATTAAAAATAATGATGTTTATTGGTTTTAAAGCTTGTTGGATTTTCTGTCACCTTTTTTACAAACTAGAAAAAAATATGCACAGTAAAGGTTGCGGAATAGTTCTAATAGTTACCGCGATCCCCAAACATGGGTGGGTTTTAGGCAGTAAAAATCTGATAAGGGAGTATCAGACAGAGAGTGAGTGAGAAGTCATTTCATTTTCCCATCCATAATAAAAACCTCCAGCTTTTTAACAAATCGGTACAAAATAAGCCAAGGCCATTACAAATCAATTAATTTCTTTAAACAACGTTTTCAATGGCGTCTTTGTCATTATCCCATAACGAGATTCATAGAAAACCCCAAGGCTCTTCAAATATGTTCGAATTTAAACGCTTAGGATTTGAATGAAGAAATCCGCCATTTTAATGGCGTTATTTTGAAAGGTTCCATTCAATCAGGGTGACTGGAATTGGAGGTCCGAGTATTGGAGATACGCAATTATAATTTGGTTTGAGCCTTTCTATGGTGTGCTATCGGCGTTTTTCAAAATGGAAAAATCTTCACCATGTTTTAGAATCAGGGAATCCAAAACACACACACACTAGCGTCTTGTGAATGTTGTGATTCAGAGCTCATTAGTTGCTTAACCTTACATCGACCAACCGACAGCTGGCTGTCGGGCTGCTATTGTCTTTCTATTGTGTCTCAAATCACGTGTGGTCGAAGGATTAAATAGTGTACATACATTTTTTAATGGGGTAACAATGCATGCAAGGTGTTTAAATCAATCGAGTTGTGCTTACATATATCTTCATACTAGTTTTTGCCCGCGGCTTCGCTCGCGTTAAAAAGGGACAAATAATAGCCTATGTTACTCTCCATCCCTTCAACTATCTCCACTTAAAAAATCACGTAAATTCGTCGCTCTGTTTTGCCGTGAAAGAAAGACAAACATACAGACAGACAGACAGACAGACAGACAGACAGACACACTTTCCCATTTATAATATTAGTATAGATTGTCATAGTGTGCAAATATTTAGGGTAGGCTAGAAACAGTCTCATATGGTGCCGTGTATTAATACATAAAAGTTACAAAAAGAAAAAAAATACCAGTAACATTGGCGTAGGTTACCTTAAGATTAAGCTGTTTACTACAAAATTGGTTATAAAATAATAGAAATAAACCAAAAAATACACAAGTAGTGCATAAAACTTTAAATTATACTGAACTAAGAGTTCGTACGGGTGAAAGAAATCTTTGAGAATCCCGGCTTTTTTTACTATATTTTGTATGTTTCACGTGATCTCCATCTTTTTAACAAATACTGCATCAAAATCCGTTGCGTAGTTTGAAAGACCTAAGTATACATACAGACAACTTTTATGTTATATCGAGTTAAGAAGCATAGTGTATGCATATTTAATTAAAAATAAGCCACAACCCTCTCCGAATTTCTTTCTTTTATTTAAAACACCAAAACTTGCCTACTTAACAAATCTTATTTCCAATATGAAAATCTGAAGAGACAGCTTTTTCAGGGTTCTAGGGACTACAAATAAAAAGATCTGTAATAAGCTAAGCCTGAAGATATTTTCTTTATATTAAAGTAACCGTCCCAAGTGGTTTTATCCGCTTTCATTTCGGTTTTGTTTAGCTCCCATAGGTCGTAGCGTGATATTACGTAGCCCAAGTCTAACACTAATGCTATATTTCTTCAAAATCTGTTTAATAGTTTTGAGTGGAATTCTATTTTTGGTCTATTCTATTCTGTTCCTGTCAAATGTGACAGCTGTGATAAATGTCAGGTGTTATTATCGTATTACTGCCACGCAAAATTGACCCTTATGAAAGAAGGAAAAAAGGATAGTAGATTGTATTACAAGGGCGCAAAGTTATATTTTTACGGCGAGGGCGTTTTTTGAATCCAGAGCGAAGTGAGGGATTCTAGAGTAGAATCCCGAGCTTTGCGAGGAATTCTTAAATAGAATCCCGAACGTAGCGAGGGATTCAAAGTACGTCGCCCGAGCCAAAAATATATTTTGCGCCCGAGTGATACACTCTACTTTTCATCACCCCCTATAAGAAAATAAAAGGCGCTTCATACTTTATTGTAAAAATATTATTGTAGCTGCTATTATTATCATAGCTTGATAATAATAGTAGTAATAATAGCAGCTACATTAATAATTTGCTGGAAAACAATCCGTGAAAATTTTTACGGGAACTCGGGCTGTAGTTTGCGCGTTTTATTTCTATTTAAGTTTTTTTTATTCAGCCGCAGCGTGACTATGGTATTGGCCGTCGTCGATTATTTGGCGCTGAGCATTAAGACGTTCCAAATTCAAAGAGTTTTTAGGAGCACTTATAACAGGGCGTAAAACAAAGACGCTCCAAATTAAAAAGTGCGATTAAAAGTTACTTTTAGGCGCACTTTTTGAATTTGGAGCGTCATTATTGCCCGCTGAAAGTTTCTTATAGAAAACACCAACTTTAGGCGTACTTAAAGGGGAACAAAGTCGTCTTTTTCGAATATGTGGGATGAAAAAATATTTATTTGGAACACATAGACACACAGTGCAGAAAACCAAATTTTAAACATTAAATGAAAACAAATTCTGCTTACTAACTTGTCGTTCTGTTGTTTTATCCGTGGTTGAATAACCAGATAAAAGGCTAAGCTATAAGGTTTCGGAAAACCAATCCCCAGTGCATTAATGAACAACACATTCAACCATCCTCAAAAACTGTCACGTTTAGTTATACCAAATTTTTGCCACATCATCACATCCTACCCAATCTCAAAATTTGAAGAGACGGCTTCCAAGCCTTGGTACAGATAAAAAGGTCTGGTAATACGCAACGTCGTCGGGAAATATTTTCGTTTATAGCAAATATAGGGAATGTAAAAAAGCTGACCTCACAGAGGGACCTCATATTGTTTCACATAAAGAACTCGTCACGAAATCTAAACTAAGGTTTTAGGGAGGGACTGCAAAAAAAGCGGTGTGGTTTTTATTTTTATTTATTTATTTTATTACAACTATTTTTACTGGTCTTTGATGTGCTAGTGACATATGTCTTACTTTATTATACATATCAGCTCATTGAAGGATATAAAATTATTGATTGAATAAGTCACATTGGTGCCTCCCCATTTTTAAAACCACGTGACAGGCAGAGCGTCTTAAACACATGCTAAGAGAGATGTTGCATTGTACTCGTAGATATTAATAAAGAAATATTCAAGGTTATACTTTCTACATTTTTCTTGTAAATCAGTCTGACTGCCTCGAAAACCACATAAAGTTTTAATTTCTTCGCGATTTTTTTTCTTAGCCTAATTTATCTCCAAACCAAATACTTTCCAGAACTAGGTTCTAAAACCGAACAAACTTCACAAACATACTATTAGAGTTTTGCTATTACAAACAGACCACGAAAATCATTTTGATAGCATACTTTAAAAGTTAAAATGGTTATTTATAAGCTTCGTATCGATAAATAAATAAATATAAAAAAAAACACTATCCTTAAGTATTTTTTTGCCAACCATCCCCCTATTTCATCAGATAGGTAGGGCGAAACGGGCACAGCCGAATCACCACCATTCATTGGATGTGAAACCCGAAGACAGGAATCATATTTTATTGGTTCAAAATAATAATATTATGATAAATATTGGTGGCTTCTTTATTTTATACTTTACGAGGTTTTTATGTAGGGGTCAAAAGTTTTGTTAGCTTTAATACTGGATGCCTCGCATTTCGTTGGTGTCGTAAAAAACTGGGGTTTTATATGCGTTCTTACATATAGTAACGTAGGTTTTAACATATTTCTTTATATGAATGTACGTGGCAGGTTTTTATTTTCTTTTGCGTAGAAAAATCCTTTTTACCTTTCGATGAACAAGTGACAGCCGGCTGTCGCACTGGCATTGTCTATCTATTGTGTCTCGAATAACAGGGCCTAACCAAGTGGCATTGTAGAATAGAAAACGAAAACGAATAGATTGTCAAATGTATGGAATTGACATTTAGCTTTTGCTAAACAATTTGACATCTCCATACATTTGACAATCGTTTTCGTTTTGCTATCTATTCTACAATGCCACTTGTCAGGTTTGTAAAAGATACTCTTAATAACAGAAACAATAGAGCACGAAGAATAAACAGTAATCTTGTCTTGTCAAATTAAGACATTCCATAGATAATTTCGCGTCATCGTCTCTTTGGTATGGCAAAGTTCGGGCTACTGATACCGAACGACGCTGCGCAGTTGAGGACTTCATTGCTGAAATGAACCTTTCCATCCATAACACCCCCGATGCACCACCTACTTTTTGTAGCCAAATGGGCGAATCTTGTATTGACGTCACACTTTCTAGTGCCGACGTACGCTTGGACAGGTGGCGTGTCCTACCGGACGCGTCTTGTAGTGATCACCGCTTGATCGTGTACGAATTTGTTCCTGGGTTTACACAAGGTCAGTCACATATTTCGGGTAATTTTAGATATAAATGTAAAGGCGCGAACTGGGAATTTTTCAGTTCGATTTTTGCGTGTCATGCCAAAGACTTCACTCGGGAAGGGTTGTCAGCTGAAGAAAGTGCTGACCTTATGTCTGACACCTTTACTTACTGTGCTGACATCGCCATTGGTCGCGGATCTTTGACCAATATCCGTAGATGTGATTGGTGGAGTGATTACTTAGTTGAACAGCGTAAAAGTTATCGTAAAGCGCGTAGACACCTTAATAAGCTTAAAAAACGTAAGATTACCGGAGATCTGCTTACTATTGCCCTAAACACTTTTAGAGTTGCCAAGTCACGCTACAAAGCATCGGTTGAAAAATCTAAAGGAAACTTGCTGCGGAAAATCGTTGATAGACTTGAAAAGGAAGGTCCTTGGTCTCCCTTATATCACGAGTTTAAAGCAAATAGATCAGTCGACCTTGCGTACATTGAAAATATTAAAGTTAATGGTGAGCACACCACCGGTATCGAAGAAACAACGGAAGTGCTACTTAATACTCTTATACCCGATGACTCGCCTGTACACGACAGCGACTATCATCAACAGGTCAGAGCGTGGGCTTCTGTGCCGCCTGAATCACCTTCGTCAGATCTACCATCCACTGACGAATTCATAAACGTTGTCAGAAAGCTACCGGTCAACAAATCTTCAGGGGAAGACAAAATATCTAACAGAATGATTAAAGAAGCGTGTAAAACAGCGGCCGACGCGATCTTAACTGTTTTTAACCGATGTATTGCTGAAGGCGTTTTTCCTCGTAACTGGCGCCGTGGTTTTGTACGAATAATTCCTAAGAGTGGCGACAAGCCCCCGGACGACCCTAAGTCATACCGGCCCATTACACTTCTACCATCTTTAGGAAAACTCCTGGAACGCCTTATCGTTCCACGTTTGTTACCGAACGGACCTAAATTTCATAATAATCAATTCGGTTTTACTATAGGAAAATCTACCGTCGACGCGGCACTTTCTGTTAGAAAAATCGTTAATTTATCAGAGCATAAATACGTAATTGGGATCTTTCTGGATATTTCTGGGGCTTTTGATAACGCATGGTGGCCCATGCTATTACTAAAAATGAAAATTCGTGGTTGCTACAAAAACATATATAATCTAATTTACTCTTACTTTTTTAATGGTTCTGCAAAACTTAAGCTTGGACATTATTCTATGACTAAAGCACTAACCATGGGATGTCCTCAAGGTTCAGTTATCGGTCCTTATCTTTGGAATCTAGGTTTTGATGATTTTCTCGCGATTCCGCTTCCAAACGGCTGTTCACTAACAGGTTATGCGGACGATGGCCTGCTGCTCATTCAGTCTAGTACTCGAGCTGGTCTTGAGAACTTGGCTGACGCTAGCCTACGTTTAATATCTCAGTGGGGTACTCGCAATCGTCTCACCTTCGCACCACAAAAAACCTATCAACTTATATTAAAAGGTAATCTCAAATCGTGGCCCAGTATAAAATTTAATAACGTCCCGGTTAAAAAACAACAATCAGTATGCTACCTTGGTCTGGTGCTAGAAAAGAACTTTTCATTTATTGAGCATATTAAAACAGTAGGCGAGAAAGCTAAAAGAAACTTTTATGCCTTGACGAGGATATCTAAATCTACTTGGGGTCTTTCATTCTTAACCCTCAAAACTATTTATGGGGCTACCTACTTGGGTTGTTTGTGCTACGGTGCACCTGTTTGGGCCGATAGAGCTACTATAGGGGCGGCACGTCGGAAATTGCTTCAAAGTCAACGCTTGGCTTTGATATTTTTATGTAAAGCGTATAGGACGGTTAGTACTGAGGCCCTACCGGTACTTGCAGGTGTGCTTCCAGTAGATCTTGAGGTGCAGCGACGTGCTGCAATGTACTACTCCGCGCGGGAGGCCATGGACACTAACTTTGTAACACAGCGTGACCTAAATAGAATTTCTAGATTACTTAAACCGCAGACTGAAGTCTGGGAGGAACTTTTATCCGAATGGCAGAGTAGGTGGGATAATTCCACAAAGGGCCGACACCTCCATCTGTTCTTTCCATCCGTTCGTGAGCGGCTGGCTAGGACTTGGCTGGAGGTGGATCACTGTGTTGCCCAATTTCTCACAGGTCATGGCAATTTTAAGAGTAAATTATATTCCTTTAAACTAGTTGCTTCGCCTTTGTGTCAATGTTCTGCATTGGGCTGTGAATACGAACAATCTGCACATCACATCTTATGGGAGTGTGTTCTTTGGCAGAATGAGCGCAATATAATGTTGGATAGTATACAGGTTACATCTGGTGTCGTTTACTATGCGGACCTTGTGGAAACTAAAACCAATTTCCGTGCGTTCAAGCGCTTTTGCCATACCTATTATTGGAATCAATTGTAACAGCTCACAGTTTTAGGACCCAGTAATTTTACTACAAACTGTATTCCGTGGTGCTAGACAATCTGGGCTTCTCCCAGTTGTGATTGCCCCTTTGTGCCTATTGGCCTAGTTCTGCTCTGTCTCCTGCTTGTAATGGAGGGAAGTGGAAATATTTATTTTTCTTACTCCTCCGCAGTTCTTTCTGATTAATTTCGTTGCGGGATCCAAGACAGTTGAATCGTTTCTCCGGGACTCGTCGAGCTTCATTGCTTCGGCGCTTTTCTGGCGGACTCCACTGTTGATTCTGGCTTTCAGGAGTTGCAGTGGTTGGGAATAGTGTGGTGGGATTGTCCCATTAAAAAAAAAAGATAATTTAAACGCGATTAAAAACATGGCCGCTAAAATACGTCAATTTATTCCAAGAGCTGGCTAATTTGACAGGACTAAACTAATATGTATCTTCTGTCCTTTTCTTTTTAGGGTCAACTCACACCGAAAGAGCGGGGAAGGGCAGCGAAGCGGAACGCAGTTTCAATGTCATATGAATTTTAACTTTATTTTCAATACTATAATATTATTATCGCATGAGAAATTCAAACGAGTCGCGAGGATGCCCGCTACGCCGCTGCGCCCGTGGGAATTCATTCTAGAATCGTCGTTCCAGTTTCTCATGCGATAATATTTTTTATAGTATTGAAAATAAAGTTAAAATTCACATGACATTGAAACTGCGTTCCGCTTCGCTGCCTTTCGCCGCTCTTTCGGTGTGAGTTGGCCCTTACACTAAGTAGGACAATAAATTAATCTTTTTATTAAAGCTATATTTCACCTTTCAAATCAACAACGTATATTTACCATTCCAAAACTAGAACACTGCTTACCCCAAAAGGAAACAGCGTCATAATAAGATCGCCGAATGACTTATTTGTTGTTCTTAGATAAATCTTGATTTGTTTGCCGTAAATATAAGAAAAGTGGAAGGAACACGATAATACGATAAGTTTGACGTTTCGGGGTCACGGAGGGCTAAAAATAGAATTCTCAATAACTTTGCAAACAATACCTCTAGAGTTGGATGGTACTTGTGAAGGACGTCCTGGGTTGTTCTGGTGCCCTGGTAGCCTACTGACATTGATTTCTTAAATTAGCCGTAACATTATATAAAAAATAATATAAGGATGACGACTACAATAAAAAATTGACATTCTCTTGAGTCCGTCCATAAGACCGTCTAAAAGTACTATAAAAAATATTTTTTGCCTGATCAAATTAATAAAAAAAAAATCAAAGATAAAGAGTATTTTAGTTCTGGAGTGGGCCTGTGACGTCACTGTTTTGTAAAAAATGTACCTTGGATGTGACGCCGCGCGAATCTTCAACGCACTGTATCGTCATCATTTTTCGTTTACTAGAAAATAAAATACATGTACAGAATTTTTGGATAATTTAATTGACTGACTAATTATGTTTTTTAGTTGTCTCGCCTATTCTCAATAACTCTGCAAACAATAAATACATGTAGAGTTGGATGGTACTTGCAAAGGACGTCTTGAGTTGCTCTGGTGCCCATAGCCTACTGACATTGATTTCTCAAACTAAAGTAAAATATATTAAAAATAATAATTAGCTACAATTCCTGCTTTGCTAAAGTGGAGTAGTATGTCGAATTAAAGTCTATTGAACAATCGTGCATTCAAAAAATAGTGAACTAAATATATTTAATATTTCTGTCGAACAATCATGAAATGAATTTTCTTGTGAACAGTTAGTCATTCATGTATAATTTAAAAAGTAGCATGCTTAGTAAATTGTTTTTTTTTATGTAGACTAAGGAGAAGATGAACTAACAATGTAGGTTTTTACCCAACTGTTCTACCGCTTCATATCTGAACCAGAATCATTATTTACTTGTCAAAAATAGGTATAGGACATGAAGGTCTTAGAAAAAGTATAAGGCATATTATAATATGTTTTGCCACATCATCATTAAATCGAAACATACAAAAAAATAAAAATCGAACTGGAATAACAATACACTTACATAATAAAAAATAATATATTTTTTACTAAGCTAAATATCTTAATAAAATTTTATAATTAAAAAACTTAATCTTTCGACGACCAAGTGACTAGTTATAGTAATACACTTCAATTTTTTTTAAACAAATTAACACCTCAGAAACCTAACTAATGAAACTAAAACCCATAAAATAACCCCTTTTATATCCCTTCACTAAACCACCTAAACGAAAAATTCAGCAAAAATAGTAAAAATTTATCAGGTGTCGATTTGTGTCGCGGTTCACCGCTTGCGGAACCCTAATTCTAGTACAAGGTTTGGCTTTTAGGCAAGCTCGAGTTGCAGCCACAAATATAGGAGTACTAGTACTTAGTATGTGTTCAGTTAGTGAAGGTAAAGTGTGGTTACATTTTCTGTTATTTTCTCCTTGGTTTCTTGTGTTGGCTTAGAAGGAGCTCGGTTAGGTACTTATTTTATTAATTTTTGTTAAAAATTTGTCTGTGTTGTTAGTAGATTTTGTACCTCAAAGAGTTCATAATGACCTCACTTATAAAGTAACCTTCTAAAAAATAAATAATTAAAAAGCAATAAAAATATGTTTGGTCAAATTTAGGATCCCTAAGTCTGAATAAAAACTTTTAATTATTCCTTATTTTACTTAAATCTTTTTAAATTTGGGGACATTTCCTTGTTCTCTCCAAAACTATCGAGATTACAGTTTCGAGGCATACAATAAATAGTTCTTTTTCTATAAATTACTAAAAGCTCTCGGAAATATCCGAAGCTTTGTGTGCAATTTACTTGACTTTAACGAAGCCAAAATTTGTTGAACTAAAATCATATTCATTTGTTAACGTAGCTATGTACAGAAATACAGATGTTAGTTGAGTCTAGAAAATATAAAGCTGTGTTAGGCCAGGAGTACAAATAAAATTTGAATGATGAAAAAATCATGACGTAATGTCAAATTGCAGTAAATACTAAGTCGTATTTTACTTATTACTAACTAGCTTTTGCCCGCGACTTCGTCCGCGTGGAATAATATTTCCCGTCCCCGAGGGCCTTCCGGGATGAAACTATCCTATATCCTTTCTGGGGTCCCAGACTACATCTGTACCAAATTTCATTCAAATCGGTTCAGGAGTTTAGGCGTGAAGAAGAGACAGACAGACAGACAGACAGACAGACAGAAAGACAGACAGACAGAGTTACTTTTGCATTTATAATATTAGTACGGATTGAAATATTTTAGTTGTTAGTAATTGAAAATAAGAAATGAATCTATGTTTAATATTATAAAACAGAATAGTTTGTTTGTCGAAAAGTACTAGTTTGAATAGAAAAAAATCTTTTTATGTTGGATACATAGCTCATCTATCCAGACTATAAAACATCATGGTGCTATATACGAGGGAACGGGGTACTTCCCCGTTCCCTCGTATATAGCACAAAGAAAGAAGATAGAAGTGAAACTCAGGGGTCAGGTAGTATTTAATTAATAACAATTAATAAAGTTATTTGTTAATTATACTATGTGTATTTTTGGTCTTGCACAACCCGCTAGGTGATGATTCTACTCATAAAAACAAACAACTTTGTTATGGAACCAACTCTGAAATCTCGAAAAAAATATCAGCTCTTTCATACATTTTGGTCGGAAGGGCATTTAACTTTTATTAGAAACAGCTGATATTTTTTTCGCGTTTTCGGAGTTGGTTCCATAATAGTTGTTTGTTTTCTTGGGAATCATCTCCTAGCGGGATGTGCAAGACCAAAAAAATTTATCTAGTATTATACAGTGTGTGGTGGCCCAGTTTATGGGCTGTCGAGTAAATGGAGGCAGTCAAGTTACTTGTATTTTACTGAATACAGTAAGACTGGAAGTTGACTCTAACCAATTGAAAAAAAACTGGTATTAATTTATTAGTGACTAACTGTTCCTCGCGATTTCACCCGCATCACGTTAGGTTTTTTATTACTGCTTCGCTCCCGTGGGACATAGCGTGATATTATATAGCTTATGTTACTCAGGGACAACGTAGCTTTCTAATGAAAAAAGATTTTTCGAAATCGGTACAGTAGTTTTTTAAGTTTAAATAGTATAGACTAACCCTAATGTAGTCGGGAAAAGGCTAAGCAGATAAAGATCCTTGCAGCTGGTCATAAATATTTCCTTTTATATTCACATCTCAGACAAATAAACGAAAATCTTTTCCTTATAAAGCCAGCCTATATGTGGGGCCATAAAACAAGCGAGGAGATATAAAGCGTGCTTCGCTCGCTATCACTTCGTGTTCACTACCATTAACATATCAATATGGCACTGAACTCATACGTATTGCTGGGCGTGGTCTAAGGTAGGGGCGGAAGCGATTTTTATAGTTTTTTTTGTTTTACCTTTCAACGACCAAGCGACAGCCGGCTTTCGCGCTGCTATTGTGTCTCGAATTACGTGTGTTCCAAGGATTAATTATTATTATTTTATTCATTTATTTCAGACATTGTCCATACATTATAAAAACATTTTAAAATAACAATCAAAATCAAATTAAACACATGTTAAAATAAATAAAAAAAAAACAATAAATTAAATAATTTATTAATTAATATTAAAAAAATATTTATTAATGCTTGTTTCTTTTTAAAAATCATTATAAAAAGGTGCAAGTTTTATTCATAAAAACAAGCAATTTTCCAATGTTTTTAACCGACTTCAAAAAAAAAGTATGTTCTCTGTTCGACCTGTATGTATGTATGTATGTATGTATGTTTGTCCGCGATTATCTCGCGTTTGGCTGAACCGATTTTGATGCGGTTTTCAGCAAAGTGTTTGTTACATTCTGGGGAAGGTTTTAGTATATAACACTAATGGACATCCCGTGACGTTGCCCGCATAGATCGCGTTTTGCTTTCTTGGATTGTAGATTTTCAAAGACGATTGTATGTTTGACCGCGATTATCTCGCGTTTAGCTATACCGATTTCGATGCGGTTTCAGAAAAGTCTTTGTAACATTCTGTGGAAGGTTTTAGTATATAACACTAAAGGATATCCCGTGACGTTGCGCGCATATTGCCGTTTTCATTTTATAAGATTATAAGTTTATTTTGAGAGCTACCCTAAAACGTAGTCAGACACTGAGACTCTAACTAAAAAAGTAAAAAATAAAAAGCTTTTTTTAAAAAAAAGATAACCGACTTCAAAAACTAAAAGCTCTAAAATAACTATTTCGGAAGTCGGTGGCTTCTCTTCTGCCGGTCGATTTGTGTTGCCACCGACTTCCGAAATAGTTATTTTAGAGCTTTTAGTTTTTGAAGTCGGTTATCTTTTTTTTAAAAAAAGCTTTTTTTCTTTATAAATTTTACATTCCTACCGAACCGTAATAAAGACCTTTAAAATTGTATAAATGTAATGGTATCTTTATTGGTTGCCTTAGGTTTTTGTTTTCCAGCTTCCATAAATATCTTCGCATATCCTTAAGTATTAAGTTTGCTCTTCAAAATACACCGATATTCTTTAAGAATACCTTGCTATCTTGACAGCGAAGGACTAGCAACATTTATCTTAGTTTATTATGTACATAATATTTGCTAACAATTAATATACCAAATAATTAGCAGTAAGTTTATTAGTTAAAAAAGTACTATGCAACCCAATTTTCAATTGAAAGGAGGCAATTACCCGAATGGATCACGCCTACCTCAAAATATAGACTTTAATAAATTATTCGGCCTTCTCATTTACGATGAAAGTCTTCCTTTAGATTTCTGATGTAATTTATTATATCAACAAATAATGAATTGAAATTATAACTCTTCACAGAATTAATTGAAAAGGATGCTACGTAAATAGTGCCGCTGAGGCCATTTTGTATTGAGTGATGTAAAAATAGCTTAAAGTTAAAGTTACGTTATTTGTTCTGCCGACAAATTGGCATGCAGTTTGGCAGACTTTAATGTACATTTTATTGTTAATGCAAATTATGAACAAATAAATCTGTACTAATCCGTACTAATATTATAAATGTGATAGTAACTCTGTCTGTCTGTCTCTTCTTTACGCCTAAATCACAGAACCGATTTGAATGAAATTTGGTACAGATATAGTCCGAGACCCGAGGAAGGACATAGGATAATTTTCATCCCGGATATCCCCCGGGAACGGGAACTTTTATTCCACGCAGACGAAGTCGCGGGCAAAAGCTAGTTAATAAATATATTACACAATACGAAGAAAAACTCTAAAACCAGAGTCTGGAATGCGGGCTGGAAGACAAAATTGAGTATAGAAGAATTGGAATAGGCTATTTGACTCTTTTTATATCTTTGTTCTAAACGATTAATTATTGTGCCATTACAAAAAAAAACTATGCAATATTATTTTAAAGCCTATATAGTTTCAAAACTTTATTTAAAAGATACGCTTCCAAAAAATCGGCGAAGACGCTGTCCGCCATGTTGTTTGATAGAATGCAAGAGCCGTGACGTCAAAAATACATGAAAACAACAACCTAACAGCTATGTGCACAATTAACAGAAAGTGAATTATATGGATCAAAGTTTCTACGTAAAATATAAAATATATCGTTTTTGTATTGTTCGAGTAATGCGAAAGTAACTCTGGATGCCTCTCTCTCTCTCTAATAAAAATCCACGGGAACGAGAACTACGCTGGTATAACCGTGGGAAACAGCTAGTTTCATATAAACTATTTACATTTTAGCCGACGTTCTTCCTTGAGGCTCTGAACCAAATGTTGTCCAACCTGTCGTCAACCAAGCGACAGCCGGATGTCGCGCTGCTATTGTCTGTCGAATCACGTGTGGTCGAAGGTTTAAATAGGTTCAGCAGCTTTGGCGAAAGACAGACAGAATCACTTTCGCATTTATGTATTTTAAACCACGCATTCCGCGCATGACTTGTACCCCACAACACAGAGATCTGCATTTGACGGTACACCTGTATTTAGCATATTAGGCACGGATTTACACTTCCGAATTAACACGAGTAATTCCCTTGGCTTTCTGAAATTATAATTCTCCATTTTCAGATTATGACCTGAAACGTGTTTTGTGCTATTTAGGTAGTGTTGGATTACCTGGGCTGTGGGTTTTAAATGAAAGCTTGGTATCTATGAATAGAAATAAATCGAAATTGTAATTTCTGACTGTAATCTGTGTGAATAGCTTTCGCCCGTGACTTCGCCCGTGTGAATGTTGGAACTTCCATCACCTGGTAGCCTCTTAGGTGTGGATTTTCCAAAAATTCTTTCTTTGTGGATACTCACTCTAAGGCCCGTATTAATAGACGTCACTCAACTTTGAGACGCTCTCAAGTCTCTTGCTGTCCTTGTCATTCTGAAGGGAAAAAATAAGGACAGCAATAAACTTGAGAGCGTCTCAGAATTGAGTGACGTCTATTAATACGTGCCTTAGGCCCGTATTAATAGACGTTACTCAAATATGATCTGAAGTGCGTTATCATTTGAAACCGGATTATTGCGATGACAGGAGCTTAAGATCGTCGCTAATTAATAAACACATCTCAGTTACCAAGATCAGCTACTCATTGCGCTGTACTTGATGTGAACGAATACGTCACATGAGTAATACTTAAGTATCAAGTTTCGTTTATAAATCAGTCTACAGTCAGCTGATGACGTACACCTAATCCGTAACTTGAGCTCAACTTCAATTTCGTTTATTAATACTAACAAGATCTCAAGCTTGGCAATAAGTACGAGTTTTAATCTAAGTAACGTTTATCAATACGGGCCTCGGTTACAATTCAAGTTTCATGTCTCTAGGACCAGCGGTTTAGGCTATGCTTTCATATATTAACAGTCAGACAATCAGTTTATCATTTTGTGTGTCTGTTTGTTTGTCTATCTGTGGCAGCGTAGCTCTTGAACCGATTTGGTTGCGGTTTTCCATTTGTTAGTAGGTTATTTATTCATCAAATTCGATTCTGCTATTTCAAAGTTATTAACTATTTTGTTAGCTGAAGTCTCCATAGTTCCAAGCAACGAGCTACGGCGTAGCGCTTACTACGGCATAGCGCTTACTACGCCGTAGCACTTACTACGCCGTAGCTTTCGAATAAGTAGTATAATATAATTTTTTTAAAAGATTGAATTGTTACTAGCGGTACATGTTTACTCAACGTAGCATTAACAAGTTATTTTAGTTTCAAAACCAGGCAAGTACTAATTGTGCTGATTCTCTTGTTGACAAACTTAACTAAATTTAAGTGAAATGCATCTTTCTCTTTCCATTTCTTAAAGAAAAGGACAGAAGATACATTTTAGTTTAATCCTGTCAAATTAGACAGCGTCTAAATTTGACAGGACCTAACTAATATTTTATCTTCTGTCCGTTTCTAAATTAAATGGTAAGAGAAAGATGCACTTAACTTAAATTTACTTTAGTTTGTGAATAAGAGAATCGGCACCATTGTAGCTTTTTTAATTTTTTCTTTGACATTACTGACTTCACATGCCTCGGAAAGCAAAGCCGTTGGTCCCGGTTGTCATTAGTAGAACTTTGACAGTCGTTACGGGCAGCAAAGTCCAGAAAACCAGGCCAGTCTAACCAAGGGTTTCGTGTCGCGCAATAACTGGGTTGAGAGGTCCGATAGAGCCGAGTCACACCGGAATGGCAGCGGCCGGCAGCGACGCGGCAAGCACACTTTCAGTGTGAAATAATTTTAAACTTTAAGGGCCGAGTCATACCGAAATGGCAGCGGACGCGGGCGTCGCCGCTGGCGGCGTCGCGGCCCCGCGCGCCTGGTATCTTCTTGACGAGTTTACCAGCCCGCGGTGCCGCGAGCGGCCTCGCGACCTTTTCAAGTATTTCAAGCGATACTGGTCTTTTGTGTATGTATTTAAAGTTTAAAATTATTTCACACTAAAAGTGTGAAATAATTTTAAACTTGCCGGCCGCTGCCATTCCGGTGTGACTCGGCGATAACTACAACAATACTTAAAAGACCAGTATCGCTTGAAATACTTGAAAAGGTCGCGAGGCCGCCAGCGGCTGCCAGCGGCAACGCGAGGCCGCTCGCGGCACCGGTGTGACTCGGCCCTTAGACAGTCGCTTCACGTAAAACAGGTAGGTTGGAAGCCGACCCCAACACAGTTGGTGGAAGGCTAGGAAGATGTTAATGATGTTTCTATATTCGCTTTGAACAAGCGTGGTGATCAATGCTCGTGCCTTCTCTGTATGAGAAGAGGCCTTCGCCCTGCAGTGGAAAAGATATTTTGAGCTACGGGTTTTATAATTAAAAGATTGTTTTAACATATACGCTTTAATTCAATTTTATGCTGATTACACAAACGAGCTTTATGTAAGTACGTAATATCAAAGTCACATTTTTTTTTGGAATTATAGAACAATTTACAACCTTATTTATTTAACGATTGGGCTTATTTTACAATGAACGCTGAAGATGAAGTTATCGTAATTTGAAATGTGGTTATACCAACTTGTTTTTTTTGTTTGTTTTTAAACTAAAGAAAAAAATTATCTATAAATCTGACAAGATCATTTTAATAATACAATCATTAAAACCATTTTTTATTTTTAAACAAGTTGGCAAAACCTATAATTATAATTTTATTTGACAATATTAAATAATTAGAAAATACTTTTTTTTTCAAAGATTTGGATCAGTTCATTGTAAATAAATATAATAAATGTAAAAAAAAAATTGAAAGTGAAGTTAAAATTACATAAAATTTTAATGAATTACCACATCTTTTCAATAATTATTAAACTGACGATTATTACCGAAGTTTTAACATTGACTTGTTTAATTAATTAGTTATTTTAATTATCTTACTCATATTGACAATATGTTTTGAACATTCGATTAGCACTTACCACTAGATGACAAGCTCATATTTTTCAAAATAAAACTTTGAAAAATTAGCAACAATAATTTAGCAACAAAGAATGATGTAAAACATTCTTTACAAGAGGCTTTTATTAGAAAAAACTAAATTCGAGACAGGATAAAAATAAAAAAAAAAAAAACAAAAAGGTATGACTTTTATTTTTTCTTAATATTATATAAAAAACGCAAAGCCTCAATATTTTTATGACTAAAACTTACGAAATATGTTATGAAAAGAATGCGCTTATTAATAAAAAGTTCGTTTTTTTATATTATTTATACTAAATTGGCAATATTTAAAGTGATATTTTATTCTCAAAATGGCGTAAAAGTATAAGGCACGGTTTTAATATTTTACTAAATTTACTTAAATTTAGAAGGACGTCAACCCAGCTAATATTATTATCTAAATGGTTAGTTACTCGCGAAAAAAACTGCTTTGGCACTTTTTCAGTTCATCATAATCTTTTTTTTGTAAACAATAAAAAACGAAAAAACAAAATGCTTTTTTCGATTGATATGTTTTAATAATTGGATTTTTCATGTAAAAAAGGTAAATAAAAAAAGGAAAAAAATAAAACAAAATAAATAATTATTAGGTTTTTTATTTTTATTCGAAATGTAACAATAGACTTTTTTGTAAATATAAAATCGTATTTAGTCATTGGATGGATTCTCAAATTTGGAGAACAAATAAAAAGGAATTGACAATCAGTCGAATATTTTGCGAAAATCATTGCAATTGTTACAAATTCGATGTAAAGAAAATATAATAGAAAATAATTAAGTATCTTAATAACTTAAAGTATAAAATTAATAAAACTTTGGCATGTGTATTATGACCGATTAAATTTTGGGGCTGAAATGCTATTAATGTAAAAAATACAATTAGGTACATAATATTATTTACATAGAAACAAGATGGACATAAATTAAAATTAATTGAACTTATTTTTATTGTCAGTTCGCGCTTTGAGTATTAATATTTTTTCTTATTTACATCGTAAAAATGCAGAGAAAAAGTAACTTACGAGTAAAAATTTACAAAATAATAATCAGAACTGTAAATATTTATACAGTTATTTTTTGTAAAAAATTACAATTTACAGTTTACAAATGACAGTCATTTAATATTTGACACATTACGTAATGGGGTCTTTTATAGTAGTTTATTTATTTAATTGAAAGTCTGAAGACATAATTTAAAAATAATTGTAAAATTACAAAAAGAAAATGTACCCTAAGTACGAAGTTTATGTAATTTACATTTTTTTTTCATGAAAATAATAAGAAAAAATCGTCAGGAACAACTTCTAAAGTTTCGAAAACCATTTCTAACGATAAAAATGTTTTTAATATTTTCTAGAGAACAATTTTAAGTAAAAAACGATGACAGGATAAAATTCAAAATTTTTCCCGATTTAATAATTTCTTGTTTTTTTTTCAAAAATCGTATTTCATAACAATCATAATTATCTTAAAAACTTAATTATTTACGAGAGATCCTTTCATGGAATCAATAAAAATTTGGATTCGCATTTTAAGTAATTTGTTCGACAATTCGAAGTTTTTAACTATTTAGCCTAAAAAAACCCTTTTTATAATTTTGCCAAGACAATTGTATCAACTGACAGAAAACAAGAACACGCATTAAATGGGACTTTTTTCTTAAAGTTACACTTTATATTAATACCTAAGTAAATTTTTTTACAATCTAGCGAAGTCAATCAAATGGATAAATCACCAAATTGTCGAACAACACAAGATCCAGCCTTTAAACAAAATTAAAAAGAATAAAATCGTACATTTACAATCTAAATGTATTACCTAAAATGATTTTATAATTGGACATAAAATCATATTTTTTTGTTCGCCTATGTCATTTGGACGTATTACCTATTACAATATGATAAGTCAGTCGAACATTTTTAATACAACCCGACCAGCCCAAATTCTAATTTAGGCAACATTGTCATCTATCTACGCAATGGACACTAATCGTTTGAAAGTTCGTTCTTGTATCACATTCAATTATTTTAAATCTATCTACAATTTTATCTAGTCCATTTATTTACACTCCACTTCAAAGTTTACACTCATAGCCGACTTTACACTTTTAGTTTTTTTCAACTTGTCGTTTACACTTTAAGTCTGTCACTTTACACTTTGAGTCTGTCGCATTACACTTTAAGTTGTGTTTAGACGACGTGTGTTTCACTTCTTTTGTTAAACGATTCGTCGATGGTGACGTTCTGTTTTTTGTTTTCTTTTTTGATAGTCCCGTACTGTGGGACGTCAGATGTCAGATTCTGTACTGTTAGAATCTGATTGGAGTTTTGCGGCGTGCTTGATGATATGGGGCTTCCGTATTGGTTGCCGTATTTGTGACGTGACGGGTCTTTGAGGATTGACTGCGGCTGTTTCGGCGTTTGAGTTTGGAGTAGATGCTGTAACAAAAGACTTGTTTTAGTTTTAAAACACATACACAGCTGCTATAGGGATGATTGGATTAGAAAGATTATTGAGCTCATTTTCTGCAAAAAATACTCGTTTATTTGGCAGGGTGAGATCCTAAAATTAATTATTTCATCTAATATTCTAACCTAGCCTCACCATTTTATGAAAGGATGACAACAATTTCATGGAAATGATCAATTATAAGACTAGTCCACCACATAATATGGTTAATAAAATTAGAGACTTATATCTTTCATTTTTTTTTTCAAAATAAAGCAATTTTCTAATTAATAAGTCAAGGTTAGAGTAAAAATCAGTTTCGTCACAACAGGAAAATACCAAAATTTACAAATAAATAGTCCATTTCAATTAAGCTCAATTGAAATTGAATCACGTATTTCCTTACGGCATTTACACAATTACGTCCTCGCCGTAAAATGACAAAGTTTTGGCAAAAAGTTGAAGATACTCGAATCCATTGAAAAGTTCGTGAAGATTGGAATTTCAAAGCTTTAGCATTGTAAGGGGAATTTTGTTGTTAATTAATCTGAAATTATGAGATTGTTCATGCCTAACTGGTTATGTAAAAGTATTGTGAACGGGATGAAAATACTCCCAATTTACTCAAAGGATCTTGTTGGAGTGATTCTGGTTAATTTGACTTTCTGTGCGTTTGTTTAGTAAATATTTAGACAGTTAATTTTCTACAAACATTCTGACAGGCAATGGTTAACTAATTTCTAAGCAAACTATTTATTCTTAAACTATTTTTTTAGTACTAAAATTATAATAAAATCAGTTTTTAGAGTCTTATAGTTCTCTGAAGGAGATCGTTCGGTGAAAATGTCCACCACATCTATTTTTACCGCATAAATTGATCTTAGGCCCGGTCCTAAAATATTCAAACTAAAACACAGCTGCTATGTAATTAGCCTCATCAATTTTGCATGCATTTAGCATAGTGCTGATGCAATTACAAACACATGAGACAATGGTGCCGATTCTCTTATTCACAAACAAACCAAAATTTAAGTTAACTTTTATTATAAGTATTCGTTTAATCCTGTCAAATTAAACAGCGCCCGAATTGGCGTATTTTCAGTCGTCATGTTTTTAATCGCGTCTCAATTATCTATGGAGTGTCTTAATTTGACAGGACTTAACTAATATTTTATATTCTGTCCTTTCCTAATGAAATGGAAAGAGAAAGATGCACTTTACTTAAATTTGTGGTTAGTTTGTCAATAAGAGAATCGGCACCCTCATTTCCTTAGTAATTGTACGGATGAATTGTATCTATGGATGGTTGTTAATTTTTCACACAAAAACTATTAAATGAATTTTTAAAAACTTTTATTTTATTTAATCTTTACAGTAAAATTATTGTTTTAAAATTTAACTTCTGTCCGATCTGACATTCTACTATCAAAATCAAATGGTCTACTTAAACAATACAGATCTTAGACTACAAAACAAAGCTATCGTGTAGTACGCCACAAGTATATCACAATAGGTCTTTGTGTGGACTGCCAAAGGGCTAACCCGTGGCTATCTGTCACAATTTATCCAACACTAAGGTTTCTAGGTCATGAGACCTATCTGTAACAATTTGTTAGTGGTGAGTGAGAGTTAGGCTTGGTTTAGCAAAAAGGTTAGAGCTAAGGTTAACGATCTGTAGTTGTTTGGTTAAGGACTGTAAAGAGGGACAATTTTTTATGTTATTGAATGACAAATTAGCTGGATTTGCATTTGATGATCAATGGCCACCGTCTGTTATACAAATCATTCAATGACTGCTCCTGTCCTGGGTGCGGTGGGAGGGCGTGTCAGACTTTTACTGACTAAAACCACAGATTAATAAATAGTTACTACCTAAAACCCACTCATGTTCCTTCGGTTGTTCTTTATGTTCCGGGGTCACGGTAACTATTATAAACATTCCGCAACCCCGGGAAATATTAGTAGCTTAACTTATAATAAAGTCATTTGAAAAAAAAGGCTAAATCAGCTCACCTGTCCACAATTGCCCTGGTGCAATACAGTGACGTCAGGAGGAGGGACGGCGGCCATCTTGTCCATCCTCTGCCGCCTTAGAGTGCCGCCAGCCGACTGTCTGTCTATAGGTAAAATTCTTTATTGATTAATGTATCTGAGCTCTTTTACAACTAATTGGTTCCCAGTGACACCGAAAAAATATTTGAAAGAAATAAAGAAAGAAAATTTTTTATTTGGGACACGTTTAAACACACAGCAGAAAACCACAGATTACAAAAAATATATATAAAGAAGAAAAAAAAAACATTGCGTGTCATTTGAAGATAAACTTTGTGATTTTGATTAATCGAAAATAGGAAAGACTTTAACGGTTAATTTAGGGAAAATGTTTAATTGTTGCGTGACAGATTCATCAAAGACATAATAAATAAATAACAATTAAACGGTTTGTTATATTCAAATTGGATTACGGAGAAATTCATGATACTCCTGAGAAGTTATCGGAATACGTAAAAGCACAGTAATTCTACCGAATTTAATTATTTTGGCCTCAATCTCAATTTTACGAACATTTTATGACATTGATTTATCGATGAGAATTGGTACATTGAGAATTGTTTTCAGGTGAAACAGATAGAAAATCTAATCTAGGTAATACATATTTTTTTCATTGGAATATTCTTTTAACATTATTCCCAACCACTGTAACCACTGAAAATCAAAATCAACAGTGGAGTCCACCAGAAAAGCGCCGAGCAATGAAGCTCGACAAGTTCCGTAGAATCGATTCAACTATAATAAATATTTGACATTTGTTAAATATTTCTTCCTTGACTATAAATTAAATAACCATCAAAATATTTAACATGCCTCACAGTAAAATGTATTGGATTCCATACCTATATTATTTCATATTTTTATATATATCTATATAATTTTTTATTATATTTTATTACCTACATTCCTTGCAAACAAACAATTCCAATATTAATATCATTTCAACTGTCTTCAATCCCGCAACGAAATCAAACTAAGAAAAACAGAATAGGACTAAGAATTCTCAAACGCATATAAAAACAGTAAAACTTACCATCAAGTGCATATCCGTGCGGGGGGCTCGCCATATGTGAAGGTGACCCGCTCGCTAGGCCCCCGTTAAGCACGTGAGGTTTGGGCAGCGCGCCCGCGTACTGCGCGGGGGGCGTCGGCGTGCGGCCTTGTTGCTGTGGGGGGAGGGGGGGATTAGTGACTGTCAAGGCAATAATATTACCTAAGTTTAATGGTGCTGTTAACGAGAAATCTGAAGGGGGACCTAGTGAACATGAACACATTAAGACTGATTGACAACCACTGCATCAGTACACTGTTGGATATAGGCCTCTTTTAAAGGGATTTAAAAGAATAGCTTAGTTATGGAATTTAAAAAAAGAACATCAACTTGTTCCTACACTAATATACAATACTGGATGAAATGTAAGGAGCATTAAATATTTCTTTCTCTGATTCCAGGCTCGGTCTCCAAGCAAGGCGTGTTAAAATGTAATAGTCACTCTGCTTGTCGCTTTAAATCTTGTACTAAGTAATTTTTCCTACCGGAGTATTTATTATATTTTTTTTCAAGCTTAACTTAAAATCTAAATATATTTAACTCAAAGGTGACGCACTAGCTGACACATGATTTATCAACGCACAGCCCAAACCGCTGGACGGATCGGGCTGAAATTTAACATGCAGGTAAATGTTTTGACCACCCTAAAGGGATAAAATTGGGGATGGATGTTTCGAAATTCACGCGGGCGAACCCGCGAGCGAAAGCTAGTTAAACCTATAAATCAACAAATCATAAATCAAATCTATAAATTCTAATATCAAGTTCCTTACCTGTTGCAAATATTCACCAATCAGCGGCGGGTATGACAAGTACCTATCCGACGCCATGTTGTAATACGAGCCGTCCAAAGGCGGCATCGGACTAGGAGCTGGCACGTAGTTATTTTTACCTGATAGCACAGAAAGATTGTTTTATTGTAACAGAAAAGCATCAAGTATAAACATTTAAAAATATTGAATCAACAGCACCACAAATAAACTAAAATTGTCGTACAGTCAGCAGAGGATATGCAGAACCATCAGATATAATTATTTTTTCTTGAACACCGAATTATTTTATAATTTAATTATCATTTTATATTTAAAACAAACTATCGGTTTTTGAGAAAAGCTCTAAAATATCTGATGCCCGTAGGTACTTATCTACTTTGGTGACTGTACATCCCATATCGCGCAAGCAAAGTTTATCGCTAAAATTCATCACAATTTGAGTTATAAATAACCATATGCTAAATGTCATTTACAAAGGAATTATTCGAAAAAAAATCGACTTTATTATGGAAGCATATAAATTTAAAAAAAACATGCCAATTTTTTTAAAATGTCCTTTTTCTTCTGCTGATATTCGATGCATGCATAAAAAGTCATATATTAAAAACAATGTCTCACCAGCACTTCTGCCAAGTGTGCTATGTCCAGTGATATCCTTATGTCTATGAGGGTGCGGCAGAGTCCTGGCGTGGTCTCCATCGTAGACTGCATAGTTAGGAGGAGGGTAGTCCAGCGGCGGTGGGATGACCAGGCCCTGGTCATCCATTAGGAAGGCGTCTGTTGTCTGTTGGGGAGAATTTGGTTAGTTGTAAACTTGTATTACTAATAAAACGTAAAAAGTAAAACTTGTAAACAATTTATCCTGCTTGATGAATAGTTCAATGCTTCTAAGGTATCAAATTCAGTTCAAATTTAGATTTTTTTTAAAACTTAAGTTGTAAGGCTTACTTTGTTCGCTTGTCAACAAAACAAGGCGTGTTTAACATTTTAATATTCTTTTTCACTCTTATCACTTTTTTATTTGAAGAAAATTTCGTATAGAATAAACACTTTAACTACTAAAAACTAATTTGTGGCCATGACTTCCTCCAAGTAATAGTTAGGTGTGATTTAAGACACAATTTAAAGCACTAGGCATAGTGTAACTATTTATGATAAAAATTTTTTTACGGGAGCGGTACTTCCAGAAATAATTTCTTAAAGAAAAAAAATATTGACAAAAGTATTAGTATCGGAGCTTACCTGACTCAACATATGTCTAGTCGGCATCGATGGTACTTCAGGTATCGGTGGAGGCTGCCTGTCATCTTGGCCATCATCTTGAGAATAAGTCTCAGATTTCTCCGACACTGAACTCAGAGTCTCTCCAGTCATCGTGTCATTGTATGATGACGGAGCATACATTTCTATTGTCGCTGATTTAGAAGCCTGGCCTGCTTGTTCTGTAGAAGAGAATGATAAAAATGATTTTGGTGATGAATTTCATGAGATAGATGATGTAGATTATGATGTAGTTGATGAATTTGATAAGGTAGGTAATGTGGATAAAAATGAACATGAATTAATGATGCAAAGTGATGAAAATAAATTATTTTAAAAAGTTTGTCAATATTTGGGCAATTTTTCTCTATCCGAAACTACCTATTGGAGTGGGCGACTTGTACAACTATTTTACTTGTAAATGACGTTCAAAATGCTTTTTTTATTGTGTAGTGGAAACAAATTATGTATTTCGAGTTGATTTTGCCTAAATTGTTGTAGTGTACTTAAAATTGCGCGAAATGTATAATATTATTTTTGAAATATACTTGTGAATCCGATTTAAAAAAATCATCAAGGAATTTATGAGCTCGAAGGTAATTTAAGGTTGAAATGTTTTTACAAATAATACGTGCTTTTTCATTGACAGAGACACAGCACCATTAAATCGGCAAATATAATTACTTGCATTTCTCAACATAATTTGTAGAAAAATAAAGTTACATGTAAAATATTATATCAGTATCATATTTGCTCCTAATTGTTTTATTCCGAATAAGCAATATGTATTTCTTATGTCTGTTTTGACTATAATTTGTATTTTAATTGCGTCATTTTTGAACGATTCTAAAACGCTTTGCTGCATTTGAATTAAAATAATAGAGAACCGTGATCTCGTTTCTTATAACAATGTTCTTTATAAGAGAATGAATATCTTCTCCAGTTTCTCCAAGGTTATTTCTCCTTAGATTAGCTAATTTGCTTATGTGTAAATAACACCAAAAATAACCTTAGATGTAACGAGCTACATATTTGTTAAGAAACTCAAGCTTCTCATATGAAGTTATTAATTTACGAGAAGAAGGGTTATGTTTTAACAAGGACAATTAATTTAGTAAAATAAGCTGAATTTTGCTCAAAACATTATGATATTATGTACGAATTTATAGACATTTTGTCCTTTTGGGAGCAAACTGCTCAGAGTACAAGAAAATATATTTTCGTTACTCTTTGTAGGTCACGTAACCACCGCACTTAAACACGTTGAATAAAATATTATTGAGGAGAGCTAAAACGGCTTTGTTTTAAATATTTTTAGTCAATAAAAATATGAATCAACTAATTCATTTTTTGCAGCCAGAAAACCTTATTAAGTTGAAACGTGTAATGAACATGGAGATGATGAATATGATACAGCACATCTACACACAAACGACATCAAAGATAAAGTAATAAAAGAAAAAAGCCAAAATAAAACAGACAACTCACCTTTCAATCGTCTGGAACGTCTTTTCAATACAAAACAAGCAACTAAAGCAGCATTTATCAATACTAAGACGACTCCAGTGATTGATACGTAAATAATTACAGATTTTGAGACATCAGCTGTTTCTACGAATTCCGTCGACACGACATTCAACTCGCCTACTTCTGAAGAAGCTTTAAAGAAGAGAAAATAACAAAATAATTAGCAAAATAAAAAGAAATAAGCGAAAATTTTCAGATGAATATGGTTCTGTCGTCAGTAAAATAATGTAAACGAAAATCTTTCAATTTGGTTGTGAATAAAATTCTAAGTAAAACATCTTAAACTGTTATTTGACAAATTAATCAAAAACCGTCATCTATCTTATCCCTGACTACAACAATAGTCTTTTTACCTTGAGCTGTACAAACAGAATACACGGTATCTACTTTATTAAGTACTACTCTACAAAACTCATTTTTTGTTATACTATTGTCACTTAAAACTGAAAAAAAATATTCTGTTACGAAATTCAAGAATAAGTTACTGTTTGAGTGAACTTTCACGTTGCCCTTGACTGTAATATAATTTTCACGGTCGCTCTTTGTAACTGAAAGCTTCAGAGCGTTTCAGGAGATATGCTTTTAATGTACTATTGAAGTACTGGCCCGCTTCACAATTTTTTGTTTTAAATATTTGAGCGTGAAATGGAAATTGCTTTTAGTGAATGTCTAGGATATTGTTCATTTTGTTTTTAGGTGTAATGCGAGGACAAGAAGAATGTAAAAATGTTTGAATAGTTTTGATGTAATACTTGTCAACATTTTTGTAACACGTGCCAAAATCAACTGATTCGATGTTGAGCACTGCGAACAATATTTATTGTACAATAAATTATAATAATATTTAGTACGTCGATCTGTATAAAAAAAAAGCAAATAATAAAAAAAATACTAAATACCAAAATTCTACTAACACAAAACCACAAACATCAAAAGAAATTTAAATCTAACATCCAACAAAAACTCCAAAAGCGAATTCAAACCTCGAATCCTCTTATTGGTCCTTTTATGAAGACAGAATCCGATCAGCAATACATTCAGAAGTATCAAAGCTGTTCCAACTATTGTTCCAGTGATTATGAACACCCCTGGTACATTGTAGTTATATTCTTCAGAAGAAGATTGTATTGATGAAGGGATCATGTCTATGCAGCATGGAAAGATTTGGTTTGGATTAGAACTGGACCAAGTATAGTTCCTTGTGGAACTCTGGGGGGTTGACTTGACCTGTGTTAACTTTGACTTTGACCCTAGTCACTTTCACTTTTGTGACCTTTGCTGTAAAATGTTGATCAAGCGCGAGTAGACTTGCAGGCGAAGGGTTCTGTACCATCATAGAAAATTAAATGCAAGAGAAGACAATGTTTCTAATATATGAACCATATTTGGTTTTAATAGTTATTTAATTCAATTGTTTTTATTTCAGTCATAGTGAAACACACTATGTGAATATTTCAGGTGTCTATGTTAATAAAAGACAGCTTCATGACAGACAGACAGTCAGGCAGACAAGTCTTATTAGTAGACTCTCGTTCCAAAAAACCACCCTTTGCTTATAGAACCCTAAATAAATGCGACTTCATTAATTTGAATATTAACACAAGACTTGTTTAACAATTCCAAATATAATTTGAAATGTGTTACGCATTGCTAGTTGTCAAAGGCCTGTCTCTGGTATTCATAAACTGTTATCATTCATCTCGCATGCAAAAGATATGAGAACAAATACTTATTATGCAAATAATATTTACTTTCATATCTTTTTGATCTTTGATTAATAAAATAATAAATTCGTGTGTAAACTTACTCAGTGTAGTGACTTTGGTGTCGTCGGGTCGGTATTTACTTTGGCCAATTTTATTGATAGCCATAACAGAGAAAACGTAGTCAGTATTTCGTTCCAGACCACCAATTGTAAATTTTGTGGAGTTTCTCGGTACTACGTCTTCGTATTTATAGGATTCTTCGAAGATTCTCCTGCAAAAGTTAGTTTAGTTAAATTGTGGGATTTAAGATAAAGGTTCTGTTGGGACGTCTGTCTTTATTAGATTAAAATAACCGCTCTGCAGATGAAGGAAAATTATTTCGCGCAACTATCAAGCTTTATACAGTTAAGTTGACAACGGTTGTCACGTGCAACCGTTGCGTTAGCGTTGTTTCTTAAAATTGCTAGGGAATAGTCATAAAAAATGTATGCGTGAAGCGCGTTTAATTCGAATTTACCGTTAGTTTTTTTTATATTTATGATTTGGTATCGTTAAGTTTTATCATCATTATCATTTGACACAAAAGCCTATCTTATAACGCTACACTTTTCTGCAATGTTAAAACAAAACAATTTAGAGAGTAAAAATAACTATTAATCTATGTGGCAGCATACAGAGTGTGTGCTTAAGAAAGATTTACATTCTTACTAGATTAGGAAACTCTTGAACTTATCTTCATTTACCTTAATTTATTGGAATTTATTAAATCTGTTTATTTATTTATTTTACAAATTTTAGGAAAACTTACAGCTGATTAAGTACAGTAGTTCGGTTGTTAATAACATTAATAAGGCCAATTACAAGTTTCCACAGATATAAAAGTAGACATAGATATATAATAAAGGTAGTAGACAGAAAAAAAAACTTATGATGACGTTTTGTTATCCCCACTTCTCTCTTCTCTTTCTAAAGTTAAATCCTCACATACAAAATAAATGAAGAATTATTCACTACTATCAAACAATCAGCTTACCTATACCGTATCCTGAACCACGACGGCAATCCTCCATCAAACCCAGGCACCCATTGTAACGTTACGGTGTTATGGGTAACGTTCGTCACCATCAATGATATAACTTGATCTAAAACAAAGATATTTATTTACACTTGAATCACAATGTAACAAAGGGGGACTTAATGCCTAGGCATTCATCAGTTTTTATCCCGTAAATCCTATGGGAACAGAAACTACTGTGTGTGATGAGCACGAATGTTTGTTCTGTGTCTGGGTGATTTATCTATATTATGTATGTATTTAAAAATATATAAGTATGTTTATCAGTTGTCTAGTTACCATAGTACAAGCTCTGCTTAGTTTGGGATCAGATGACCGTGTGTGAGTTGTCCGAGAATTAAAATTTATTACTTATTTATTATTATTAACTACGCGGGTAAAACCGCGAGGGACAGCTAGTAAAATATAAACGATAAAATTATCTGATTTAAGTGTGTTTATAATACACACAGTATTTGATATTAATATTTGCATTTTAACACTAGGCCCGAGATAAATAAATATTACTTATTCAAAGGTTTATGCAATTTGACTGTCAAAGTTACACAATCGCCAAACTATGAAAGTTAAAGCGACGAAGAATAGCTAAGCCAAAATACACTAGACTAAATATTATTTAGTAACGTTTATTTATTTCAGCCTTAAAGACCTTGAAAAAAGTGCTGCGATGTCGGGACATCGCACAATATTATTGTACAATATTATACTCTTTAGAAGGGTCTAAAGAGTATAAATATTGTACAAAATATGTTAGACCCAAAAATTATATAACTATTCTTCTCAATCCTTACCTGGGGCACTAGTAATATCCAGCTTAACAGACGTGGTAGAGAATCCCAAGTCGTTCCTCGCTCCGCACTCATAGGAGCCGTAGTCTGAAGAACTGACGTCATTGATGAGGAGTACAGAGGTGTAGGTGACAGGATCCAACTTGTGGTACTCCGCGAAATACTTGGTGGAGGTGTTGACTGGCAGTTTCGCTCCGTTTTTAGACCAGGTGAAGTTTGGTGCGGGAGCCGCTTTACATCTGGAAGTAAGGAATAGTTTGTATTTGTGGTGTTTGACAATGTTACTCTCACAACTGAGACAAATTCAATGACATCTCATAATAATAATATGTCGAAATTCTTTAAACGGTTTAGGCTGTAGAAAGTGCCATAGAATAAGACATACATACACTAGAAAAATATAACCCACCTTTCGGCAATCGGGTAATAACACGCTCTCTTTGTATTAAATAATCCATACATTATTAATCTCAACTAAAACTCACACATCCATGCTTCTCATAATCACACTGTCAAAACTTTTCATTGAGTTTAGCCAAGCCTTTGACACCATATATCAACTCTTCCTACCAATACCAAGCTCATTCATCTTCATTACCCATTAGCGCAATAAAGCTAGCTATAAGCTCAAAATTATTGCCATATCAATTACATTTAAAATCATTTTGATCCTTTACCACAGTATTAGGCACAGGTGTACTAAATTTAACTGCCGAAACTAATCTTCAGTTAATTAAATTATAATACTAACGACCTATTTATGATTGATGAGCTGATGTTTGGCTTAATCCTTGCTTAAGGGGATTTCTCTCTAAATATAAATTGAAGGACTTGTTTTGTTATTTCAATGGTTATTGTGTATATATTACAATAGTAATGTTGTGTTGTTCCAGAAATTAAGGGTATCTCTTTTTTCAATTCATATAATCTTCGAATTTACCATTTTGTATTGTCATTATACTAAGTTCTAAGTACCTTACTTTCTTTTTTAACACTTTCTCATTTATTTACACTTAGTGCGCAAGAAATTTAATGTGAAAATATGTACTTTCTAAAGAAAACATCGCGATGGAATCTAGACTGTATAAATACGCCATAAGTAAGAGTGGTAATTAAAACATTTGCCTTGCAATGGAACTAAAATAGGCAGGTAAGATAGTCTATAGACTTCAAAAATCCGGAAATATTTGCTTGATACTTCAAAATGCATTATCGATGCAATTTGAAGTTCAAGTGTGTGTGTGCTTGCTGTGCCTGCAGCCAGAACCAATCTGCTGGCGCAGTGTCCTCTTATTAGAGCCATGTGGATAGTCAGCGAAGTTCATGAGAGAGTTGATGTTCTGTGGTGCAACTTGAGTGTTGACTTGAATTCGTAAAGGTTACACTACGTATCATATGTAACTAAGATGTAGGTTAAGTTTTTAGTTTAAGTATACAATTTTATATAAGATTTAGATTAAGGATTAATGTGTAAGGCTCCGCACATTAATCCTTAGTCTAAATGCGATCCAATACGATAGTATTGGATCGCAGATCTGTGAGGGTAGTGGTAGGTAAGATTTTATAAATAAATAAATAAATAAAACTTTGTTACATCTAAA
This sequence comes from Athetis lepigone, assembly GCA_033675125.1. Classification (NCBI taxonomy): domain Eukaryota; kingdom Metazoa; phylum Arthropoda; class Insecta; order Lepidoptera; family Noctuidae; genus Athetis; species Athetis lepigone. The sequence continues at coordinate 12,394,158 of CM066228.1, read as the reverse complement.
GAATGAAACAATTTGTTCAACATACACCTCTAACATGTATAATTTGTAAGTTTTAAGTTTTCTTCGTATGCTTATATTGCCAGTTTCCTATTACCTAGTAAAGCAAAAATATTTTTCTGTGCATTTGGAAGAGTCTTAAACCTAGATTCTTAGCTAAAAACCTTTTCCATTCATATATCTTTCCCTCTGACATTTCACGTCCTATTTGATCGTAATAATTCAGTCTTAGTCCTCTTTCTCACTGTCTTTTATATTCACAATCTTTCCCCTTTTAAGATAAGCAGATTTTAGAAGTAAAAAAATGTGCATGACTTGTATTTTTATTTGATTCACGAAAATGTGACAAAGAAATTTTTTGATAGCAGATTTTTTTACAATTACTTAAATATCTATTTTAGAGGTAAGTGGTTTTACACCACACCACGTACACCACCACCACACCACTATTTATACACCACTTATGGTGTAAAGTGATTTTTGAGTGACCATTTCAGTTAGGTATTTTTATTTGCCATTGGAGTTTGAACTTTTATTTTAATGACATTGAGGTTATACACCTAAAGAACCGTTTTAAAAATATATTTACATTTTTTAATATTTTACAGAGACCTCAATTCGAGAGATTCAGACTATTTCTAGGAAATTCGTAATGGAAAATTCATAATACATTTTAAAATTGATATTTTTTGGTTGAATTTTCAAATACCACTTTTAAATTCGCTTATACATCATAAAATTTAGCTACAGTGTAAAATTTATGTTCCTTGCTTCAATAGTTTTTATGCGTTGATTTCCATAAAAAAACCTGTCAAACTATATCAAAATAAATAGCACAACTTTACTTACTTGCAAGTCAGTCTTCCAACCTGCCCAACATTTGAAGCTGACTTCATCAAACTTGGAGAACTGTCCAGTTCTGGTTTAAATTTCACCACCAGCATTACATCTTGCCTTGCTTCACTGCCTATACCATTATCTACCACACATTGAAAATTCCCAACATCTTCTCTCGTCGCTTGCTTTATCACCAAAGTACTGGTTTGATTCCTAGGTTCAAAAGTCACTTGATTCGAGTTGATATTATACCCCTTTCGCTCCCAGCGTATATTGTCGGCAGTCAAAGGGTTGCCTGCAAAAGAAGGATTTGATGAATCGATTTAAGTCCACTTTCCCGTTCTCAATAGGAATAATAAATTATATGAAGCGATATTTTATTTGTATTCTGCTTCGTACATTACGTAAAAAAATAAAATATTAAATAAATTTTGTTGAGTTTCACTGTGTGTATATTTGTGAATAATTAATTGAGGGTTGGAGTTGTAGGTTTTAAAGAAAAGTATTTTTTTTCGTTTAAATTTGTTTCAATGTTTTTTTTTTTCGATTATCGACTTTATCAACCTTCAATTAAAGTCTATAGCACATTAAACTTACCATTAGCCGTACAGGTCAATGTAGCATCCTGATTAGCACTAAATACTTCAAGCTGTGACGTCGATTTTATACTCGCTGGATCTGCAATAAAATTCTCATTAAGTCTCACGTATTACTATTTCTTGTATAGACCGTTGTTATGGAAAATTCCTGAGCATTTATAATATTGTTCCTCCATCAGAAAAGAAATAATATAAAACAATCTTAATACACAGAAATGGAACACACAACAAAGCCTACAAATGAAGACAAAAATCTCCAATATGTAGCAACCAATTCAACCTACACAACTAGTTATTTGTAAGTACAACTAGATATGAACAAAATAATAACTTATCATTAAGCTTTCAACAATATCCAACAAATCGTCTATATAAAAGAAAAAGATCTTGCAATAAAACCGTCACAAAGGACAACTTAGTACCGACCTCCACAAGGTATATTAAATCAAGACAAACCTAGTTCGCTGTTCACAATTTAATAAACTACATCTAGTCTTGAACAAAGTATTCAATTTCCTTCAGAAGGAAGGCCGCTTAAATGAATTAACTATTGAAGAAAGGGTAATTAACCTGCGGCCCAGAGACGAGGGTTCCGAAAATACTTCCAATTTGCAACCCTTTGCAATTTTGATCGGTACATTACTAACAATAGTTGATCAACAATTCTGTTTGCGAAGCTATGAAATTTAATGTATTATATAGCTATCATTATGTATCAGAGGCAGTAGAGGGCTTTACGTCAACTTGTCATATGTAATGTATAATTTTGCTTTCTGCCTCATAGTAGATCTTGTTTAAGCTTTAAATGATTTTAGCAAAGGATTCCATTTTGAATGTTTAAGTGGAAAGTTAGAGTATAGGGTTTAATAATAACCCTTCTAAGTCAGTCACAGGTACTTTAGTTTTGTTGAGGGTATAATATTTGACATAATTAACAATAATAGTCATCTGTTGATACAATAATAACTCAATCTCAATTTACAGAAAAAAAAATAGTAACAGTAATCTCTCCCAAACAATCGTCTCAAATAAAAGAAATAATTCAAAAATCACTTACAATGAACGGAAACGCTAATATTCGCCACAGCCGCTCCTTGAGAATTCACTGCTTCACAAGTATAGATGCCAGCATCATGTCGAGTCAACTTAGTCATATTCAGCATACTGCCTTCAGATATTATCCTGTCATCTAGATAAAACAAAATAAAAATTTGAATAATCTTATCAACCAGACAGATGTAATAATTTTAATGTTAATTATTCGTTTTAGTTCTTAAAATAACATCGTAAACGAAATGTTTTTGTATTAAATTTGTATTAAATATAAATATTGTGAACTTTAAAGTAAGCAAGACATTCACTTGGTATTTGATGGTAACCACTGATTGAATCCACGTTGTAAAACCAATGCACTGTACTGTTTAGTTAATTATTTCCCTCATATTTTTACGCTCTTTATGCTCATTGTTAGGTAACCCAATAGCCCGCATGAATACTTGTTAAACACATAGCCGTTTGTTCATTTTCTAAACTGGTTTAAGCTTTAATTCTCTTATTACACATGTTTACATTAGTTAGATCCTTTGAAAGGGTCGTTTTTGCACAAGCCTACTTTTAATTCGTAATTTCAAGCATTAACGTCATTTAGTTTTTTATTCGATTTAAATTGGTAGTCGGTCTACATATTTGATGAACACAAAAATCTATCACAATTTTATGGAGCAATGAATTTGATTGACCACAAAATATCAATTGTTATTTTAGTGAATTATTTAATAGTTTATAGAGCAATTAGCTAAACAAACTCTTCGTAAGCTATCAGTGGGTTAATGACGCTTGGTTTCCATGTTTGGATTCTAGAATTTAATTATTTGGTTACATGTTTTTGAATATTTACCTTCATTAGTGTTTAGGATTTGCTTTGAATACAATTTGCGTATCAGTAATTAATACATTTAAATTTATTAGCAATTTAAGACAAGTACATACACTACTAACTAATAATATTTGTATCATTTATGATCTTACAAAATAAGCTTTGTGTACACAAAATAATTAGTAGTTTAATTACAAGAAATTCTAATTAGCACTGTCTTTAAGAGGTCTTTGCTTTAAAAGAAACTAATTATTACGGCCTGAAATTAAATGTTCGTAACAATTAATTTTGTCTGGGTTTGTAATTTATTACGTTTCAATTTACAGTACCAAGAAATCTATGTTTTTGTATAAACCGAGCTCATAATTTCCTCCTCTAACACAATTTAACAAAAAATGGCGTAATTCATTTCTCAAAACTAGCTTTAAAAATGCGTGACCATAAAATGGAATCTTTTAAAACTTACGTACTTATACGGACAAACAAACAAAAATCACAAAGTTTTCTATTCGATGCAAATATACCAAAATATAGTAAAAAATGCAACATCTCCAGATCAGAAACACTACTTACTTCCAGTACTATATGAAGATTGTGTGATAGGCAGTCCATCTTTGGTCCAAGTATACGTGATGCTCCCAGGGTTACCATCAGCTCGAAGAACAATGATTAGCGGTTCATTTTCGACTCCAACAGTCGTGTAGGGCGTTGTCTCATCGAATATTGGCGCATCTAGAAAAAGAAGTGTAAATTATAACATTGTCAAGGCAGACTAAGATACTTCAAACTTCAAACTTCAAAACTATTTTATTCAAATAAACCAATTACAGGTACTTTTGAATCGTCAAGGTGTCAGTCTGTCAAAAAAAAAATGAAGCTAGTTGCTCGTTCCAAAAAGTAGGTCCCATGGAGAAGAGCGAGCAAGAAACTCCATGGACACTCTTTTAAAATCAATATATTACAATAATTTGGTTACATCATTCATTGTTGTATCTAAGGTACTATGTGAGAACAACGTAACAAGTCGGACATGTTAGAAATATTAAAATAAACAAAACAAATTTTAAAATAACTGTGGCAGCTAAGAGATGACCAGTCTCATCAGACAGCGCCCGTTCACGGACATGACGTATGGATTGGCACCAAATAGCTCAACCATTTTGAAGGGAACCAAATGATCCAACACACACGCCACCGTCAGTGAGACATTTGAGTGAGCATGACAAACTCCCAGCTGCCAGAGTATATTCAGTCAATGATAGACAGAAGAAATGTAAAGAACATAGTGCTCACATTGTATGCTATGTGAATTTATATAAAACAAACACTTTGACTCGACACAATACTATTATTTTTGTAGTTTTACAATCAGATTTTGTCGAATACTAATCAATTACACGGTTGTGGAGCTAGACCAGCATCCAGCCAAGCATTTTTGTCAGCGATATAATCGCTCAATTTATAATATGCCTGGCTATATAGTGTGCGTTTTATTTTACTTTTAAATTTAGTTTCATTCAGCGATAGAATGTGAGGAGGTATTTTATTATAGCACTTTAAACAGAACCCCATGAAAGATGAGTCTACTTTAGCTAGCCTAAAGCCTGGTTGAACCAATTCGTCCCTATTTCTAGTATTATAATTATGCCTTTGCCCTCTTTTACCAAAAAGATTCAGATTTTTTCTTGCATACATGATGTTTTCATAGATAAATTGACAGGGTACCGTCATGATGTTGATTTGCTTAAACAGTTCCCGTAGTGAATCGCGCATACGCAGATTGTATATGGATCTGATGGCTCTTTTTTGCAGAATAAAAATAGATTCAACGTCAGCAGCTCGTCCCCACAATAAGATACCATACGACATAATGCTATGAAAATAGGTGAAAAAGACCAGCCTCGCGGTATCTACGTCAGTAAATTGCCGAATTTTTCTAACAGCAAATGCTGCTGAGCTTAACCGACCTGCAAGGGATGTTAAATGAGGACCCCATTGTAGTTTTGAGTCAAGCGTGATTCCTAGGAAAACAGTTTTGTCTACAAATTCTAATTTCTCTTTATTAAGAACTATATCACAATCGCTACTTTTGACATTTGGTAGAGAAAATCGAATGCACTTAGTTTTATTACCATTTAATACTAAATTATTTGCCGTAAACCAATTATGGACCTGAGTGAGGGCGTTATTTACGCAGTCAAGATTTTTGGCCCGTCTATTAATCTTAAAGATCAAAGAAGTGTCGTCGGCAAATAACACCATATGAGGTTGGTGTTTAAATTAATGGGGCAGGTCATTAATATACACTAAAAAGAGGAAGGGACCCAATATTGAGCCCTGTGGAACCCCCATTTCTACTTTCAAGCCACTAGAATTAACTCCATTTATCTGCACTTGCTGTTGTCTGTCGTTTAAATAAGACTTCATTAAATTAATCGCAAGTTTACCCAGTCCATAATGCTCAAGTTTCAGCAGTAACGTGTCATGATTTACGCAATCAAATGCCTTGGAAAGATCACAAAAGATTCCTATAGCATCCTGCGCCTCTTCCCAAGCTGTAAATATATGTTTTAATAAAGCCACACCGGCGTCGGTCGTGCAACGTCCTTTGGTAAAGCCATACTGTTGCTCGTGTAAGATCTTATTGGAGTTAAAGTGAATGAGCATTTGATTAAGCATTACCTTTTCAAACACCTTGCTGAAAGCCGGCAAAACGGACACATACTGGTACTGATTCTTTTGTTCACAAACTACACAAAATTTAAGTTCGATGCATCTTTCTCTTTACATTTCATTAAGAAAAGACAGAAATATATATTAGTAAATCGACATGTTTGGCCATGTTTTTAATCGCGTCTAAATTATTTATAGAGTGTCTTAATTTGACAGAACTAAACTGATATTTTATCTTCTGTTCTTTTCTTAATGAAATGGAATGTAAAAAAATGCACTGAACTTTAGTTTAGTTTATCTGGGTTGACTGGTAGAGAATGCCTAAGGCATTTAGTCCGCCCTTGTACGATTGTGCATGAAGTTTAAATAAATAAATAAATGTACGAGAGAATCGGCACCATTATCTTTTCTGTAAATGATTAAACTTAGGCTTTCAAGAACTAATGTTGAGTATTTTTGAAATTCTGTTTCTTTTTCCTAAATAACTACACATAATTTAAACTACTCAACTGTAATAAAACATTAGTATTAATTGGTTAATGAACCTTTAAATTCACCTAATGAGGTCTAATCAGTCTTTAGAAGTTTTATTCCTTTAAGATATTATTTGATAAATTTCTTCATACTTTCTATCTTACTCTTTCTTTTTTAGCTCAATATCATACTTACATAAAACTTTAAGCGGCAGTGCATCATGAACACTCCTCTGCAGGGCCTCATTCATAGCCTGACAGGTGTACACCGCGCCGTTCAGATCCTTTGTGATGGACAGCTTTAGTTCTATTGTGGACACCGTTCCTCCGTGGAGACCTTTCGTCTTCTTTGGAGGTAGACCTGGAAATGATCATAAGATTGAATTTTCTGAAACTTTGGGTGTATTCAGACTCTCGTGTTAAGGAATGAAGACCGGTATTGTGTTTATTTGTAAATAATTTGCAATCGGTTTGTCAGTTTGCTCAATAGAACTGATTAATAAATATGTGTTGTCGTCGTGAGTCTTTGTTTGATCTAGTAAGTCTCGTCAATAATGTAGCTTTATGATTTGATTTTTTCATATTATAAGTATTTTATTTTTATATTATATTAAAGAAACGAACAACATTCAGCTTAACCCTTTTCATTTTCAGAAATTACCTCTTACAAACAAACCCTTTTCAAAACGTTACTAATGATTTGAGTCCCAAACGGAAGACTGATATACGTTTTGAACGACCATTCCAGTTACACTAGCTACATATTGACGACTTACTGGCCCAACGCAGTCATGTAGCGGAATCGATTTGCCACGCACGACTAAATCACGAATGTGTATAGACAAGGGATTTACATGCAAAACAGTGCGAACACCGTCCTATGTTGCTTTGTTAAATTGTCAATGAAGATGCTTTGGGTCAATAAGATGGAGACTGGTGTTTTCTTTAATAATTTGCTTTTGATTTGTTTCGTATATGTTATGAAAATAGTGCATATTCATGCTTTGACTGTGTCTATGCGTCGAATTCTATTTTGGTCATGTTTAAACCAAAACTCTATCGGCTGACAACCACACATTAAACATTGGTTAGGGTAAAATTTGATTTTAATTTAGGAATTGTCTATCGTGATAAAATGAAATAGCTTATACCAAACAATTTAATTGCACATCATAATTTTTTAACGAGTTTGAATCGGATTTTCTAACTGACAACCTCAGAGAAGAAATGTTAAAACACATTCAGGAATCACCGTTTCCTTTCAAGTCCAGACATCTTTACAAAATATAAAATGATGGTCCTGTCTGTATGTACGCTAAATCTTTTGAACTGCGAAACGGATTTTAATATGCTTTTAACGTCAATAAGTAAAGTGATTCAAGGAAAAGCACACGTACTTATTCAAGTCGAGATTGCAAAAGATTTTTAAGTCCAGACAGAAAAAAAAACATAATCAAAATTTTTATTTATTCGATAATGCAGATTCATCTTATCAAATCTTTATCTTTACTTAGTTAAAAATGGCTTATATTTAACTTACAACCGAAAATAGTAACATATAAATTATACTACTCAACGGATGTTAATTTAGTTTTCAGCAAAATTCAGAAAATGTTTTTCAGTTCTAACCTTGCACTGGGATTCCATCTCTCCACCAAGACAGTGTGGCAGGAGGGTTACTGCTAGCAGCGTCACAGAACAGAGTAGCTTCGATTCCCACTTTAAGCTCTTCAGGCTCCACTCGCACTTTCACTGCTTCTGGGGCAACTGTTGGAGAAAGGGTTATTTTAGTATTTTTTGTATTAGGGTTAAAAAGTGGGCTTTGTTTTGGTTGAGCATAAAATGATTAGTAAACTATTTTATGTTGTGGTTTTGAAATTATTGGTACTATAATTGATTGCATACTATACGCCTGCCGAGTATGTGATTCATATCTCGGTTTTAGATCTGTATACAATGACATAATCATTACTTTAAGAATGTCTTGCTTACTTAACATTTACATAATATTTTTAATACGAGTACTTCACACTCAATAATGTCTGTATAACTAAGCTTACTTGGTTATATTAAAACCTAGCGACCGTAATATTAAACACAGTTTTAGTTACTACACTTTTGTCATAAATTATAGTAACCTACAAAGTATGCCGTGTATCACTTTTGAGCTTAGTATGTAGCTAAAATACTAAGCTTAGTTTTGGTAACAATACCTTCATTTATTAAAATAAATGTGATTAACTTGTCTAACTATTTGATGAATACAACTTCACACAATTCCAAGCCTTTAACATCTTGAAAACTGAGAATCCACTACTTGTGATGTTAGCCAAAGTCAGCTTTTCCTCAATTTGCTGAAGAACGGAATCAGCTGTAATCCTCAGGCAGTCCTAAGTAAACATTAGGTTACGAATTCTGTTGAATAGTGAGGAGTCAAGATATAATGTTTTGTTATATCCCTTACTAAGTTCTCCAGCGGGTCCTAAGGGCTTGAATTTGCAAAATCTATTAAGTAATTTATATAGTTTTTGAAATATTACTTCTCGTGATTTAAGTGCCCTTTTTATAAACGTTTTTTTAAGCTTGATCTTGTATGTTTATTAATTTGTTTTTAGATTACAACGTATAAAGCTTTTTCAATTACTTCTACTAAAGCGGTTTTTATTCATTTCCGTGTTAATGAAACATTATAATGATTTCAGTTTGATCTGATGATGAACGAAGGAGGTACACAGTGAAACTCTTCAGCGTTCAATATTTTTTTTTTATATTGAACCCTGCAAGCTAGCATATTAAATAGTATTTTGCAGCATCTAGGGTCCCGAACAAAGACAAAAACAATCCTTAGATCGATCCAGGCGCTTAGGAGTTTACTGATATAAAGATAAATATTTTATTGTTTTTTTAAATAAAAGCACGTAAAGCCAATTTTGGCTATTCTACCAATGTTAAAACTGAATGACGATAAGTGATTTGGAACTGCAAAACTGAAGAAAAGTTATTTTAATTGTAAGTAAGATGAAGAAATTAAAAACAATGATCATACGCCTTTTTTCTTAAAAGTCGTTCTCCAAAATCATGTGTTAAAAGTCATAGCTCATTACAGCCACTCCGCACCGACTCGCCTTATAACCGAGGCGATCCGGTGACGCTACGGAGTTGATGTAGTGAGCACATGCCCATACAAGTCCATATAAAGAATACTAGCCGCAGGAGGCGAGTCGGTGCGGAATGGCTGCCGGGTGGCTGTAATGAGCTATGACCTTAAAGCTTCATGAAATTGCAATTCCTTTTTTTAATGAAACAGTTTGACTTACTGAAGATAGCATTTTGTTTTAAATTGGACTTAATAAACATCTAGATTACGTAAAAGTACTTACAATAAACATTCAAGGTGACAGTTTCAAACAGTGGTATCTCAGTGGCACTGTTGGTGGCTTCACATCTGTATTGAGCTTGGTTGTCGGTGACGTTGGTTAATATGGAGATCTCAGCGGAGACCGAACGCTCAGTTGTTTTTGTTACTGAGTGGATCTGAAATAGAAAACGTATGTTAGTGCTGGTCAGTTTTTAAATCCACTAAGGGCCGATTTTTCAATAGTCAGATAACTTTTATCTGAAGAGTATGTTTGACATTTTGACAGCTTTTGTATAGAAAATATGTCAAACCGTCATATTTATTCCTCAGATAGAAGTTAACTGATGATTCAAAAATCAGCCCTAAGGGTGGGTGTGTATTACTATAAAATAACTATATTTCCATAATGATATTATAAATGCACAAGTTACTGTCTGTCTCGCCAAAACTACTGAACGGATTTAAATGAAATTTGATACAGAAATAGTTTAAAGCCTGAGAAACACATAGGATAGTTTAAAAAAAAAAAGCAAATTGACTGGCTGCTGATCCCTACTAATATTATAAATGCGAAAGTAACTCTGTCTGTCTGTCTGTCTGTCTCTTCTTCACGCCTAAACCACTGAACCGATTTGAAAGAAATTTGGTACAGATATAGTCTGAGACCCGGAAAAGGACATAGGATAGTTTTCATCCCGAAAATCCCCCGAGAACGGGAACCACGCGGACGAAGTCGCGGGCAAAAGCTAGTAATATATATTTTTGACCCTGTTACCGTGAAACACTAACGCGCCGTCGACGCGGGCCTGGTCGGGCGGCGAGCTACCCATCGCTTGCCGTCCGCAGACCCGCGCCTACGGTGGCCGGTAGTCATCTTGCGACTCTCGACGTCTACGCCTGGGTCCCTGTCTATACTATACTTTTAAAATAAAAATTTTAGTTCCTATTTTAATTGAATTGACACTGGAATTTGACTGACAGGATTTTTAATTTGACCAAGTCAAAGTCCTTTCAAATAATATTTCATTCGTACCAAATCTAACCTGTCAAATTCATAGTACAGTCTTTTATTCAAATATTTCAGCTATTTCATTGTATCATGAACTGAATAGAACCTGATATTACCTTTGCAATATTGATATTTTCGGAACTAAATAATATCGGTTCAATAACGGGACGGTTCGGAAGCGCCCATTGTTTCGCTATTAAGAATAGTTTAACGGGGCGGAACGGTTCGATATCGATACTCGAATGAATTGTATCAATTGTAAATAACTATCTCTCTTGTTTTTAATATTTAACTCGGTTTTGTTTTTACATTGGCTTTTCATGTTGACTATTATTTATTTATTTAAAAAACTTTATGCACATGTAAGAAAACAATGCACAACGGCGAACTTAATGCCTTAGGCATTATCTACCAGTCTACCTTAGGGTGATGCAGAGACAAAACATGGCAGGTGCAAATTAAATTTATCAACAAAATTTTATAAATAACAATTAATTATTAATTAAATTAATTTTTTTTATTATTGTATATTTTATTTTAAATAATAATATTAAAGCTAATGAGAAGATTTTGTGTTTCTTGCTCATTTTTCTCCATGCGAATCAACCTTTTGTATAGGCAGCTAGATTTCAATGAGCTTTATATGGCGTTCTAAAGTGTGTTTATTATGAACTAGCTTTCCCACGGCTTCGCTCGCGTTAGAAAGAGACAAAAAGTAGCCTATGTAACTCTCCATCCCTTCAACTATCTCCACTTAAAAAAATCACGTCAATTCGCCGCTCCGTTTTGCCGTGAAAGAAAGACAAACATACAGACAGACAGACACACTTTCCCATTTATAATATTAGTATGAATTGTCTCATACGCTTGAAATTTACCTTTTTATGGAGGAATTTCTATAAATATTTTCTTATTGATTAGCTATTTTTCTCAAAGAACACAACGGCATGTTTCATGTCTCTACGACCAGCGATTGGGGCTGTGCGTTGATAAATCAATCAGTTTACCATTTTGTATAGGACACTTTCTATGGAAATTCGCTTTTTAAGTAAGTCAAAACCAGATTTCTCTAAGTCTGGTTTCGATCGAAATAAGATTAAAACCTTCTTATCATTTTTAAAAGGTATTACTTAGCTTAGACTTTACTCATGTAAGTCGCATGGATAACGACCGTTGGGCAAAGGCATCTACACAGTGGGTGCCAAGAGATGGACATCGTCGCCGAGGTCGGCCTAGGAAAAGATGGAGTGATGACCTTGACACATACCATAAGGATTGGTTCGAGGTGGCGAGGAATAAGAAAGTCTGGAAGGAGTTGGGGGTGGCCTTTGCCCAGCAGTGGGACAGCACAGGCTAGATAAAAAAAAATTACTTAGCGTGCACTGTATGTAGTTACGGTGGATCTTACCTTCTTATCATTTTTGAACCACGTAAGAGTAGCCAGTGGGTTTCCTCCTGAAGAGATGCAGGACAGCCTCTGTACGGTACCGGCAGAAAGAGTGGTGCCAGGGATGTAGCCGGTGATCATTGGGGCGGTGGGGGGATCTGAAACAAAAGAGGGAGGGGTGATTAGCATTTTCAAATATTTAACCTTCGGTCACACGTGATTTGAGACACAATAGAAAGACACAGCCCGACAGCCGGCTGCCGCTTGGTCGTCGAAAGGTTACGGTAGCCATTGACGGTCATTTTTCTCGTCAGTCTAGTCGTAGAACTTAGAACGCGTGGCGCCACTCCAAATGGTTTAGGCGGCCAACCAACTCTGGCAAGCTGATTCGACACTCACGATCAAATTTTGGACGTACGTCAGTTCAACTGACGCGCCAAAATGACTATCAATGGCCACCTTTAGATAGGTATAGTAATTTCAGAGACGGACCGATTTTCTTTTGTCTAAATCAATTCTGTTTTAATGTTGGTAGAACAGAGGGCCTAGACAAGTGGCATTGTAGAATAGATAGCGAAAACGAATAGATTGTCAAATGTATAGAATTGACATAAGCTTTCGCTTAACAATTTGACATCTCCATACATTTGACAATCTATTCGTTTTCGCTATCTATTCTACAATGCCACTTGTCTAGGGGGGCACGACTTTAATAAATTGAGTCTCATTTATATGATAAAACAGCTGCCGAAGTAACACAAATAAAATAATGTTAGTTCATGTTATTATTATTAAATTAAATGTAAATTGATTTTTTTGAATCGAAAATGTTGGAACCATTCTAATTGGATAGAACGTCAAATTAAACAGTGAAGTACGTTTTTATCGATGTTTCGTTTTTATTATTTTTAGTCGTTCACTACAAAATCCAATACTTTACTAAAAATAAATAAAAAACTATAGGTACCTAATTTTTTACCAACATATCACTGTGGTGTTATTTTTCTAATTTAAAAATATTATTACCCTTTTTAAAATTAAGCAAATTAAAGACCCGAAACTTAACCCTAAAATTGAAAATACTATTAAAGGAATATTTCTTTCATTGCCCTGTCATTCCATTGCCTAAATTATGTAGTTAATTATCATTAATTATCAGTGTGAAATGACAGGCTACGAGTGAATAAAACTTGTTGTATACTTGCGATTTTGCGATTATGTCGTACGATTTTTTGTGTAGCTTATAAATGTCTTGTTATAGATTTTTAGTATCTTATTATAAGTGGATGATCTGTGTATGGTTAGCGATAGTTTTAATAAAATTTCAGAATGTAAATCATTAATTAAAAAAAAAAACTTTTTTGAAAGTTGGAAAACCACACCATTCCACCATTTCTTACATATTTTTTTTTAGAATTAAGAAAAAAAAACAAAACAACAAAATATAACATTCTGTTTTCGAAGATTCTTCTTACGAAAACACACCAACAAAACTATATTCAGTAAAACTAAAAAACTAAACTTTGACAGTGTCACCAAAACTCAACGACAACAACTTGTCGCGAGTTTGTCCCAACCCTACAATTATAAATTATAAGGAAGGGTCTAGTCACGGCGTGGTGATTAAAATAATGGGTACAGCCCTAGTACAGGCTTGTCACTAATTGGATACCATGTACGTGTTTGTATAACATTGTAATTATACCCTGAGCTTCGAGTATATTAGTTTTAGGAAAACGGCAATGTTTTCTGGTGTAGAAGCAAGCTTAAATTTTGTAAAAGAAAGTATTTTTTTGTATGTTTTTTAAGATTTTTTAACATGAAGAAAGGCCATGGACTGCTTTTCGATCTACGTTCGCGATAACGCTAGGGTTAAAATATTTGATAATTATTTAATTACAGTGAAATGATTTAAGATGCTTCGTTAGTAAGCGAAGCCGAACAAGAACCAATTTGATATTTTCAATTCATTTGCACATTTAGCCCTTACTAATAATCACTGTGTAAAGTTATGCAATGAATAAAGCCTGTGTAACCATTCATTATTTGACGTATAAACCTGTCATAACTTTATGCAGCGTTTATTATTAGTAAGGCGCATAAAGTTTATCTTCGGTATCACAGACAACGGCGAAAGAAAACTGAACTTACAATTTATTAATGTCTGAAATCACCAATCCCCCTTGAGCAGGAATAGTGATCAATGCTTATGCCTTCTCTGTATGAGAAGAGGCGCCTTTTCTCTGCATTAGGACAGTATGGCATAATATTCCATTAGTATAGTTTTATTATTTTATTTTATTAAGTAAGAACAGACGTGCGAAACTAATTGAAATTCCATAACGGAAAAGGCAACCCTATAACTTAATTAATTATACAGAATGCTTAAAATAATCCGCGGTTTTGGAAACCCAGTTTGATTCAATTAATAAATTAAAACTATAGTAACCAATCACTTTTATGCTAATATTATAAATGCGATAAAAGTCCATGTCTGTGTGTATAAACGGTTAAACTATTTAACCGATTCCATTGATACGCACTAAGGCCGTTTTCACTGCCGTAACTATTTTTTTTGGGGAGTGGGAAATCTAAAATGACTACTCCCGTCCATCGTGCATCGTGTCAGACTTTTACTGACTAAAATCCACTCATGTTCCTTCGGTTGCCCTTATGTTCCGGGGTCACGGTAACTATTATAAACATTCCGCAACTATCACGTTACCGAGAACGAGGTAACGGTAAGCCGAGTTCAGTATGAGGTGCGTGACGTGCTATGGACACGCGACTATAGTATGTTTCGCCACTCCGGCGCCGCCATCTCGCTAATGTGACGGTGACGGCGGCGATGGACAAACAGCCTAAGAGTTGAGTTATTTTTTGGTTACATATACTTTGTCTTTTTGAGAATCTGTCATATAATCAATCCCACCACACTATTTGGAACTACTGGAACTCCTGAAAGCCTGAATCAACAGTGGAGTCCGCCAGAAAAGCCCCGAGCAATGAAGCTCGACGAGTTCCGGAGAAACGATTCAACTGTCTTGGATCCCGCAATGAAATTAATCAGAAAAGAACAGCGGAGGAGTAGGAAAAATATATTTTCCACTTCCCTTCATAACAAGCAGGAGACAGAACAGAACTAGGCCAATGGGCACAAAGGGGCAATTACAACTGGGAGAAGTCCAGGTTGCCTAGCACCACGGAATAGAATCTGTTAAAATTAATGGGTCCTAAAATGTGAGCTGTTCGATTGATGCGAATAAGTTAACACGCCATTAAAAGAATAATTGTTAGACTTTCTAGCTTCTTTTTCAAGAAATAACTAGAAAGGACCATCCAGAAAATCCCAATCACGAATCTCCCCAAACATAAAACCTTCAACGAAGTATATAACCAGGCGAAATAACCAGAGATTTATCCAATAAATAGTCGTTCGCAGTATCAGATAACGGTTAGGGAGTTATTCTTATCACGTTCGACTGCAATCAGGATTCATGCGACAACCTTTGTGGGTTATACGGGAGGACAATTGGGGAGGGCCGGCTAGGTGCCTGAGTGACCTTGGTTTTAAGAAAACTGTTGGAGGTCTTCATTTGTTTTTGACGTTTCGATTTTGATTCCCAAACGGGACAAATCTTTATATATATAATTCTGCTGTGCGTGTGTATGTCATTGAACTCCGCCTAAATGGCTTGACCGATTTAAATGAATTTTTCTGTCTGCGTTTGAGTGGCGCCCTGGATGGTTTAGATTCACAAATCAGCCCGGCAGATGACGCTAATTACTTGAAAAAGCATGTGATCTCGGAAACGACCCAAACGATTTCGCAGAGATTTGATATGTGGGGGTTTTCGGAGACGAGAAATCGATCTAGCTCAGTCTTATGTCTGGGGAGGCGCATGTTTTCGAGTTTTAAGTTAAAATGTTTGGCGCCCAACGAAGTGGGCACGGGAAAGCTAGTTATCCTATAAATATTGTAAATCTGAAGGTTTGTATGTGTGTGTATGTGGATGTTTGTTACTCTTTCACGGAAATACTAGTAGGGAACGGATGTTGATAAAACTTTGCAGTAACAAAGCAATATACATCAGAATAATATTTAAGATACGAAAATCACTCTATAATCAGCTAGTAGTATACATGTATTTGTTACGAATCTGGAAGTTTATATGTGAGATTTTGTGTTAGAAAGCGTAGAAATTCCAAGTAAGGAATCTGGGGTATATTTACAATTGCGACTTCGCCTGAGACCAACAGTAATAATGCTATCAGCAAATGAAGCTACTAATTACAATCACATTCTTTACTAGCTTTTGCCCGCGACATCGTCCGCGTGGAGTAATAGTTCCCGTTCCCGGGGGATTTCCGGGATGAAAACTATCCTATGATCTTTCTATATCTGTACCAAATCTCATTCGATTCGGTTCAGTCAGTGGTTTAGCCGTGAAGACAGACAGAAAGACAGAGTTACTTTTGCATTTATAATATTACTAGCTTTTGCCCCCGGCTTCGCCCGCGTGGATGTCGGTTATATCGCGTTTTCAAGAGAACTCTTCAAAAGTTCGGGATGAAAACTATCCTATGTTCTTTCTCAAGGTCAACTCTATCTCTGTACCAAATTTCATTAAAATCAGTTCAGTGGTTTAGGAGTGAAAGCGTAACAGACAGACATAGACAGAGTTACTTTCGCATTTATAATATTATATTAATAAAGGGATATTAAGTACGGATTGCACACAAAAGACACAAAACAAAATAAAATGGCGAGCTAAACCCCTCAATAAGTTTATATTATACGTTCATTACAACAACACTATCTAAAAACCTCACAAAGAAATACATCACAAAACAAGAACCGCAGCTTTCCCGACCAAACTCTACACCCGTATGTTTTCAAGTACTCAGAAAAACTCGCGATCCTAATTTTCAGGAGGTCGTAAGCTGTTTCATGATACTCTGTACTAACTAGAAAACTGACAGAAAAAAGGTGACATTCAGAGGTCACCTGCGAATCAGCATTTGCAGTTATTTGACCTTGGACCTTGAGGTCAAATAGTATTCTTTTTTAAATATTTAGTGTGGCGAGACGTGAATTTTGAACGTGTGATTTGAATACTATTTTTATGTGTAGATTTAAAAGATTATAGAGTTAAATATTTCCAATTAAATTTTACGTTTTTTGGTTAAAGACAAATTCAAATTGTTTACTGATTTAGACCTTCAAAATGGTCTACTAACGTTATTTACTAGTAAAATACTTGAATCTATTCTAAAAAGTCGTTTCGTATTGAGAAAATTGACACGAAGCTCCATGCGTACTTTTAAGAAAAAGGCGTTAAAATATTAAATTCTCTGCCCCCGTAAGTCGTAGCGTATTGTATTTCTTTTTATTGTTATTAAAAGAAATAAGGAAGTTGGAAAAATCTAATGATTATTATTAAAAAATTGGTTTAAAAATATGTTTAAGTATGTAAGAATATTTTTTTTGGGGGAGTGGGAAATCATCAAATGACTTCTCCCGTCCAGGGAGGGGCGGGAGGGCGTGTCAGACTTTTACTGACTAAAACCCACTCATGTTCTTTCGGTTGCCCTTTATGTTCTGGGGTCACGGTAACTATTATAAACATTCCGCAACCCCGGCAGGCGTTGGCCCTGTTGGGCCCCTCCCGTGCTGACTTTTCTTTAAGGCAAAGAGTCATTAATAAGCTAACTACCAATAATCTTGTATAAATTACATCACGGTACAAATTATCCCCTTTACAATAGTCACTTCCTCGATCGATATTTACAAGAATATACAAAACCTTTACAAGTCTTCAATCATCATATAATCGCAATAATATAACTGTTTGTAAACCAGCAAGAAACCTTATAGCAAACATAACTACATTCCTGTGTGATTCACGTTTTTATGTACATATTCCACAACTGTTCATAAATATAGAAATGTATGTATGTGTGTCATTAGATAGGATTAAGGAAGTGAACGGTTGACAGTTTGTGCTTTTTTCGACGTTGGAAACTGATGGACTGATTTTGATGTGATATAAAAGGTTTTCGATAGTTGGTTGGTCGATTTTAAATGCTATTATTTTCAAGTATAGGCCCCTCGTTTGGCGTGTTGTTACAACTATTTGAAAATCTTAGCCTTTTGTTACTGTATGCACTTGTCTTGTCTGGCTGTCATATCTGTCATTAATGTCAAGTGTTACTTATGATCGCTGTCGACTTTGTTGTTTTGTCTGTGGTATAATGTTTGTTCGCCCAAATGACCTGTGATCGACAAACCATACCATCGCCAGATAAAGGGATGCAGATATTTAACTTAAAAAACTCTCCTTTTTAATCACTATTTATTAAAGACTAGCTTTTGCCCGCGACTTCGTCTGCGTGGAATAATAGTTCCCGTTCCCGGGGTATTTCCGGGATAAAACTATCCTATATCCTTTCTCGGGTTTCAGACTATATCTGTACCTAATTTCGTTCAAATCGGTTCAGTGGTTTAGCCGTGAAGAAGAGACAGACAGACAGACAGAGTTACTTTTGCATTTATAATATTAGAACGGATTATAATCGTTTTTGTAGTTCAAAAGATCTAAACCTTAATACAGACAAAAAAATCATGTGTATACTATCCAAAGATTATCTACATTTCAATACGGACTAATGCGTTGACTATTTGTGATATGAATATCCAAGTTACAAACATGTCTCCACTAAGTAATACCGTCATTCTTATTCAACCTCGTTTATCGGGGTATATGTATGTATGTATGTTTATATGTTAAGGGAGGCAATGTGACGTAAACTTGTATTATGTATATTGGACTGTATAAAACGGGGTGAATTGAGTTTAGTATTGCATAGGATGCAAACTGAAACTTAAAGTTATTATATTTAACGTTTCGACGACCAAACGACAGCCGGCTATCGCGCTGCTATGTCTTATGTGTTTCGGTTCACGTGTGTTCGAAGTTTCTAGAACCTCCTGCTGTTTGAAGTTGGTTAAAAATCAGCAATTTGCAAAAATACTTGAAAATGTTGGACGAATAGATTTTTTCAGGACAGCGATTGGTTGTTGCATTTCATGTCGCGGGTTCAATTTCCGCTTGGAACAAATATTTGTGTAGCCTAGAGCTATTTGTTCCGAGACTAGTTATTTTTATGTGAATTTAAATGTTGGTAAATAGAGGAGAAATTCATAATATCGAACATAGTTTAATGAAAATAGTATTTTTTAAACGGTGTAGAAAAGGACGCAAAAGCAGCGCGACCGCCGGCTGTCGCTTGATCGTTAAAAGGTTAATTAGTTTTTTTATGTATGTACACCGATTACTCTGAGATTTATGACCTAATTTACGTTAATCTTATTAAGTTTTAATGAAAAATAGTTGCCATTTGGTCGCATAAAAAAATTACTTAGTGTGGCACAGTAGTTTTAATTTTACGAGCATTTTCGTTGTTTAACAACTACCTATTTAGATGATGAGTTTTTTATTTTTATTTTATTTAGATGATTAAAAAGAAAGCTTCTTTAATGTCAATACACTCACCCTGACCGCAAAAAGCCACCTCAGCTTATCCCATAAAAAACAAGCATTATATTTCAACAATCACCGTGCCCAACCGTCTTCACAACTTCAATCGGGCATCAAACCTGTTACCCTGTCACGTTATCAGTATCATTAATCATTGATAACGGGGTTATCCCAGGGGTATCAGCAGAGATGACGGATAGGTACATAGATTGTAAGGTTGATATATTTGTTGTATATTATCTTATTAGGGACTAATACCCTGTAGAATTGTTTAAGTAGAATTTTATGTTTTATTTATTCATATTTTATTTTTATTTAATCATATAATGAAATGAATTCAATCTAATGTAACTAATTTAATTAATTTGATCGACTATAATTCAATATATTTAATCAAACTCTCAAACTCAAACTCAAAACTATTTTATTCAAATAAACCATTTACAGGTACTTTTGAATCGTCAAGGTGTCAGTCTGTCAGAAAAATGAAGTTGCTCGTTCCAAGGAGTAGGTCTCTTGGAGAAGAGCGAGCAAGAAACTCCATGGACACTCTTTTAAAAATCAATAGATTACAAAAATTTTGTTACATCATTCATTGTAGAATTTAAAGTACTATGTGAGAACAACGTAACAAGTCATAATGTAAGAAGAGATATTGTAAATTTAAGGAATCGAAACAAAATTTAAAATAACTGTGACAGCTAAGAGATGACCAGTCTCAGCAGACAGCGCCCGTTCACGGACATGACGTGTGGATCGGCACCAAATAGCTCAACCATTTTGAAGGGAACCAAATGATCCAACACACACGCCACCGTCAATGAGACATTTGAGTGTGCATGACAAACTCCCAGCTGCTAGAGTACATTCAGTCAATGACAGACAGAAAAAAAGAAGGCACGTGCAATCGAACATCGATCACTACGCTTGCTCAAGGCGGCATGGCGATTTTAGACTTATATTCATTTTATTTTAGTCTTAAGTCCAGGTTTTTTCATGATATTTTCCTTTAAAATTATATTAGTTTTATATATTAACGATTTTCACACTATATTCTTTTTTAGTAATGTTTTTCAGAAATCTAGATTAAGTAAACGTAAAGAGCTAAGCGAAAAGTGGATAAACCAGCATTAAAAATACACATCCAATTGCTTGTAAAAAATCAATAAACAAGAAAATCTGAAGCAAAATAAAACCCAATCCAAACGGGTATTAAATAAAAGAAACCTCTATAATGCTTATTTAGACAGCTTAAAACACACTCTATCCCCCCACTTTACAGCAGAATACGCCGTAAAAAAATCTATATAAAAGAGCATTTAAAATGCCATATAACGCTTTTTTATCTGCAAAATATAAACCGCGCGCTCAACATAGTACATTAAAACGCAAAATTTCAGGGCTGCCAGCAATTATTGCCACACTTGTGTTCCACTAGGGTTGTCACCGCAGGGAGCTAACGTCGAGCAATTAATTCGTGCGATGTCCACGGCCTCATTACTTTAATGAGAAGAACGTGCAGGACGCGGCAACCCTACGTATAGCTGTACAACGATTTAATTTTAGTAATGGTGTTTTTTAGTGTGCAGATTAGATGATGTATTTTGTTTTTTATGTGTCTGTGTGTTTGTAGCTTTGTTTGTTGTTACCGTAGGGTAAATGGTTGTTTTTTTTTTCTGCTTTTGCAAGTTTTTTTCTGTTTGGATTAGGCGTCGCTTGTGTGGATATGGTTTAAAATGAAAGCAACTCTTCATCTCTAAATTTAATATAACATTTTCACAAAAAAGATTTCATTCAGACATAAGGAAATGTCTGAATGAAGTCTTAGTAAATAAGGTGTATTTAAAAGAACCAAATAATAAAATTTATCGCAGACCATAAGTCCATAGGTAAAACATACACATTTATACACAAAACATACATACATACATAATTACAACTACACAAGTTATTTTAAATACTCGAATGACGCACGATGACTGGTCATCCAATGCCACATCATTGGACTGTCCATCCTGTCGGCTACTATAGTCACCAAGCTGTTGGAGCTGTCGCGCACTCGCCGCATCAGGGATGCTATCCGCTTCCGCATCAGTGCGTAAAAATCTGGTACGCCATTAAATATTTAATATTTAATTAAATATTTCTACATAATTTAGCACAGTATTAAATGTTTGTGAGATGTATAATTTTATATAACATCCAATTGTGTAGGTATTTGAATAAAATTGGGTAAAACAAATGACTTTTACGTATAGACGACGCGCCTGTTGGACTAGTGGTTATCGACCATGACTGCTAACCCGCTGATCGTGGATTCGATTCCGACGCAAGACAAAGTAAACGTTGTGTGATCTGTCTGGTTACTATAGTACAAGCTCTGCTTAGTTTGGGAACAGATGGCCGTGGCGTTTGGCCCAAGATATTTAATTAATGAATGTTCAAATTATGTTAAAACTAAAATTTTCACCAACACAACAACCTACAAACTTATAATACCCCATAATCAAATAAGATTGCCGCAAAAAAGTCTCCTATTCAGACCGGATGAAACGCAAATGTTATACAAAAAGGCTGTATACAGGGGTCAAGGGGGTTATTATCAAAGCTCCCCTAGGGGGTCAGTAAACAACACGCGAATGGGGTTTTTCGCAACGTCACCTTGGCAGTGGCCTGAATATGTACGACCTAAGTTTTAGTCTGTAGCGAGAAAATAGTGAAAAGAAAGAAAAACAGTTTATTCGCGCTAGAGACCAAGTTTTACAGTAGACAAACTTACTATAAATAAAATATTATACACTGCACGAAAGGGTTTTTTTTTGGTGAGTGGGAAATCATCAAATGACTGCTCGAGTCCTGGGTGCGGCGGGAGGGCGTGTCAGACTTTTACTGACTAAAACCCACTCATGTTCCTTCGATTGCCCTTTATGTTCCAGGGTCACGGTAACTATTAGAAACATTGCGCAACCTGATTCAAATCATTATAATTGCTT
This sequence comes from Athetis lepigone, assembly GCA_033675125.1. NCBI lineage: Eukaryota > Metazoa > Arthropoda > Insecta > Lepidoptera > Noctuidae > Athetis > Athetis lepigone. The sequence goes on along the minus strand of CM066228.1, from coordinate 12,371,415 downwards.
AAATAAAGTGGGTCATTTTTTAACAGATTATGTGTTATAAAATGTGTGTTCTATTCATATTTTTTAATTGTGTATACACGTCAATGTTCTACAGTGCTATTGCCATTTTCTGGTTCTAAATTATTAGAGACATTTAATGACTTCTTGTCTCCACAATAAGACAAAGTGGCTCCAAGTGTCTCTTCAATAAACAATCTAACAAAAGGACATTTCAATCAACGTGAAAAGCACATTTATTATTTAGATAATATTAATTTAACAGCCAAACATTTGTTTTTATTGTCAGATTAAAAAAACAATAAATAATTTTACAAGATTATTATTAAGAAATACTAACTTTTTGTTAGGTTTTCAAATACAAGTTTATTTTATTGTTTAATTGGCGATACGAAAAAAAAACTAAATAGTCCGTCAAAAGAAATTTTAAAGGTAGTTTTTATTTATAGTGCGATTTTTCAATAAGCTCTAAAAATACTAAAGCCTCTTCCTAAATATAACAAATATATTTCTAAAAGCCACGTCAGAACTGGTTCAGCTTAACACGAGATAATCAAAAACATACATAAATAAAACAAGTCAAACAGAAAACCTCCTTTTTTGAAATCAATTAAAAAGGGAGTACACACACTTACGCACTTATTATCTTCTACTTGGCACCATCAAGATTGTCCATTTTGACCAAAATTTTCGGAGAGCGTTTCTAAAATCATTACCATATGCTGGTTGTGCCAAATCTCTGGTAACCCTCGTAGATAAGGTTATCAGTGTATGTAAATCTGTTCTGGCCCAACTCGAGTTTGTACTGGCTAGCGGGTCACTGATACATTCTGCTAATCTATGGAGTGGGGTAAGTTGAAAAATGAAGCGGGAAAGAGTAAGAAAATGTTTTACCAATTCGTGACGTCACGTGAAACTTCAATGTACTGTATCATCATTTTTCGTTTACGAGAAAAAATAAAAATATGTGTCCAAAATGTTTTGATAAAGTAACTGACGGACTAATTACTTTTTTATCGTCTCGCGTATTGGAATGTAAGTTGACTCGCATTTTATTATTTGTCTTATGGTAGATATATTGTACAAACGAATCGCCAAACAAACCTATTAGTTTATAGTGTAATAGGTTTGTTTGGCGATTAAGCATTATAGTTTTTTATTATTCTTTTGTTATTTTTAATTTACTATTCTGACAACGATATTTCCGTCGTATGTATTATAAGCTGTTCCTTACGGTTTTACCCGCATATTTTTGTAAAAAAAAATCAAACCCTATTACACCTCGTCCGGGGTTAAGTTTCCAAAATGCGTCTCTATGTTAAAAAAGAACTACTAATCACAAAAAAGCTTTTATAATACAGTGTTTTGTACGTGTTGTTGAACCGCCTATCACCATGAGGTAATTTGGCAATACAGACTGAATGAAAGAGAGCCAATTTGACAGGTGTTTCAATAACGTCGAAATTTTGATTATCAAATTTCGGAACTCCCTATTGGAAGATCCTATATTAAGACTGTGTTACCTAATATTTCAAATGAAACCCAAACAATTCCAAAACCACAGCTCACAGTTAACCAACCGCTGTCCCTTACACTTTAGACCAGCCCCTTAAGAAATGATTAATGTAGGCTAGATAACCAGTCGACCACTACAGCATATGTTGAATAACCAAGATTTGTATAGCAATGTTTGCTTAACGGTGGACCTTGAGACCTGAAACCTGGGTCTTTTGAACTAATTTTAGAAGCTGAATTGAACTCAGTTGGGTAAGGAATAGGCTTTGAAATTGAGTGGCTATGTGGTAATTTGAAATTAGCTTTGTAACTGGTCTATACCAATGTTATTAGGAGTAAGAAAGACGTATATACGTTAAAAGGGCTTTGAGAGTGGCATGTGGGATATTTGCATATACGTATGATGACGTCTTTTGAAGATTATTTGAGGTTTCAGTATCTTTCTAGTAATATTATAAATCCCGCTAAATAAATGCCAAAGTAACTCTGTTTGTGTGTATCGCTTTCACACTAAAACTACTGAATCGATTTAAACGAGATTTGGTGCAGAAAAACATCATAGCTTGAGAAAGGACATAGGATAGTTTTTATCCCAAAAATCTCACATTAGTATAGATGCTAGACATCTTCGTAAACAAATAATCTATTTTACCATTAACTTTTTACAATTCACTGAAAAATATGCCAAAACACTAGAACATAAGGAAAAAAAGAGACCTCAATTATAATTATCCCTGCTTTGTTTTCATTACTAACTTGCAAATATACAAAATGAATAATAATAGAGCGCATTAATAAAGCAAAGAACTCAGTATTCCTTTGTAATAAACAATTCCTTTATACAATTAGTGAATACTAATTTAAATTACAATTCGACCTACATGCGGCTATGTAGGCGTAGACAAGGAGACCGTATAACCAAAAGATGTGGTGTCTTTGAAAGATGAGCGAGAAATGAACGAGGTAAACCTATTTCTTTCATTGTTACAATAACAAAAAACACTCTTATTCCCCGTTGTCATTCGTAGAACTTTGACAGTTGTTACTGGTCAGAAGCCAGAAAGACTGACCAGTCTAACCAAGGGGTATCGTGTCGTTCAGTTACTGGGTTGTGAAGGTCTGATAGGCAGTCGCTTCACTTGTAACACTGGTATCCAGCAGAATCCAGTAAGGCTGGAAGCCGACTCCAACATAGTTGGGAAAGGCTATGGAGATGATGATCATTAGGGGATGATATTGCTTTCGCACATGTGAATGACAAACTATCAACCATCTTTTTTACCCCTTGAGAAGTAAAATTTCCGAAAAATTCTTTCTTAATGAATTCCTACTCTTCACAAAGTACATAACCTTACTAGTTTCATGTCTCTAAGACCAGCAGTTTGAGCTCTACGTTGATATATCAACAATCAGTCTTTCATAAAATGCTTTCTTACAGGATTCCTAATCTTTACAAAGAACACACCGTCCAAGTTTCATGTCTCTAAGGCCCGTATTAATAGACGTCACTCAATTCTGAGACGCTCTCAAGTCTCTTGCTGTCCTTGTCATTCTAAAAGGAAAAAATAAGGACAGCAAGAGACTTGAGAGCGTCTCGGAGTTGAGTGACGTCTATTAATACGGGCCTAAGTCCAGCAGTTTTAACCGTGTCAATATCAAAAATGAGTCAGTCAGTCAATTCACAATTTTATATATATATTTTACATTCCCCATCTCTAAAAACAGCTCAAAAACCAAACACCTTAAGGCAAATCTATTCATTCCCACCACTCGCACATTTCATTCGACGTTGTGACCTGACCTGAAATCCAGTATGGCCGCCAAATTAAACATTCAGAGCTTCACTAGCGTTATGTTAATGACGAACATAAAATAACAGCTTTTAGAAATGTGTCAAAAAGGTATATTATTTGTTGCCGTAGGGTGGAATGAGCCTATGTCAACTTTGCACTACGGTGGGTAAATAATTTTCAGGCCTTTTGGTTTGGGAGTGGGATACTTTTAGATTTACGTGTTGTAACTTGAAGCATGATGGAAAAGACTGGCTTCCACGATACACTTACTTAACACTAGCTTCTGCCCGCGGCTTCGCTCGCGTTAGAAAGTGACAAAGAGTAGCCTATGTTACTCTCCATCCTTTCAACTATCTCCACTTAAAAAATCACGTCAATTCGTCGCTCCGTCTTGCCGTGAAAGAAAGACAAACATACAAACAGACAGACACACTTTCCCATTTATAATATTATAGTATGGATATTAAATATTTATAATTACTTCTAAAAATAAGTAGCCAAAATTAAGCAAGCGCTGTGATCAGTGCCTTCTCTGTATGAAAAAAAAAATACACAATTATACCTAAAACAAAACGAAACCAAGGTATTCCAACAAAGCCTTAATATTATTAATGCTTCCAGAATTTTCGTACAGGTCTTTGCAGAGCTCTTACAATTTTTTCCCAATTTTATACTAAACATACATTCCCTCCTTCCCCCCCTACAAAGTCCTGGGCTACGCAAACTTTAAACCCATAAAAAAACGACCGCATAAATCCATTGCTAAAAAGAGACGGCGACTAAAAAGCAGTAAGTGGGAAAGAGATAGCACGAGCAGTTTAAAAAGCTGTTTAATCCGACCTAGGGTTTATCGCGTTAGGCCGACGCAAAAAATACTGGGAGTAATGAATTTACGGGGTGGGGTTCCGTAAAATAAGTATTTTAGTTTGAAAGGTTATAGACACAGAATAAATTAATGTTTTATTGGGTCAGGTTTCAATAAAATTAAAAGCATGGTGGATTTCAACGCCAAAACTACTGAAGCTAGAAACACAAATAAAGCGATCACCTACTGACATTACAAGTTAATAAATGTTTATCCGGGGTTGCGGAATGTTTATAATAGTTACCGTGACCCCGGAACATAAAGGAACATTAGGGGGTTTTAGTCAGTAAGAGTCTGACACTCACTCCCCAAAAAAAAAATGTGGATACCTACAACTTTGTCAAGTGATAGATTTTTTACAATCATCGTCGTGTGGTACTCTATAGCGATTCCCGATTGTGTAATTGCAATAATTATTATCTTAATTCCTACTAATTTTAAAGTTTATGAGAACGGATAGATGGATGTTTGTTACTTTTTTACGCCAAAAATACTGAACAGATTTTGTAGATTTACAATCATATAACTTAAATATCAGCAACCTTTGGGAGAAAAGCAATAACTACCTAACATAATGCGGTTGAAACGATGGATTACAGCAGTTAGTGTTGTATATGTGTGCGATAGTATGCCATTTTTTGATGTTTGAATCTTATCTAAGTAAAAAACTACGGCATTTTTACATAAACATCATTACACACATACCCAAACCAACAAAATGGTTTTAACATTATCCCATTGAACCCCAAACGTCGGCAGCGGTCGTGACGTCAGCTGCGTTTCCGGTTCCGCAAATATTATGATAATTCGCACAGACCGGACGTTCCGTCCGTTGTTTATATAGCAATAGTTTTATTATTTTATGTTTAATATGTTATATAGTTGGATGTGTTCCATGGCTTCTCGGATTTTATGGTTGGTTTTCAGTCGGTGTCATGGGGTCAAAGACATGGTTTTTGATATTGTTGTATGTTGTATAATTATCATTTTTAGACAAATTTTTAGACGTGGATAAAGGCTTAACACGATCAACCTAGCGGACTTTTTATCATTCAATTGCTAACCCAGATTGATTGATTGACCAACTGACTGCTGATATTGTGGCGACATCTATCGCCGATCACGGTAACTCTATGCGTGAACTTCAACTGGCATTCTACTTTTTTTTTTGGTGAGTGGGAAATCATCAAATGACTGCTCCCGTCCTAGATACGGCGGGAGGCCGTGTCATACTTTTACTGACTAAAACCCACTCATGTTCCTTCGGTTGCCCTTTATGTTTCGGGCGCACGGTAACTTATAAGCATTCCGCAAACCGACTGGCATTCTACATCACGTTATAAGAGTGATCGGGGACATTAGCACGTACAAAAAGCCTGACTAGAACCGTTGGGCAACAGCCCACAAGGCAAGACCCGTCTGGTCGGAGGAACCTTTCTTTTCGATAGAGGATGAGGAACTTTATGCTCTGTTCCTTCTACCTTGAAAATATACTATAGCACTGAAAGAAATTTGTAGTGTGGGGCAACTTATTTTTTTCAATGATTCTACTGCTATTAAAAGTGTTTTTGCAGAATAATACGTTCGAATTTGTAGTAGGAGTTTAACGTTAAAGTAAGCCACGATTGGACTGTTACTACTGTGGAGCCTTTTCACAATTACGACTGCTAAAATAAGCCACTTTATTCCGGAAATCAACTCCCAAAAAACCTTCTTTAAACTGAAAACCCTTCAAAGAAATAATTGGAAATAACGCTTCGGTGCAGAAACTGAAATATTTGGTAAAATGCAACATGCTACAACTTTTCAGGAATTCTCCAATTCCTTTTGCCTAACACACATGTAGTACGGGGTTTAAAATTCTTTCAATATTTTTGTAGAGTTTGGCAGCCATGTTGGTTTTTTTTCGGTTTGTTTGAATTATTGCTGGTTAAGTTTGTGCAGTGCAGTGTAGTGTATTGAAGATTGGAGTTTCATGCCATTTATTTGATATTGATTTTTTGGATTATTTGTTACTGTGGAGTTGTGGAGTCGATTTTAATTGGGTTGTTGTGTTTCAGTATTATTGTGATTGTTGTTTTATGTGTGTGATGTGATAACTTGTGGTTAAGTGGCCTGCTTTTCATGTAAGACGTTGTGTTTGTTTGTTTGTTTCAAAACCGGGCAACTACTAATGTAATCAATACTAAAATTGACAATGAAAAAGTGTGTGTGTATCTGTCTGTTTGTACGTCTTTCACAGCAAAACGGAGCAACGGATTGACGTGACTTTTTAAGTGGAGATAATTGAAGCGATGAAGAGTGACATGGCTACTTTCTGTCTCTTCTTTGCCTGACATTACGTGCTTCAGAAAAGACGTAAAGTTGTAGGTCCCGGTTGGTATTCATAAAACCTTGACAGCCGATTTTTCTTAACTTTTCTAACCTCTGAATAGACGTCAGAGGTCAGAAAAGGCTAGAGGGATAATAGAGTCGAATCAGATTTTTTTAAATATGAACTTTAATTTGAGCTTGTGAGTTTCTCGTAATCTGCCATACTTTTCCATTTCTTTAACCAGATTTCTCCCAAACCTTTTATGACTTTCAAAGACCCTAAGACAAACCCTAACGCCACCACTCCATCTTAGAGCAGTAAAAACTGACCATAGTAATACCATTTCCCCCTCAACCCGCCATCAGTTGTGGTCTTACCCCTTACGTACTCGTGGTAACTAAGATTACCCTTTAAATCATTTCTAGTCGAGGGTTAGTACCTTTAGTATCCCTTGTGGTCAAGCAAGGGTGCTTTGTAAATCGTGTGTGGTTGTACACGATCTTTGGCTTAAACCTTGTATCATGAAATGAGAATAGAAATGTTTTGGCTATTATTTGTATTTGCTAAGTTAAAATGGTTATGAGTACTTCTGATTATTACTATTTTGTGTTATAAAAGACTAGTGGTCCATAGATATTTCCTGGGATGATAATTGTTAATTATATCACCAGTATTTAATAAAAAACCGGCAAAGAGCGTGTCGGGCCACGCTCAATGTAGGGTTCCATACCTAGTTTCCCGTCCGTCACAATAAGTGTTCCCACTTATAAGTAAAAAAAAGCCTATTTGTTACGTTGACATACTAAGTACGCAGAAATAATTTTGTACAACCTTTTTGTCTTTTTTGTACAAAAACTGTTCTTTCTATCAAGTTCAAAATAATTTTCCTAGAAAGTACTTATAAAGTTTTACTTTCCAGATTTTTTTCATATTTTTTAAACCTCCGGGTCAAAAGTTAGACGGGGGGACGCTTTAATTTTTCCTTTTGGAGCGATTATTTCCGATATTATTGACATTATCAAAAACTGATTTTAGTAAACCTCTTTTCATTTTTAAATACCTATCCAACAGTATATCACACGTCAGGGTTGAAATTAAAAAAAATATCACTTCCCTCTTTACATAGGGGGGCTACCCTAATAAAACATTTTTTTCCAATTTTTATTTTACCATTTTGTCGGCGTGATTGATATACTTATTGGTACCAAATTTCAGTTTTCTAGTGCTAACGGTCACAGAGATTAAGCGAGGACGGACGGACAGACAGACAGACATAAGGGTTCCTAGTTGACTACGGAACCCTAAAAATAAGCTTATTTGGGCTTTGAGGAAAATGATCAAAGCATTTTGTTACGTCAAGCATACGAATAATTCGTAGCACAGATTTTGTGTGGCTGCTTATTTTTTAAATATTTTATGTTGCACACCCCCACAACCCAGTAGCTGGGCGACACGGTACCCATTTGTTAGGCTGGTCAGTCTTTCTGGCTACTGTCTGCCCGTAACGGCTGTCGAAGTTCTACGAATGACAACCGGGACCAACAGCTTTACGTGCTTTCCGAGGCACGAGGTGTCAGTGATGTCCAATATTGTTAAAAATATGTATTTAGCATCACTGTTTTCTCGCGCAACCATCGACCTAACTTAATATTTAAAAGTCACCCCACTATTACAAAATATGTCCTCAATTGAGATTCACCCTGTATATAATATACAGGGTGTGCTAGATAACGCCACAACACGATGAAAGTAGCACTTTGCTTTCGAGTCACGTCGTCTAAGGGTTTCGAGTCGCGCGAGTTATTATAAAGTCAAATAGACTCCTGATTAAGTTACATGTGTGGGAAAAATGGCGGAAAATATCGAGGAGCGTGTAATTATTGTTGTTTAGGAGGATGATACTGGGTTTGTTTACTGGGCTTTGTGACTGTTGCTTTGCTGAGTTTGGTTCGATCTGTGACCGGCTAAACCAGATTTCAGGACAAACTAGTTTTGCCTAGGCTAAACTAGTCTAAGATAGGTCGACGGAGCCTCGCTGCGCGGGGCTCCTATTTCTGGGTGGTTTAAAAACAAAATAACCACGAAGACTAAGGCGAGAGCTCCGTTCCGCTTCGCTCCCGCCATAGCCTTCTAACCTAACCTGTCCGAGTCGGGGTGCCCTGAGTCGAGGCGAGGTATAACGAGTTTAGCCTAGGCTAAACTAGTTTGTCCTGAAATCGGGTTTGGCCGGTAACAGAGCCAAGAGGTATCGTGTCGCCCATTTACTGGGTTGTGGAGGTCTGATAGGCAGTCAAGTCAGTCAATCCAGCTGAATTCGGTTAGACTGGAAGCCGACCCCAACATAGTTGGGAAAAGGCTAGGGAGATGATGGTGATGAGCTGAGTTTGGTTTAATGACGATAAGTCTATAAATCTGACAAGGCTGTCTATAGCATTTTGTCTACTATAGCCTTCATCGGGGTGTCACTGTTAAATGGGATACTCATCACAAATATGGATGAAAATGTTGTGTAAAATATAATTTCGTATGACATTTATTGTCATACACGTGATACATAATTCAACGCTGTTTCCATAGCATTTCAGTTCAGTATAAATTCTTTCATGAACAGAACTGTCAATAAACCAGGCGATAATTTGTTGAATTTAAGCGGTACACAATTCACATGAAGTTCAATATAACAATGCGCATAAAATTCCAAAACGGTGTGAAATCTGCATATCTACACTGACTGTTGATATATCAACGCACAGCCCAAACCGCTGGTCCTAGAGTCATGAAACTTGCAGGGTGTGTTCTTTGTAAAGAGTGGGTAATCACTAAGAATGGATTTTTAGAAACTTAAACTCTACAGAGGTAAAATATGGGATGGAAGTATCGACAATCACGCGAGCTAAGCCGCGGGCAAAACCTAGTAAATATTCACAAATACTGTTTTATTTGTGAATACATTTACAACGCTTGCGGCGGTAAAGCCTTAAGCTCAGCGCCCAGTTCATAATAGACCAGAGGCTTGTAATAGCTCAAGAGTGACAGGTAATCCATAGTCTAGGAGTCATGTTATAAATTATTCCCTTTACCTCGCTCTTGGTGTTTACTTCATGTTTGTAATGAACTCACGGTTCAATGAATGTTAAATTGGATGGTTAGTGTAGATTTAAATACACGATTTTGTTATTAAGAATGTTTTATAGTGTTTTAAAACACATCAAAGGCTTTAGAAGCACAAGCATTGATCACTCAAAGTGCGATTCAACATTTAAAATCGCACTTTGAGTGATCAATTCACTCAAAGTGCGATTTTAAATGTTGATAAAGTCCAGTTTGCCAGATGACGTTTCGCCTATATCAGTGAGTCTACTTAGAAAATATGATATTATCATCTTTCTAGCCTTTTTAACTATGTTAGGATCGGCTTACAGTCTTATCGGATTAAGCTGTATACCAGTATCTTACAGGATACGACTGAATATCAAAACTCTACGACCCAATAGTTAGACTTTATTAGTCAAACGTCAGACTGACCATAACGACTCGAAACTGGCTGAAAAATAAACAAATGACAACCAGGACTAACGAATCTTCAAGACACGGAACGTCAGTGAAATCCTAGATAAACTTGGAAAGTAAAAATTAATTGATAAAACCACAATTGTATTTGCCCGGTTACGAACTCGCAATGCAATAAGAGAAGCGGTCGCATTTACCATTGAACCATCACAACATTCAACTCAGAAAGTCCATAAAGAACCCATTTAAAAAATAAAAAAAACACATCTTGACAAATGATACTAAAGCATCAAACGTCGCGAGCCAAGAGAAAACAAATGAATTCGTTTAGTTTCAAGCGCGCAGTTTCATTTTTAAAAAAGTCATCTCTTGAACAAGATGGCGTAAAGTTTGCTCAGATAAAAAGGCGCTGACACATTTCCTATTAGAAGTTCTGAATTTCTTGTTAACCTAACGGTATATATTTCGTGCATACCAATATGTTTGGAGCCCGATTTCTGTATATGACAGGTCTCTAATCAAATAGGTTTTTGATGGAAAAATCCATCGTGTTTACTTAAATCATGGATTATCATATTTTATATGGTAATGGAATTTTCGATTTCTGTTATTTGGGTTAGGAAAATATTATTGGTTTTAATGTATGGTTTTGAGTTTGTGTTTGTAACTTGTTTGGAATGGAATGTTACATTTATCGTTTGTTTTGTTTGTTTTTAAAACAAAGATAAAATGCTTTCCTTTCTAAAAGGATTTTTTTTTTCGTCATAAATATTTCTTTTGATTAATGTTCGTTTTACAATATTATGAACTTGTCGTGTCAAAATAAGGTCCCTATAAAAAGGTGGCCTTTTTTATCTATCATTTGTTATGTTACATTATACATCTTTCTACTAGATTCTTTTTGACAAATGACATCTAACTTTGTTTAAAACATTTTCTTATTTTCTAATGTTAGTTTTGTTAAGACAATTTTTGAAACTCGATAAAATGACTGTAAATGGTAACTGAATCACCGGTTACTTTTTAAACCGATAATTATATTATAACAATAATTATAATTTACTTGCGTTTTTTTAAAACATTTTTTAGTGAGTCTTAATTTTTTTACCCTGAAAAGCATCTACGAAAGATTAAAAAACAAGTAAAAATAAATTGGTTAAATCGTCTTGAACTTATGGTGTGACCAAGACTTTTTTAAAATAGAAATACAATTTAATACTTGAAAATAATATTCTATGACTCTTTTTGTGTAAATAACGCCCTCGGAGAAGTAAGTTAGACAAAATATTTATAAAAGAGATCAAATAAAGCGTAATCAACTGCTAAACAGTAAAGAAAAGTTACAATTATCAGTCCGAATTATTCCACTAAAACTAAAAAACTTACATAACACGTTGATAGTGTGAGTAGCGACGACATTCTCTGTCAGCTGTCCGTTGATGCCATGACAGACGACAACGATGGACCTCTTGTTGGGTTCCACCACAACCGTGATGTTAGATGTCGTGATCCAGCCACCTGAGAAGAAGAAAATAAACAGCTGAAAACAATCCAACAAACATAACATACAAACGCACAAAAGTAAACAGACAAGTAGAAACTGTATTTGTTGTTATAGCAGCAGTAGAAATACACACTCTGTACAATATTCAATTAATCAACTGACTAGCTAATATGATTCAGCAATACAGCTTATTTATTGGTAGACAGACGGACAAATAGCACAAGTTTAGTAAAAACATCCAGTTGACGATCTTCGAGTACAAAACCGTCAGAAAAATATGGAGGAGTCAGATTATCTTCATCATCATCATCATAATCTACTAATAGTTTTATTTTATCTATTGCAAAGTAGTCTTCACAGTTCAGCTTAGCCGTATCAATCTTATCTAATACCTACCCACGAACAATGTCGTCTGCCCACTCAAAAACTTTCAATCTTTCAATTTTATTATCTTTAATTATCATTCTAAAACCATTCTAAGGATGAAAATTAAAGTTCCATCTGCTGCAATTAAAAGAAAATACTTTTTAACTCTTAAAGAATCCCATTTTAGATTTTAAAACCACTGCTGAACCTTCGTTGGGTATTATTTTTCTTTCATCAACACAGCCCTTTCTATTTTTGTCTGTCTTTAAATGTTTAAGCTCCTCAATTTTTAAACTAACTTTTACTCGCGACTTTATCCGCTTTAATAAGTAAAATTTTCTATTTTGGTTAACCATTTTGTGGTAAACAAGCGACAGCCTATTTAATTTTTAGCGGTCATTGCCTCACAGAGTCATCTGCAATATCAGAGGCGTTGATATACCAGAGACCAAGATAATATTTCTTCATGCCTGTTGTTACGCAGCCACCCTTTAAACCAGGACTCACTAACGCTGTTTTTCGCAGAAATAAATAAGTACCTTAAAACATTTCATATTAGACTTGCCTATTTTGCTTTCTATTAGTAAAGTGACTCCTAATCTAACTTTAAAAAGATATTGCCTTACAAACGACGGAACAAAGTCTTTACAATATGAGCTTATATTTTACAATAGCCATATCGGCGGTCGTATCAACCTTGGGCTATACAATCAAGTCTTCTTTGTAAACTAGATTTAGGTCAAGGCTTAAACTAACTGCAGTCCTTTAAAAACGTTTAAGCTTTTATATAGTATTAGCCTTGTGCTTGAGACTACGATTTATTTTAGATTTTGTCAATCTCTTAGAAAGTCTTTTTAAGATGAAAGAAGCTTATGTCCATTGACCTTGCAACCACGTGTATGTATAACTTTTCAATTAAACTCTCATTATCATTTACAATGTGAAACTATTTAAATTTTATTTCGTACATATGCAATACTAGAAGCTTTGCAGATGCTTTGCTATTCCAAAAACAATGATGTTATGCCTCATGTCTGCCTGTGACTAAACCAGCACCGTTCAAACCAAAATATAGGAAAGCTGCTTTGCGCCAGAAATTTATATGGAGATGGTTCTTGCTTACAGCTAATTCACAACGACAAATGGCGATAGTGCTTCTTTAGAAATTGGATTTCCAAATATTTATACTTGAAGTACTAAACAATTTTTTTGTAAAAAGCAAACAGCAAAACTGCACTGTCTATGTTTATGTGTGCCAAATAAATATTTTTCTTTCGTTCCGATACTAACAAGTTAGAAAATAACAACTTAGAACTTGTCACTTTATACGCTTTAAACAGATCTTCTTGGCAATAAGAGAAATACATACTACTGTAAGTACTCCTATTAAGCTTCTAGGCAGCTAGTCAATTACTTACAAATTTTCACAGAAATTATTAGAATTAAAACAGAAGACACTAGACAAGTAAGATTACAAAATATTACTCGAGTAAATAACAATTATCTGAAGAAATTTTCACTCAGAAAGGTTTTTACTTTTCGGACTTTAGTGAAAAATTATCTACATTTTGATACACAGAGTCGAAAGCTTTACTAAAATCTATAACCACCACAAAAGACTAACCTTCAGGCGAAATAACAGTTCTGTTACTAGCTTCCTTGTGATGTTTCCCTAGTACCAGCCACTTGATATCAGCTGCAGGGTTGGATGGAGCTGTACTGCAAGTCAGAGGCACTGGATCTCCGACCCTGGCTTCCGAAGGTCCGGAGATTGTGACGTGGGATGGAGCGACTGAAAAAGAAAGACAAGTTTGTATTATAGGAATATTGTTGGAAGAATTAAAGGTACGGTGGGCTACACATCAAGCTATACAAAACCAGTATAAGCTGACTTCTGATTGTACGAAAAACAAACACAATGCGAGGTCAACTAAAACTGGTTTTGTATAGCTTGGCGTGGAACCGTGTGTACAATAAAAATGTGGGCAGACATTTCAATATGAAATTGTTTATTTTATTATACAAGTACAATATTATTACCAGCTTTACAAGTATTTAAATCTAGCTGGTAAAAAACTAATACCTTTTAGAAAAATTAATACCTTTTAGAAAAGCCAAACGCACTATCAGCGTCAGTTTAACTTTTATATTAGATGATGCTGAAAGTTGCAGAATTCCGGGAAAATGTTTAAAATTCGGACAGAAGAAACATAAACCCAAAAAATAAAACTAAAAAAGAAGACAAAACCGTAAAGACTTAGTTCATTTTGTATACTCAAGATAGTCACATTATGCATTGAATTTTAACAGGGGCGCCTGACACTGAATAAATTAGATAGCAAATTCTAAAGCATAGCAGTTTAATGCATTACTAATATCACAAGAGCCATGTAACACACGGTATCATGTGGAATTTATTACGTTATGTAAGCCTGCATTGTGACAACTAGTCGAAAGCCTAAGATCAATTGGTCGAAGAGAGTTTATTTATTTAGATGATTGATTTAACTTTGACAAGTAGCTGATGTATTTTGTTTTAAAAAATCTTTATTTTGTTTTGTTTTTAGTACACTTTTATTTAAAGTGTAATAAAAATCTTATTATGAAGAGCCCAAATAGTAACATACTAGTCCCATTACAAAAAAAAAATCACAAGCAGTAAATACACTAATATTAGTGCCTTTTACGCGTACAAAGTCATGAGCATAATTAAGTGCTTCATAAAGTTAAATAGAACTTTCGTTTGGTTATTCCATTAAATTAAATAAACAATTCTGAACATCACAAAGATAGATGAACTAATTAGAAATTCCTATTAATTACCATTCCATGCAAATTAAATGTCATAATTTTATGTTCTATTCATACTGTGGTTGTCACAACTAATACTCTTAGATTAAGCATCACTTTAATCAACCTTTTGTTAAATTTGCTATTAATTAGTCTTGTCAAATTTAAGACAACCTCCAATGTCAGGGCATTGACCATTCAATCTCTACCAAAAATTTTCATAGTCATAATATCTTCAAATTTTCTGCTGCATAATTTACAAATTAATCCAATACATCTCGTAAGTGAGAACAGAGTATGCAATTTAATCAACATAAGTAAAAGTCAGGGTATAACGTATGAGCTTTAATTGTATTATCCTTACTTATGTTATTTTCTAAAAGGTTGTCTGAAGGGTGCTAGGACACCTACAATATCAAACTCGAATTAGCTAGCTGTAAACCGCTTGATCTTATATCAAGTGCAAATCTGCAGTGACTTAAAATAGATGAATTTGTAATGGATTGTTTAAGTACAATGGTACCTTAGATACATTTTAGTAAGAATGAATTTAGTTTTACAAATGAGCGGTATTTAATTCGAAATGAGGCCCAGTATTTGTCTAATACTAAAATGTGTAATAAGTTTATTTTAAGTAGCCTTTTTATACCTTCAATTCTGATAGCCTAGTCGCTGTGGTGATTACCTCTAATAAATGAGCTTTTTCTCTCAACGTATGTTTGTCTTTGTACTTACAATTATGCTTTTTTAATATTTATGCTTATGCTTTTTTAAATATAGATGCAGTTTGTTTGCATAAAGGTGCTTCAATGCGGGCAATATTTTACTGGAATTGTGTTACAATATATTGCTAGCAATGTTTATGGATTGCTCAACACTTAAAAATGTTACTAAATTCTCGACAATACTTTTAGTATAGTTGTGTGTTTAATGAAGTATTATAATATTCTGCCTTAAGTGGTGACTCGAAATAACGAATTTTGCCTCAAAAATAAAGTAGGAATAATAATTCATATTAAAACTATAAGCACGACTCGAAAGTTAATCCAAATATTACAAGCGACCTTTCCAACACAAACCACTCGAAAATATGGCAAAAAAAAAAGCAAAATTCCAAATTTTAGTGTACATTTCGAAATGGAACCTATAGAAGTAAGAGTTTAACGTAAAAATACGTTCGGCGAACTTCTTGGGGGCGTCAATAGAGTCGGAACAAATTAAAACTTTGCCCTCTTCGTATAAATGTCAAATAAATTTGAATGTCGCCGTGGCAGTTGGTGATTTATGCTTGTATCATTGAGCTGTTTTGTTTGGGGAGCCGGCAAAACGTGAGGCGGATATAATTGTTTGGTTTGGGAATATTTTGGATACCATATGAAAAGTCCTATTTCGTCTTGCAACTTATCCGAAAAATTGTTTAGTATTAATTCCAAGCAGTGTCAATTTTATTATTTTTTCACATAAAAACTATCAAATAATGGTGTAAATTCAAGTTCCAACAGGCGATGAAACCCTGTTAGATGATTACTTGGAAGATTTATAATTTATATTGCAAAGCGAAAAAGCAACGTACAGTAATTACCATCCTCTTTGATAATACCCTTTATGCAAGCGACAACAAAAGAAAAGAAGATAATGTTTCTACTCCGTATTTTAAAACCCTATTTGTAGTTAAACATGTTTCATACAAAATGCAAGGAGAGTAAGTCTCTCTAGTTTTTACATAGTTAGCGGCGCCAAAATGGTTGCCAACCTCTAGAAGCTTAAATAATATACGAGTAAGTTCAAGTTAACAGCGGCAAAAGGAAAACAAACGTTGCTATAAGTTTGGCTTTACATGCCGGCTTTAAAATAAACAAAACTTTTACGTTCTACCTTCAGTTTTTAAATTGTATTATTTGGCAGTAACAATGGAGTAGCTTTTGTGATTACAATTTTACAAATGGAAAGAGTTCTTCAACAAACGCACAAACATGTTTCATGGTTCAATAATAATGATAGTAAAGCTCCCTATAATATTACTGAAGATCGCTTAGATACACTAATAAATATAAATAAACCCTCTTAATTCATTAGTGTATTGGGCGATTACGATACTAACCGCCCTTAACAAGGCCACCAAAAGTCAATTAAGTATCACTCACGCCTTTATCTCTTAAGGGGTAAGCAAAAGCCAATTAACACTAATTAGTTTGGGTATAAGCAGATAGTAATCCCTAAATCTGCTTGGATTTGGACA
Source organism: Athetis lepigone (assembly GCA_033675125.1). Classification (NCBI taxonomy): domain Eukaryota; kingdom Metazoa; phylum Arthropoda; class Insecta; order Lepidoptera; family Noctuidae; genus Athetis; species Athetis lepigone. The sequence continues at coordinate 12,354,522 of CM066228.1, read as the reverse complement.
GCGGGTTTCATCATGTTGAAGTTGCGTATCAAAACTTTGGTCAGCACGAAGGGTAATGTGTAGTAAAAATGTTTTGCTATAAAACTCAACAAACGTAGTAAAAAAAGATGTAAAACATGTAGTTTTAATGAGAACATGACTGTGTGTGAGTAAATGAGAAAAATAAATTTTGTTACTTGGATGACGTTCTAGTTTATTCATTATTCATAATTTTGCCTTCATTGAGTGTTCAATGTACTAGAATTATTTTAGATCTACCCCTAAATCAGGCTGAAATAATAAACAAAACACCTTTACAATAAAGCAACAAACGATGAAAAGTCGATCAATCCACGTGTTTACTTTGTAATGTCAACATAATCATTATAAACTTCACAATTGATCCCATCAATTCGAAAATCACAAGAAACATTGCCTGTTCCATTATTTATTATTACCAAGGCAACAACATTATATGACAAGACATCTCCGAATCGATCTTTTACTTCAAAAGTCTTTGACAAGTCAAGCAAATGTGTTTTATACAGAAAAACTGGGCTTCTCCACGGTTGGGTGGTTACACCTGACTACCTGCTCTTTGTAAATAAACAATAAGACGGGATTTCGGGGATAGCCGTTTGAGATGTGGAGCAAGTTACAGGAATTTCTGATAGAATATAAATTAAAAAGATTCATTGGAAATGCTCAATGGAGAATTCATTAAACATTTCCAATGAATATTTCTTATTTATAGTGATCACTAAATGTAAAGATAAGAGAAGAACTCAATACATAAAATTATTTACCCATTCCGGAGAAAAAATAGTCATATTCCGGTTAATTTCTAGTTCAAAGCAAGATGCACCAGATGAAATATTCATTAAAGCTAATTGAGAAAGTAATGTATTTAATAAAAAGAAAATGCAATTACTGTGGTATTGAATGCAAAAGTAATTATTTAGTTAATGTAAAAATTTTAATCAGACTTGTAAGAAATATTACGAGAGCTACTATGCTCTTTATTTAAATTTCCAGAGAGTCGATTCATGTAAAGGACTGGATACTCAAGTTAGACTCGAACCCTTGGGAAAAAGCTAGGGAGATGATAAGTAATGATTCTAAGCATCACTTTTGGATTTATAGCTAACTATTTACTATACAAATTGTAATGTATCCCATTTGCATAATAAATCAGGTAACTAATTGCACAGTTAAAATGTTTTGTGTTTATTCTTATGCCAGAACTACTTATTCTAGGGATAATACAAGCAAAATAGCAAATTACAAATCTTAAAGAAAATGATAATATTTTCAAGACATCCCTTGCGCCACTCAGTATCGAAATCACTGCGCTTCTTGTCTGCGCTGTACCTGATAGAGTTATATTATCAAAGGATTCGCTAGTCCAAGGGGATGGACAAGGTTACTTAGAGAATTATTCGTTTTGATATTGGGCTCCCTTGGTAGGGTTTTGAGGAAATTCACGGATGATACGAACGATAGACGGATAGAGAGATGCTAAAGATGGAGGAAAAAATATAATTGAGAATGATACTCTTTTAAGAAATGATGGTGATCAAAACTAAACTTGACAGTGATATAGCTTATACATCACCATAAGGCGCAGGCTACATAACGGAACGCTATTACCAACGGGAGTGGAGCAGCAAACAAAAACGTAAAGTGATGCGGGTGAAATCGCGGGAGACAGCAAATTTTATATTCAACAACAAAATAATAACATAAATAAATTCAAACAATATTAAGAGACTATTCAACTTTAATGATTACCCAAGTAAAATATAAAACTAATAATCGCATTAGAAATAGTCAAAGAAATAGTAAATATTAAAACAAAGAACTTTGTTTTAATGTCACTTTTAAATAAAATAACAAAATCAAAAGATAACACCTAAATAAATACGCCATTAACAGTCTCAAGACAATACTAGTTTTATAATTAAACAATCTCGAAATAAACGTTGATTACAAAGCATTACAGACAAATAATCCCAGTACTTACTCCACTTTCCTAAAACAAATATCAAGTATACGAAACATCAAAAATTTCCAGTTCAAAATCTTATTGTTCGTACATTTTCTGTATTTATTACTTTGTGATACAATCTAATTGCTTTGAGGTTGTTCCTATTTATTTCCCAAAGGGATTTTGGTCTTTGATGCTTTCCATTCAAAATACGATCGTAGCTTGCTCCTCTTATTGGATTCTGACAAATATTGTGTAAGCTCCTAAGTTTAAGTTCACTTTGAATATCTTTATGATGTAGCATTTTGTTATAAGCTTCTTCTAAGTATTATGTAACGAATGTGGAGTGGTTTTTCGTGTTTTGATGTTACATATTGTTAGTTTTGGCTTATTTAAGACAGTAGATATCATTTGTATTTTTATTAGCAATGAAGTTATTTACCGCGGGTTTGTCAGCTTTGTCATTTTTGTGTTCTTTGTCTTTATCATTATTTGTTTATTGCTACGCTCTTGTGAGTCATAGCGTGATGATTTGATGGATTATTTTAAATTGGAGCAGTCAATTATAGATTAGCACGTTTGAACAAACTCTTCAGCTTATAATATTAATATGAAAGTATACTCACATAACACAGTCAGGTCAATTTCAGCCTTCAATGTATTGCTGATCATCACATTCTTGGCTTCACAGGTATACCTAGCCTTGTTGTCTGAAGCATCAGCCTTGAATGACAGAACATTTTCTGACATCCGTCCACTGGTCCTGTAACAAGAGAAAATATTTACATTAGAATGAGATTTTCGGTAGTCTAATTATTTTGTTATGTTGGTTTTATGCAGTTTCATTTAAATAAGTCAAGTTTGACTGGGCATAAACTATTGTCATGTTCTGGTAGCAAGACAACCAATTTAATTAACTTCTGCATTATTTGACACAAACAAAAAAAAAACTGTAGACAACGTTTGTGAAGGTAAAATGTTGAATGTGTTAAGACTAATGTTTTAAGTCTTTGACCTTTTTTACTTAGACATAGTCATTGTCGTTTTTATACTATCTATCTATTTTATTATAGCTTTTACCTTTAATTTCTTAGAGTGATAAATTTATCTAAACAGTTATTAGTTCATCGATTTTACTTACTTCGAATAGATTAGTATCATCTTATTTAGTTACTTTTCACTGTTTATCTAAATAATGATTTGGACTACAATATTCTTATTCAAAACGTGAACTTAGATCTTCAGATTAAATTCTGAGTCCTTTTTGTTGTCTACATTTATAATTCTCTGTTACAGATAGTCTAATATTATTATTGTTACTTATTTTGTGAACTTCAAAAGAAATACAGTAAAAGTTATTTGAGTATCTCATCTTATACTATTCTAACAATTTATTCATACTCTAGTTACAATATATTTCTAGCAATATTCCAGTTCAAAAACTTGTTTATTTCAAGGTAAATGAAAAAAAATGGTCTTGATATGACAACAATATAACCCTCCCATCGGTAGATGGGTAAAAATTTATTAACTTTTAAGTTAATTTTTTTTAAACATCATAACCATAAACGTCTTTAATTTGTTAGTAAGGAACGAAATAAAGGAGAGTATTACCTGCGTTAACAAATCGTAATCATGCAGTGTCCCACTTGTTAAAAGAAGAAATAAAATTAACGCTATAAGCTGTTACAAGCAAAACAATTTTTACTCTTTACTTCACTCTCCATTTTATATTAAACAACATTTTCCACAAAACTGATCTCTAAAATCTTTACACAAAAATGTTCACTACGAACAAATTCAAAAATATTGATAAAACATTTTAAGGGTAGCGCAAACCGAATAGCTTGGGAAAACGCCAAGAACAGAAATCCATAATAGATTTTTTATGAAACAAACCATTATCCGGTACAGAGCATCTTGTATTAATATTGAAATTCATGGTCCGTCAGTCTTCCCACGGTTAAAGAGTAGATTTAGGAGAAGATAAGGTTCCTATATCTGTCCTTTTCTGATGTTTTACAGTTAAGGGAACGGAGAGTGGGATGGCAGTAGTTTTGTCTTGATTTTTTTAGGAGTGTATGCTGTATTTCTTTGAAGGTTTGGATTTATTTATTGACTGTTTTAAGTAAGTATGGGTAGATCAGGAATAATGTAACCTAAGGGTTGTATTCGGTTAACATTTTGGTATACAGGGTTATTGGTAAAACACCGACATCCTCTCAGGACTATGTTACTAACATCATAATCAACAACTTTTGTTCAACGACATTTCAAAAATTATCATATTTTAGTTCATTACATTTTCATACAAAATTAAAAATATTTAAATTGAACACTCTAAATGTGACGAAGTCTGCGTAGCAAACGAGGACAGTGCGCGGCAAGCGTAGGTATGTTGTTACGGCACAATACAGAGCTGAGATGTGTTAGATAGGTCAACGAAATCTTGAAGATTTGTTTTTGGTAAATGTATAACATTTTGTAAAAAATCATAAAACAAAAGTTATTGTTTATGATGATAGTAACATAGTCCTGAGAGGATGTCGGTGTTCTACCACAATACAGAGCTGAGATGTGTTAGATAGGTCAACGAAATCTTGAAGATTTGTTTTTGGTAAATGTATAACATTTTGTAAAAAATCATAGAACAAAAGTTATTGTTTATGATGATAGTAACATAGTCCTGAGAGGATGTCGGTGTTCTACCAACCCTGTATACGTACAATTTCATCAGAAGTTGACTTGAGAATATCAAATGTTTCTCTTAGTATGTTATAATAATATACTAAGTCCCTAATCCGACCAAAAATTTGACTAAAACGAAGATATTTGTACAAGATTTCGAATTACAGTTAAACAGATTCAGTAGTATTAACTTGTTTTAATCTGAAACCGAAATACAATTATAGCCCTTATCTATATTAATGCACTAAAGCTGAAGACATTATTTCTTTGTTTAACGTCGTGGCAGCCCAGTGGTAAAAACTTTAGCTTTTGATACTACATGCTAGACGTTAAATTTCGGACAAGTACCAATGTGACTTTTTCAATTTATGATATGCACTTTTTTGGCTATCTTTATTACTGACATTAGTTAAGAACAACAACTTCAGGTAACCTGTAATCGTTATAAACATAACGGAACGCAAATAAAGAATAATGAATCTAGATATAATTCTGTATGATTATTTTTTAATTAATTAGTAAGCCTTCTTTGTAGGAGTGTAGGATATATTCCTACTCTTGACTGTTTGACAGTGGTTAAATTATTTAAGATGCTCTACTAGAGTACGACTTAGATTAAAATATTTATGCTAAGATGACGTAAATACAAGGTCAGTAGGCTCTTAGATTATAACGCCATTTCATCCGCAAACACTTTTTATTTACGCCATCAAAAGGCGAAGCAAAACAAGTTAATTCCGTGAAATCTTCTTTACATTGAGAATCTTCAAAAGGAATACCGGGAAACTTGGAAAACAATATCACAGGGCGGAAGTTTGGCTTATCTCCGCTCTTCCCCTTTCAGTTCGCCATTTTGAATTTTTAATTGCATTTTTAGTTTAACAAGGGATTTTATTCATGGGTTCGTTTTAGTTTTATCGTTTTAGTTACTTTTTTTGTGATGTCACTGGGAATGCATGAAATTTTCCAACAACCAATATCTTTTTCCCAGATAATACCAAAAAAAATTCCGGGAAAAAGCAATTGCTTGTTGGAAAATTTTATGGTTCTGGTTTAAAGTGAATGTAAAAATATTAAAAATAAATAGCTTATATACACTACTAGCGATATACCAAAGTCGCTTAGATGGTTCGGGTCTTCGAAATTATCAGATTTTCTCTGTTTTAATATGTATGTATGCGTAACCTACCTAAACCTTCTTCTTGAATCATTTTGTCTGTTAGTGAAAACGATGTGAAAACGATATGAAAATCTTTTAAGGCGTTTTCAAGTTTATTGTGCACAGACAAATTAACAATTGATCATGTAGGACAAAAACCATTATTGTAATTGTAGCTCCTGGTCAAACGATAATAAAAATCATGTGGCCAACACTTAAGTTTCTGTTCTCATGGTGCAAATGTTTGCGCACAGAAAAAAAAAACGATTGCAGTGGCTTGAGTTTTCTACTATATTGATTGACTGCCCCATTCTCGTGAATGACAGCTGAGTGTTTCGATTCTCAAATCGAGCAATAAGTGCTACTGGATTTTACCATGATAGCTCAATAGTAAAGGCGCCCGCCTCTCATGCAATAGGTTGTGGGTTGGAATCCGAGCCAATATGACGTTTACAATGAATATTATGTATTTTCTTAAGTTTATTTCGGACATGGTCTTTCTAAAGTTTATTTAATCTTGTCTCGGTTGTCATTCGTGAAACTTGAGAGTCGTAACGGGTAGTCAAAACCCTAAAAATCGAACTCACTTCCAACTATGTGGCATCGTGTAGCCCAGTCACTGGGCTGTGGAGGTCTGATAGGCAGTCGCTTCACGTAGAACACTGGTATCCAGCTGAATCAGGTTAGGCTGGAAGCTGCGCCCAACATAGTTTGGGAAAAGGCTAGGGAGATGTGATTGAGATTTTTTCTGTGGCCTGGAGTTGAAAAGATGGTAGGAGTGACATAATCTCCTTTTTTACTTTCAACTTCTTCACATGAATATTTTTAGTTAGTAAATAGTTTAAAAAACAATCACAAAATATAACGTACTTTGGATTTATTTGTTTAAATGACAAATTATTTGTTTCCGTACCTAATCATGGAATCCCCTTAAGCACGCCTACCTTATAGACCGAGATCCCAAAGTCGCTAGTCTTACGTCTTCTTATGGCAAAAATTCTGAGAGTTCGCAAAATTGATTCTTATTTATCAATAAATTGAACAAAAGTTTTGTTTAATCAAGATTATCTATGAAGGTCGCAGGGAACCGTTGGATGAAAAGCACAGAATCGCATGGGCTGAAAAAGTTGGGTGAGCCTTATGTTTAGCAGTGGACGCTTATAGGCTGATGATGATGATTACATTACAAATTTTTATCACCATGTTAAAAAATTTTAATTTCATCAACAAAAAGAAGTGGGATTCATAGAAATGCCAGTTGTACTGCAAAACATTTGGTTTTTTTAGACAATTCCACTAAACTATTCCCAACCACTGCAACTCCTGAATCATCAAAGCCAGAATCAACACTGGAGTCCGCCAGAAAAGCGCCGAGCAATGAAGCTCGACGAGTCCCGGAGAAACGATTCAACTGTCTTGGATCCCGCAATGAAATTAATCAGAAAAGAACAGCGGAGGAGTAAGAAAAATATATTTTCCACTTCCCTCCATTACAAGCAGCAAAACATATGGTTATATACTTATATTATGATCCAATTATTGGAGAAGTGTTTAGGTTCGTAAAAGACAGAGAACACAATAATTTAACTGGAAAGAAATCCATCTAACCCACAAAACTATTTTCAAAATGAAAATCAAGTTTACATGACAAACGTCTAACGACTCTTGTGTCTTGGACTATCAAATTGGTAAACAATCAAATATTTTTATACTACCTACGTAATACACTTTAGACCGAACAAATATTTGATAAAAGGTAAAGCAATGGCCTTCTATGTCAATCGCTATAGTAAAATAATTATGTATTATGACAGCCCGATTATGGGAAATATTATTAACACTAGCTTTCGACCGCCACAGCACAATTAAATTGTATTAAAACGTAAACTGACTGACTGATTGTTGACAAATCAATGTGTTCTTAGGGTCGGTGCCATAGATCGACGGTAGAATGGATTAGTCGACGTCTATCGATAGTTTCTACCACACCAATCGATCGATAGCCGATAGATGCCGTCGATTGATGCTAGAATGGATTGGTCGACGTCGATCGATTGGTTAGTCGACCGGTATCCGTCGACCGATGCCATCGACCGGCAAACGATCGATTGGTTGGTCGACCGGTATCCGTCGATCAATTAAAGCTACCACACCAATCGATCAACGTCGACCGATATCGATCGATGGCATCGATCGACCATCGATCAATTGGTGTGGTAACACCCTTAGTGAAGAGTAGGTAGCGCTAAGAAAGGATTTTAGGAAATTCGGAATTCCCCTTAAAACCTTCAAGCACACGTGATTTGAGACACAATAGAAAGACAATAGCAGCCCGACAGCCGGCTGTCGGTTGGTCGTCTAAAGGTTAAGGGGTAAAATAGGGGATGGAAGTTTTCAACGTGGGCAAAGCCACTGGCAAAAGCTAACATAAAAAAACGATCTCCAAAAAATTACACAAACAGCTATCCAAATTCGGAAATTACCAAAACTCAAAAATCCAAATCAAAAAATTCAAAAAAATTCAAAGCATTTATTTCACTTAGACCATTTATAGGTACTTATGAACTGTCAAAGAGTCGGTCGGTTAGTCAGAAAAGAAAAGTGACGCTAATTGGCTGTTCCAAAACGTAGATCTCTATGGATGATAAGAACAGGCAAGAAACTCCACGGACACTCTTTTTAAAAATATCATGTTTAACAAAATCTTGGTTACATTTTCTTTTTGTTGCTTCTACATTGTGGAAACAATGTGTATGTAACAAAAATAATAAACGAATGTAACAAAATTAAGGTGGTTTCGTCTGCAAAATGTCTAAAGTTAACGATTGTCGTTTCAAAATTAGGCAGTTTACACCATTAACCAATAAATGTTAGACTCAATTTCTATAAAACGTCTTTTAATTATAGCCCAATAAATTCGGTTCATTTTCAATTTGCTATAAATTTGATTTATAGTTGCTTTGAAATCAATAAATAGATAGTCAACTGAGTTGTTATTTTAGTGATGTCATAAGTTGCCATTGCCATACAAAACCTATTGGAGAATTTTGACAGCTCTTAAGAAGTACATCAATTGATAATGGTGTATACTACCGTATTGACATTTGTATTGCAATTCATATAAGATAAAACGTATTTATTTCAATTCAATTAAGCGTAAAGATTCCTAAAATGATTGAGTTTAAAATTCGTCACTCAACACAGAGGGTATTACTGTACTTCAAGTGCTTTAAAATTTAAACATCCCAAGAATGCTGAAGAGAAAATTATTCATCTCAGAAGCGGGAAAAGTTTCAAACAGGGGTGGGCAGAGTTCGAGGTACAGTCAGCTCCAAAAGTCGCTGAACACGTTTCGATTTTCAAAATCACTGTACACTATATAATCTATAAATGACAAAATGGTGTTCAGCTAATTTTGAACTTTAATGATGTTCATTCAATACTGGCGCCTATCTTGTTGAGAGATTTATAGATTATATAGTGTCCAGTGATTTTGAAAATTGAAACGTGATCAGCGACTTCTGGAGCTGACTGTACTTCAACAATATTTATAGAAAACAAAATATAGACTTCGGAAGGATGTGGTTAAGCGGTTTTTTGCAACTTTCGCTGTGTTTTTAGTTTTGAATATCAAAAGGCAAAGTTGTGAGATTTTTGAGATTCTCTCTTTTTTTACGTGACTTTTTTTGTAAACATTTTAGGAGGCAATGGTAGGGTTGTGCTTTTCCTTATTTCTGTTTTTGTTGCGTACTTATGCTGTCGGTGATATGAAATATGATTGCATAACTGTGAATATGAGAGGTATAAAATGGGTTAGAATGCGTCGGTTGTCCGTTTGTTTATCTGGGGTGTGTTTATTTTCCTAAGTTTTGCAGAAAATCTTATTCAAAGTCCAGGATTCCTGATATTTTAAAGCTAAATAATCTTATTTGTCAAAGAAATACAAATAATAATGGTAGTTTAAAAGTAAACACCCAATTAAATTGTACGTTACCTAATTTTTTAAACTTGCAACAAGTGACTATCAATATTGTTTAAATAATCTTTCATGTTAAAAAATCTTTGTTGCATTTGGCTGAAGTAAGTAAGCTACATAAGTCAAATTACCAAACCCCAATTATGCTAAGAAGAAATCAGAACAAAATCACATTTTAAATCCTCAATCTGGTGCCTAAAAAAACCAACAAACCTCCCATCACTCCTTAAATAATTCATCTACCATTGAATAATTCAAAACAAAATCGAACAAAACACTGATTCTTAAAGTCCAATAGACCATATCTTACTTATTATGTACATAACACTATGGCCACCGAGTGAATAGGATACAGAAGACTAACTCACACGGCCAACTTTAACTCAAGGCGTCAGTAACAAACAAATGCCAGTCGCTACCGTATTTGCACTCAACGTAGTAATCATTTTATGACCGAATTTCTCAATGGAGTCTTGCCAAAACCTATATAACCCAGTTACTGGGTAACAAGATATCTTTCGTAAGACTGATTGTCGTTCTTTTTAGATTCTATCTACGCGTAATGAATGCCAAAAACGAATAACAAGCGGGATCAATGGTTTTAATTTTTTGCCGAGGCTCGGGAATGTCACACGACTATCAAATTATGAGCTGATTATGAGAAATTCCTTACAAATAATCATTATAATTATCACTTTGCCTAACTAGAACCGAAACTACAGGATAGCTGATGTCAATAATAATCACTAGGCACCATTACACAAACACTGATCGAACATATGAGCGTGAGAGATTCTGCCCACCTTAACTTTTCAACGACCAAGCGGCAGCTGGCTGTCGGGCTGCTATTCTCTCTCTATTGTGTCTCGAATCACGTGTGTTCGAAGGTTTAAATCGTTTTACCTGTTAAAACGAATAATCACACACGTTTGTATATAAAACTTACGCAGTATAAACATTAATAACGCTGCACCACGCGCTAACTTGCAACATAACAATGCGTTCTATGCAGGGCGCGTCGCAATCACAACCGCCAGAGTGAGCCTTCTGTATCCTACCTACTCCATGTCCTGTATCCATTCTCCCATGGTCAGAGACTCACCCGATCCCGTGGGATACTTCAATGACCGCAGATCGTTTTTATAACTAACAACTGTAGTTTAGGGTTACATTTCGGGCGATCAAGGGTTTTGTGGGTACACGGGGAAGCGTCGAAAATGATTCTGAGCTACCTGTTTTTATTATAAGTACGTTTTGGTGGAGTTAGCTATGATGATTGTAATTTAATTTTATAATGTGGTTGTTATTTCTAGAAAATTTTGGTACCGTGCTATTTTAGAATGACTAGCTTGTACCTAACATGTATTGTCTAAGTGACAAATAAATACTTAATTTTATTCATTTATTTATTTCTAATATTACCAACATACTCCCATCCATATTGTTTTATTTTTTCAGATAAGGCTCACAGGCTAATGAATCAAAAATATCAAGAAATAACTTTTCCTAGTGGTTTTATCAGCCTCTTTGGTTACTGCTCCGCTCCTGTAGATAGTAGCGAAATGTTATGTACAACATAAGCCTATAGCTTTCCATATTAAATGGGCAACACAAAAAAAAACAAATGGTGATGCGATTGCGCGTTCAACCTTAACAAACTCTTCACCTTCACAAAAATAAAATAATCAAATAGCCAATTAGAAGCTTACACAAACAGTACCGAAAAGTCCACAAAAGCTACATATATTATCATGTAACTGTAATCGAAAAATAACTGCTCCAAACACTGTCAACCCAATTCAGCAAAACCAGTCTAAATTACAGCAACAAAGCCAAGTCCCAACTAACACGAATCGAGTCTAATTTCACGCCCTTAAGGGTAGTACACACACATCAGTCTAACATTCCGCTCAACAAAGGGTCGTGACACCGACACTTGACAGCAACCGGTTGCTGTGGTGCTAATTGTGACAACGACTGCTACCAATCGCTCGTGCATTCACATGGGCTAATTATTTGGGGTGTGGTGCAGGTTGGGAGAGGTAGCGATTAATGATGGCTGTTTTTAAAATGATAAAAATAAAACTTTGCCTTTTGCCTTGCAGACTTGAGTTTTTTTTTCTCGAGTCTTTTCTGTCCATAAGCTAGAGAAATAAAACTTAACTTGTAGTAGCTTATGCAGTTAATGCAGCTCCAGTAAGTAAGTCAGAAAATTCTTAAACATTTAAATCAGGCATTTTTAAAGTTAATTTGAATGGTCGTGAACTTAAGTTTGAAACCAAAATATTGTCTAGTTTGTCATCTGTAAAATTTTGTTAATTTGAACAAAAATCCATCACTTTGTTGTAAATGCAAAACTACAGATAACTGAACCAAATCCACAACATTCTTATAAAATGACTAATTTAACGGGAATTTCAAAGCGGAATTTTATCTATGGTATTTTGATACGAAGTTATTATTCAGACAAGACAACGTCTGTTGGTTTAATGTATGGTTAGCATCTTCATAAAATCAATTTTATCAATACTTTTTTTACCCTAAATTTTAACTCCACAGTTTTTTCACACTACGTATAAACGTAACAGCGTATTAACTATATCTTAGACATCAAACCACAAAAGAAAGCATTCACATTAAAACACTCGAAACTAAATCACGGAGCCCCACAAGATACCGATCGATTCCCACGCTGCTGCGGCAGCCGACCATGAACGTGCATTCTAATAGATTTATTGGTGCAAGACTTTACATAAAAGTGCATGAGATTCTAATTACTTTGTGTTTTTTAATCTTAATTATGGTTTAATTGGGAGATAATTATTTTGTGGGATTTTTTTGTGGGATTATCAACGTTTCTGTAATAAGTTATAAAAATTTAGACTACGTCAAAGTCAGGATTTTAACTTAAAAGCTAAGCTACTTCAGCCAAGTGAGAGTTGAAATCACATGCATAAGCTTCCGTTTTTATTGGTGATATTTTTTCATCATTTTAGTTTTTGTACTTTGGGAAATAAAGAGGAGATCAAAACAGTTTTACAGGAGTTAAATTCCTCCATTAAAATTCTAAATTTCGTTTCCAAAAGGAATACGAGCAAATAATAATAACAAACCACATTGTGCATATTTGAAAATTTCATTTATCTAGATGATCACTGAATTTATAAACCAAAATTAACACTAGTAAATAATAAATCTCTAAGTTCAAAACAATAGGTGGAGCTATAATTGATAGATTTGATATCAATTTCTTATTTATCTAACCTTTCATGATACCTGGTCACCGTCCTATGGACTGATATTGTGCCCTTCAGTAGTACCCTAAAAAGTTAAAGAAAAAATCGAAATGGGGCATTGTAGTCCGGTACAATATTTTTAAAGTGCGGAGTTTTTTAAATAGTCTAAATCTGACATGTCCCATCACGAAACAAACTGTTTTAACTAAGTCTAAGAATCCGTCTAACCAATAAGTCCGCTTCCAGTCTAACTGGTATTAGCTGAAGTTAGTGTTTGTTGGACTGTAAAGAACCTACGAATACCGGAACTAATAGTGATTACGAGTGACCTAGATTTCATATCATCAGTCATATTATCATTAAAACTTTAGGAGGTAGATAGCTATTCATAAATTTGGTATGTAACACTAATTAATAAAATAAATAATAAATATCCTGGGACATCTTACACACGGCTATCTGATCCCAAGCTAAGCAGAGCTTGTGTTATAGTAATCAGACAACTGATATACATACTTATATAATTTTTAAATACATAACACTCAGACACAGAACAAACAATTATGCTCATCACACAAAGTTTGTCCTGGGTGGGAATCGAACTCACGACCTCTGGCTTAGCAGTCAGGGTCAGTGAACACTAGACCAACAGGCCCGACCAACTAGACCAACAGGCCCGCCCAAAAAAACACTACAACACGCAGACAATAACCAAATACTCCGAGTGAAATAATGGGAAACGGCTAGTCTTTAATATATTCTTTGACCAAGTGACTTCATCTTTCACAAAGGCATAGAATATCCCCAGTCTAAGAAAGCGTACAGAAGCTGGATCAATTGTCAAACAAGGAGTCTAAAGAAAATAAAAATCACGTTGGCGGGAATCCAAGTTCCGTTGAAGAAATGCATTTTGTACGTTTTCTTTTTTAAGAGAACAAACAAAAAAGGATCTTTTATGTGGCTACTCATCTTAAAAGAATAGTGTGACAGGTTTTAATATTTTTTATCTTTTTCTGATAAAAAATTGAAAGCGTGTCAAAGTGTCAGACGTTGCCCTCTTAACTTTAGTTGTCTTAATAAAATATGAAAGGTCATTTGTAGAAAATGCTTTGGTTATTTACTGAAACTATGTTTTAATTATTTATTTGTTAGAGAAAAATAAATGACAAAATAATTACGGGACACACTTTGATAATTACTAGTCGTCTCTCTTTATTTTGCTTAAGTTAAGTTTTTGATATTTGTACCACTCATGTGATGTTATGTAGTTTATGTATTGTTTTGATGTCTAAGCTATTTGACTCAAAAAAGACTGAAAATAAAAGCACTGTTTACTAATAAAAAGAGCAATTTATTGAATTGCTTTAGGTAATACGTGCATATTGTAGCAAAGAAATAGCTGAGTATTCAAAAATTTTCCTTATGCACACCTGAAACGAGTCGCTAGTATATGTAAAGATTTATTTATTTATTAATTTATTATACAGTCATCTTAATGCTAACAGTTTAACCCATGCGCATAAAGTGATTATAATGTCTTAGTCTAAAGTGTAAATTATTTAAAGTTATATAATTTAAAATTCATATGTTATTAAATTAAATTAGTCCATTGTCCATTCATTGATTAGATATTGTATACATAGTCAACTATTAAAATTATTAAAATTATGTAAAAGATGTAAAAATATATAGGCTGTCAAAAAATCTGTCCATGTTAATGCCTAAAGTCACAAAGTAAATATTCCAGGCATCAACGGAAAAACACCTTCAAATCCATACAAAGACAGTGCCACATCCAGCTCCCAACTATTTATTGAGCCTTCAAAAACGAACACGTCTCCGAAAACTGCCCAGTTAAATAAACCATTTCTTGCATTCAAAACATTTTCGGACCCTGTGGTAATTTGGACCTTTTCTATGAAAATACGGACTTCGGGAAAGGGTTCGTGATTCGACCTATATTTTTTTCGATTTGTGTTGAGTTGAATCACGGGTATTTATTTTTTTAACCTCTTTTCGGGATTTTGTTGATCTAGGTTGTTACCACGTGCGTTCGTCTATTTGTTGTCGTATTGTTACGTGGGTTTAGTTCTATTAAAAGAAACTTGCCTACAATTTCTTAGACGTGCTTCATAAGTTCGTAAATTTTTAATTCGCACGAAAATAAAATAGGAATCTGTGAGCCTCGTTGAACATTTTGTATAATAAACAGAGCATTCAGGTTTTAAGAATCTGAATTCCTGATCAGGAAACAATCGGTCTTCGTTATATTCAGCATTTTAGTGATTCCTATAAAATTATGCAAAATATACAAAAAAAAATGGCAACCAATAAAACTTTGCAAAAGTCAAAAGTCAAAAAAGTCAAAACGTTTATTTCCATTAGACCATGGAGGCACTTTGGAACGTCGAATTAATTTTGCATTGCATTGCATTTTAACAAACACAATATTATAATGCTAGTCTATTACAATTCTACTGGAAAAGGCGAAGGGCAAATGTTTCTTTTCATACAGAGAAGACACGAGCATTGATCACCACGCGCGCTCAAGGCGGACTGACGATTTCAGACTATTTAATACAGGTTTCCTTACAATGTTTTTCCTTCACCAATGCATGACGTTCAAGATAAATTTAAAAAGTCATATAAATTAAAACACACATGGTCATATGTCTGAGGCATTTTTTTTTTGGTGAGTGGGAAATCATCCAATGACTGCTCCCGTCCTGGGTGCGGCGGGAGGGCGTGTCAGACTCTTACTGACTAAAACCCACTCATGTTCCTTCGATTGCCCTTTATGTTCCAGGGTCACGGTAACTATTACAAATATTCCGCAACCCCGGCAGGCGTTGGCCCTGTTGGGCCCCTTCCTGTGCTGACTCCTTCTCTTTGAGGCGCGCGTGGAACACTAAAGACATTCTCAACGACTCAGCCATTACGATGTGAATCATAAAAGGAATGAGATCAACTAACCTCCAGTAATGTTTTATTATTTCCCCTTGCTACAGCTAGTATCACTTTATTGGGACCAATAAACCCTTAGAGAATATATTATTTATTTATTATTATTATTTATTTATTTAGTTACTATCCGATCCCAAGTAAGAATATACGTAATTCTAGACTGCTTTCCTAAGCCTATGTATTTCCAAAATCGACCCACATTCAAGCCTGTATATCAAGGCCTAACAAAACATAATTGGGTACCTGTTACAAAGTTTTCAGTTGCAGACCTACCCTATGTCACTTGTAACTGAATATGGGGATAGTGTCACCTAGATAAGGGTTCACGATAACGAACCTTAAACTTCGGGGAATAGAGATTGTAATCGTTAATCTACTCTTGGGATAAATGGTTTGGTTTTTGTGTGTGTGGTTGGAAAATGTCTTGTTATTTTTAGAAACTTATGTGTCTGTCTGTTAGATTGTCCTGCCAATATCTCCGAAAATACTAAGTCTAAAAATAAAAAATGTCTGGATATCAGGCTTAGCCGTCTTATCTACTGGACTGGCTTAGTGGTTAGCTGAGCTAGAACAACTGCGGTGGGTGTTGATTTCGATTCCCAAGTCGGACAAAAAACTTCTTTCTGTGTGTGAATTTAGTAAATGCCTGTAAATTACCTAAGAGAAATAAATGCTTTGCATAAAAAAAATTGTTATAACACTTTTTCCTAACATGATTTTCATGATTGTGACTTTATATCATTTCCAGTGACGTAAAGAAAAAATCGCAAAAATGAAAAATCTTTATCTTTCACAAAAGATTTGTTCAAAAAAGAATATGCATGGCAATATACACCAGAGAAAGGCGTTGATAATCTCTATATAAAGCACTGAGATATCTTTTAGTTATTATGACTGAAATAAATCAAACGAACGTGTGGAAGACGGTGCAAGTGTTGAAGTGGTTGGTGCGAGTCTTAAGAGGTAGCGATTTTATATATATTTTTTAGAAAAGACAGGAGTATTTTACCTACTAGTTCTAAATATTTATTTTCAAAGAAGAACAAGTGGCTTAACAAAAAATAAAAACAAAATCTGCTAAATATCACTGCCAGATTTATAAGGGGTAGTAGTAAAATTATGATTAAATAGTAAATAGCTTTAGCCGTTCTATTTAAAATATCTAAAATGACTATTTTTAACATCACGTTACGACCTACAAGGCAGAGTAACCAGAGACAAAAAAGAAACTGACGAAACAGCTAGTCAAAAATATACAGCAACCAAAGACGTAATTTAACGTCAGCAATTTTACCCTAAGGTACAGAAGATGTAGTCTGCGGCTGTCAATATTTGAAGACTAATCACTACCGTTTACCACCAAGAAGTGCCAAAATAAGCTACAATTTTCTGCAAACTGCCTCAAATTGAAAACTCACAGAAGCTGAAGAGCTCTAAAATTTCAGCCGATGATCGTCTAAATACTAAATAAAAAAAGCAAAAAAGCGCTTCCGCTTCTAAATTGGGCTGCATTTTATAAATTTCTCTCTAAATTTTTCGTGGCGTTATTTATAACTTAATCTCAAAGCTCGGTAAATGTTTTAAGCGCTAACTGCGAAAGTTATATCTTTTTAAGATCCAGTGTAATGTCCTTTTATTCTTGGGAATCTAGCCTTTGTATTAGTTCTTTTTTAGAAGTAAGTTGTAGTGTAGGACTGGCACTAAAAGTGTTTGAAAATGTTAGTGAGATGTTGTGTAGTTTTTCTTTAAGGTGCAAATAAACTTATTTTTTTTTTTTTAAACATTTTTTTCTAAGGAATATGGTAATGTTTTTAGTAGAGCAGATAATGATATGGAACAGAGTGTAAAGCTCCTTATCTTCCATCAAAAAGAGAGGATCAGAACAAGGGGATATGTAGGGCGCTACTGCCCGACAGGATTTGCTGTATAATAACCTCGCGTCAAATTCTTATAACGTGATGTACGATATCAGTTTGTGGTTCTCCCGTTAGGCGATAGATGTCACCACCATGGACTAGCAGGTTAATTTTTTTTTAAATATGTTCAAAGGACATTGCTATTCGTCCATACATTGTTTGCCTAAGAACCGACAGGGAGGTGTTTTTTCATTTTTGGTTCTAAATAATATATGTATTTGATTGAAACTAAATTGAAACTACGGACACTTGAGATTTCTAAAAGCCAGCAAAATACTTTAATAACAACATCATGTCACATCAAAAGTATCATCTATATTTTCGACCAATATACACATTTGCAGCGGCAGAAGTCTTTCCAAGACACTTATTGATGTTCCCTTTCTCTTTTAGTGACATGGAGCCAGAAGCTGATCCGCAATTTACACAAAATATAGAATAATTTTGGGATTCCATGTTAAATCTGCAATGTCCGTTTAATCTCTTGACACCCACCGCCATGCCAGGTCGTCGTTCTTAGTAGGTCCGTACATCAGTCAATCACAGCCGGAGGTCGATATTTCAAGAGGAAATCACAGTCCGTAGTTTAAGCCAAGTGGGTAGATAAAATCGGAAAGGAATAATAATAAAATGTAAACAACCAGATTACACAGAACCTGGTCAAATGTTGGCATCTGTCAATTCAATTGACGAAAAACCATAGACTAATATGTTGATCTTTTTTTTTAAACAAATGGCTTGTTCATTTCACACAGCGCTTTCAATTGCTTTAATGCCCATTTCACACGAGGGCAGAGCAGTACCGCTACTGTGTGAACGCACAAAACAGTAATGTCTTGACAGTAACTGGACGTTCACACAGTAGCAGTACTGTTCTGTTCACTGTTCTGCCCTCGTGTGAAATGGGCATCAGGCAGAACAATGGGCAGAACAGCTACAAAAATACAAAAATACACGGCAGGTTATTTATCGTCGAAAATTGACCTGCTATAAGAGTTCATCGTAGGCCTTCAGTACTGTTTCTATTTGAACGCACAGAACAGTACTGTTCTGTGCCAGCTTCTTAAAACGATGACTCGTAAATATTATATGTTGCCCACAACCAAACTATATGACGAATGTAAAGTTTTAACCCTGAGACAACTCTTTATCCTCCTACCTTTCTACAGAAAACCTTCTCACATATGGCTCTTAAGCTGTACACATACAATGGATTACTGTTACTTACCAATTTTTACACCTAATATACACACACTGACAATCACAAACACGCACACAACATACATACACACACACATGCACGCACTCATGACTCGAGAGTTTATATGAATAATAATTCAAATCGACGCTGTTCTCACTTGCTAAATCTTATTATATAATCAATTTAGTTTAAACCAATGGCTGAACCCAGTCTCTTAAGATACAGGCTAGACCTAGTTTAAGGGATAGAGTCCAATAATGTAGTTCTACATAATAATATAATATAATTCTAAACTGTTTAGTGTAAGCCTTTATGTATACAGTGCACTGTTCCATGTTTTTATGAAATAAATACTTATTATTATTATAACTGTTCTGCCTCACTGTTCTGCCCTCGTGTGAAATGGGCATTATATATTCGTATTAAAACCTTATTCATAGATCAAGCGCTGAGAATATTTATTTTTTTTAATTCGGTATACATACTTATTTTAAATACTTGGCTGCATGAGCTACGATACCTTAGGCCACGTTCACACGGCGATTATTTTCCCGTATACCGTATACGAGATTTTATCGAATAGAGTAGTGACAACAGAATATATATGAAAACTTAAAAATTGTTTACACGGCGTTCATACGGGTAAATCCTGTGTTCGAGAAATATATTTTAACGTATACCGTGCGAAGTTGTCACCGGAACGCCACGTCTCGAAACGATTTTATCGAATACGACACGCAGTGGCGCTTATGTTCATGTTGTCTCGTTCACACGACTCGCTCATTCACCGAATTCAAAAAATCGACTCGAATGGTCGCCGTGTGAACGTGGCCTAAGTCTACTACTAACTTCAAATTAAACCAAAATGTCTGACACCGGAGATTGAAACGAAATTGAGTTACTTTTTATAATGTTTCTGAAATTTGAACCTGTCCATTATATTGTAATAGTCGTAATGCACTTTATAAAAAAAATTAGTAATTACTGTAAAGGTTTCATGCCAGCCAATTCATAGGCTATTTTGAGCAATCTCTTTTACCTAACTGTCTCGAAGATATTCCGTCAAGAATAGCTTGGATAAATGAAAGAAAATGATGCAGTATCAACAGCCTGAACCCAACTTTGATTGGATTGACTTACAGTTTAAAAGGATCCTCTTAGTTACATTAATGGTCAGACTTTTAGGTTTCAGAATACCCGTAACATCTGTCAAAGTTGTACGAATGACAACCGGGACCAACGGCTTTACGTGCTTTCCGAGGCACGGGATGTCAGTGATGTCCATGATAAACTTAAGTATAATATATATGACTTGAAAGTCACATTGGTGTTTGTCCATATTTTTATGGAAATATTTAAAAGGTCTTTTTACAAATATGTTTTAAAGAGCGCTATATTTTTTTAAAAGAAAACTTCAAAAGCAATTGTTGAACTGGAGACTAACTTGACTATAAACATTTTTTCTCAGAAACCGGTTAACCTCTGTTTTTCTAGCAAGTTTATTTTCAGTGAGTTTTTGAGCATAAATACCTTTCAGAAATGTTGAAATAATTTCTTGTTGGAACTACGAAGGATTCTTGGCTCACAGTTTTTTTGTAAAGAAGGCTTTAAAACTCAAGTAGTTGGAACACTTGGTACAAAGGAGAAAATCTTGGAAAAAGACTTAATAGGAGGAAAACTAGCATATACTTATGTATATGTCAATTGCAAGAGAAATCTTACTAAAAAAACCGCTAAGTGCGATTTGGACTCAAACACTTAGGGTTCCGTACATACTTGTAAAGAAATCTTTTTACATTATTTCAATCAATACTATCCATACTTACAAATATTATAAATGGGAAAATGTGTCTGTCTGTCTGTCTGTATGTTTGTCTTTCTTTCACGGCAAAACGGAGCGACGAATTGACGTGGTTTTTTAAGTGTAGATAGTTGAAGGGATGGAGAGTAACATAGGCTACTTTTTATCTCTTTCTAACGCGAGCAAAGCCGCGGGCAAAAGCTAGTATACTATATACTTATACTTATAATATTATAAATGGGAAAGTGTGTCTGTCTGTCTGTATGTTTGTCTTTCTTTCGCGGCAAAACGGAGCGACGGATTGACGTGATTTTTTAGGTGCAGATAGTTGAAGGGATGGAGAGTAACATAGGCTACTTTTTGTCTCTTTCTAACGCGAGCGAAGCCGCGGGCAGAAGCCAGTGTTTTTATAAATCTATTTACTTTACGATTTTCAAATATTGTACTTCATTGATGCTATATGACAATGCTTTGAGTCAAATTTCACGCCAAGTACCCTATGAGCTTTGATTCTCTTGAGAGTGTCGAAATATACGCAACTATCTTTTGCCCGCGGCTTCACTCGCGTTAGAAAGAGACAAAAAGTAGCCTATGTTACTCTCCATCTCTTTAACTATTTCCACTTAAAAAATCACGTCAATTCGTCGCTCCGTTTTGCCGAGAAAGAAAGACAAACATACAGACAGACAGACAGACAGACACACTTTCCCATTTATAATATTAGTACTTTTTTTTCCTGAATTTAGAAATTTGATTTTCTTTACTATTTTAAGGTGCTACAGATTTCAGTATACAGTTTTAATTTCAATTCGATAACACCACGCATCCTCGAGATAAGGGTCTTAACAGACAGACAGGCAGTTGGACAACAACCAGTCTGTCCGACTATTTTTTATCTCGAGGTATTAATTAACCTTTCGACGACCAAGCGACAGCCGGCTGTCGCGCTACTATAGTCTTTCTATTGTGCCTTGAATCACGTGTGTTCAAAGGATTAAAAATATAATGCATCCGATATCATCAACCTATAATAACGCACCTTGCCACTTTAACTTCATCCCGCTATTATTCCTCTATAACGCTTCAGCCAAAAAAACCCGTAAAAATACAAAAACCACACTCCAAAGTTACATGTACTGAAACTGCCATTAATCAAGCTATCGTTAAGACGCGTTTTTACGTCGCGACAAGGTTACGTCGCGAGGGCTTGAGTTGTCTGAAAGTTTTATCAAATAGCATTTAGAAGTTTGCGGTGTTATTTTGCTAGAGAATAGTGTTTTGATTGTTGTTTAATTATAGGTGGTTAGGTTTTTGGAAGGCAAGGACCATTTCAGGGGGTTTTTCGAAGGTGGACAGAATTTTGTGATAGAAAATTGTTTTTTTTTTTGGGGAGTGGGAAATCATCAAATGACTGCTCTCGTCCTGGGTGCGGCGGGAGGGCGTGTCAGACTTTTATTGACTAAAATCCACTCATGTTTCTTCGGTTGCCCTTTATGTTCTGGGGTCACGGTAACTATTATAAACATTCCGCAAACCAGAAAATTGCTTAGTGATGATTGTTGTTTACCCTTTTGACGACCAAGCGACAGCCGGCTGTCGGGCTGCTCTTGCCTTTCTATATTGTGTCGATTCATGTGTGTTCAAAGGAATAAATATTGGTTCAAGAGTGATTTTTGCAAGAAATGCCCTGTTTTGGAAAGCTGGGCAAAATATTGTGTATTTTTGGAGCTGTTTATTTTTTCTACTATAATTTAGTTATTCGTATAATGCCGGTCGAGTGCGAGTCAGACAAACGTATATATATTGTTAAACCTATTTACAAACCAAAAACATTTTATTTATTTTAAAGGACGCACTAAGAATTTTGCACAGCCGGCGTAAAAGTTAAGCGATTGCCTGCTCTATATTGCGTGCCTTTAGTTCGATTTCCGCTCGGGAAAAATAATCTCTAAAAATTAACCCGGGACGGGTTACTACTTAATAATAAACGAAAAAATCTACAATGCAGAAAAAAAACTCAACTCTATCTATTACAGTTCAAACAAACGTAAAAACCTAATAACACAACCCAAATCAACTCCTAAACCAAACCAAATTCACCATTTCGCTGTCCATTGCTTCATTTACAAACTAGAGGGCCGTTTAAGTAGTAACTAAAGCATCAATGGACAATAGAGAGTCGTTAACAACGGCCATTACATTCAGGACATGAGGGTCAGTCGATGGACATTTCAGTGTCCAGAAATGAGCTAGAAATAGGCAATTCTTGTTAATTATAGCTTAGTAATTGTTGGGTAATATGTAGTTTGTGTATGTTTTGCCGTGAAAGAAAGACAAACAAACAGACAGACAGACAGACACACTTTCCCATTTATAATATTAGTATGGAAGTATGGATGGTATTGGTGATTGGGTTGCGGAATGTTTATAATAGTTACCGTGACCCCGGAACATAAAGGGCAACCGAAGGAACATGAGTGGGTTTTAGTAAAAGTCTGACACGCCCTCCCGCCCTACCCAGGACGGGAGCAGTTATTTGATGATTTCCCACTCCCCAAAAAAAAAATGGTATTGGTGAGAACGTTTGATGTATTATTTGGAAAATCATAAAAGTTTTCTAAGTTAAAGCTGATTTTTTTAAAATAGCAACCAAACTATTGCAGTCTGAATGCACGGTAAAGACCTCTTCACAAACAAAGAATACTCATATAGAGTTACTGTTGCATTATTAATCCGTACTAATATTATAAATGCGAAAGTAACTCTGTCTGCCTGTCTGTCTCTTCTTGACGCCCAAACCACTGAACCGATTTGAATGAAATTTGGTACAGATAAAGTCTGGGACCCGAGAAAGTACATATTTTCATCATATAGTTTTCATCCCGGAAATCCCCCGGGAACGGGAGCTATTATTTCACGCGGACGAAGTCGCGGGCAAAAGCTAGTATTAAATATACTTTCGTGGTAAGTTTTATTATGCATCATGTAAGAGAGTATATTTAAAAAAAGGACGAAAATATATTATGTCAACATTTTGGAAATGGCAGTAAGATTATTTTTTTACGTTTTGTAAAATACCAATAATGACGTATTTAATCGTACAAATTATTTGTTTTCTTTTACTTATCAATAAGATCCTAGACAGAGAACTAAAAAGGGACTTTTCAACAGTGATAAACTAGAAAATTTCCGGTTCAAAAATTCTGTCAAAAATTTCACCTTAACTTCAGCTGACAGGATCACAAAGAAAATGAAAACTATGAGAAGAAGCGATTACGTCTCAAATGGTTACCAGGGTATTTCTACATCGACTGTGGCTCGGAGTAGATAAAGATACAGAAGGAACACTTGATCTGTTGAGTTGAAATCGGGAGCACGCTTATATAAATGATAAATAAATGAACAAAGTATATCTCGCATTTGTTGGCATTAATTTATTGTTTACTAGCTGTCAGCGTCAGAAAAAGACACAAAGTCACTCTCTATCCCTTCAAGTATTTCCACTTCGCACGCTCCGTTATGCCGCAAAAGACCGAGAAACAAACAGACACATTTTCCCATTTATAATATAAGTATGGATATACTTTATTTATGTCTCTACTTTGTAGTGTATTTAAGTATTCTTCTGTTACAAATTCACCTGAAGAAACACCGTTACAAGTGCACATTCTATACAGAAACCTGTATGTGTGCGTGCCTCATCGCGCTTTTCACGGAGCTAGCATTCTGCAATTAACTATTCTGTGACCCGGTGTAGGGTTACAAAGGAAAATGGCTGACGCTAAAGTCGTGGAGGCGTGGACTAAGTAATAAGAGAAAGACTATTCTTATTTTCTGGTGCAAGTTTTTGGCTCGATTTTAGTTTTAAGCCGAGTTCCATTTTGAAGTTTTTTGAAGCGGTTTTTATACAGTTTTAAATGGGTCTAAGGGCTGGTAGGATTTATGAAACTATCTTTTCCCAATTAATCGTAAGCCTAATACTTTGGCAATAAAGTTGAAAATCTAATTTAAGAAATTGTAGAAGCTTGTTGCGGAGTAATTAAAAAAATTCAGGTAATAGCATTTTATTTTATCTTGTTTACAATAATTCTGTATTGACTTTAAATTAACCATGGTTTTAAAAATCTAAGTATAAAGTTCGTTACAGACAGGCAATATTATGCAAATCAGTTACTGAATCTCTCAGTTAAGTTTAAGCCGCGAGTTTAGTACGAAGTAAACTTAAACGCTACGAAGATACTTATGCACTTACTAATAATCACTGTGTAAAGTTATGCAATGAATAAAGCCTGTGTAACCATACATTTTTTGACGTATAAACCTGTCATAACTTTATGCAGCGTTTATTAGTAAGGCGCATAGACTATTTTGAATCTGCAACACAACGTAGACATCTGGACCTTTCTCCTATAACTTGTACCACGCACATACGTCATCTCAAAGTCTATTATCTTACTACTTTCGGTGTGATACCGCCGCGATGCGGCCTCAAAGGATATCTCAGACAGACGCATAGTTACGTTATATAAGTGACATTTAAGTTAAAGCGAGGTAAATACAGTAATATGTGGACGTGTAATGCTCTGTTTCTCAGAATTTCTATTGTTATAGTTCTATGGGCAATGTGTAGGATGCCTTGCTTCAAAAAGGACTGATGGCAATGATATTATAAGTATAAAGCTGGGCATTTTTCGCGTCAGTTGAACCGACATCCATTCAAAATTTGATCATGAGTGTCGAATCGTCACTCCAGAGTTGGTTGGTCGCCTAAACCATTTGGAGTTACGCCACAGTTTTATGAGTAGACTGTCGCGAGAAATGACCGTCAATGCCCAGCTAAATGGAGTAGCTAGGTTACTTATAGGACATTATATCTTCAAAAGAGGCACAATATTGCAATGAAACACTATTTCTAGACTACTATCATTAGACGTCCAAGAAGGATGGCATGATTCGAGTATTGTGAGTGAAAAAGAAACAAATGTAATTTGCGTCAATTATAATTTGGTCAAATAACTACATTTTAAGGTGTCACATGCTGATTGCCTATAAGCTATCTACACTTTTTTACTTATAATATCATTGTACGTTCAGCAATAAATGGCAATTTTGGTTATTTTATTTGTAAGAACTTAATCTCCGGGATTTATGACCCAATTATAAAAAATGCCCTTACTGATACATCTATATTATTGCAGAGTGCTATAGAGAGTTTTTTTATTGGTAACTAGCTGTCCACCACGGTTTCATCCGCGTTATATTAGATTTTTGGATACTAAAAAAAAGAAGATAAAAAGTCCTTCCCCTGGTCCTAAGCTACCTCCCCACCAATTTTCAGACAAATCGGTTCTGCCGTTCTTGAGTTATTAAATGTGTAACTAACACGACTTTCTTTTATATTATATAGATTACGGATTGATACATAAATACTGTACAAGTATAATAAAAAAAAGGTTTCCCTATTAAGGTTTTTATATAAATCTTACATTTAAACAAGGATGTAATTACTACTTACTCACAACACCAAAACCTATTCTTTATTTAGATTTCCTTCCGGCCTTTTCCCGAAAGGTCTCTCAAAGGTGAAAGGTGAGATGTACATTCCTGGCTATTGTCTTAATGGAACGCCATTATGTGACCTTATGGTCCATGGAATTTAAAATAAAGGCATTTATTTGATATCACGCTCTCTATTGTGTGCAAAAATCTGGGTGAATTAAATTGTGTCTAAATTCAACTAAATCTACTTCAATTCTAAATCAAATATATCTAAATTAAATGTTAATGAATCAATCAGGTATTGATACTCCTCGTTGATTATCTAACAATACATTCTTATAATATAATGCCCGCCATTACACAATAAACAAAATGGCGGCGGAAATTATACTACTACCCCAAAAAGAAAAACGTACGAGCATAGATTATAAAATTTTAAAGGTAGCTGGCAGATAAACTCATACAAAATCGGTTCCATTTTTTAATTTATCTAGTAAACAGAAACTATTTCGAGGTTGTAAAACAGGCCCTAAAAGTCATTCTACAAAACAGAACAAAACAACCCAGTAATAATCATTCAGAAACAGTAAACACAGAATCTATAAGATGTAAAGTAAGCTGATAACTCAGCTATCACGACATTAAGACAGCAGTAGACAGGATGATAAATAGCTTGAGATTACGCCTTAAGGCCGACTCGGGTCCAACTCAGTGGGGTCTTTCGAAATTTCATTACGGACTTAACATTTTTTTGAAATATGAGCCATGTTTTTGGAATTGAGTAAGTTTTTTGACTTAGATAAAATGTTAGTGGTGAAATTTATTATTCGACTTTTTGAGTTATGTCCGATTGGAAAACGGAGATTTTATTGGTTTACTAGCTTTTGCCTGCGGCTTCGCTCGCGTTACAAAGAGACAAAAAGTAGCCTATGTTACTCTCCATCCCTTCAACTATCTCCACTTAAAAAATCACGTCAATTCGTCGCTCCGTTTTGCCGTGAAAGAAAGACAAACATACAGACAGACAGACACACTTTCCCATTTATAATATTAGTATGGATTATTGATGTATTTTTCTGTTTAATATTCTCATTAAACTTTTTTTTTGTGAGTTTTGAAATAGTTATTGTAATAAAAACACTGTATATAACAAATAACATACATACATTAATAGCTTTTTTTGTGCCCATTCTTCTTCTTATAAAACCATCTTCGTATTAAGACAAGTAGATTTAATACTTTTCTTGTTATGATCAAAACGTGCATTTTATTGGACTACATCACAATAATATTTTGACTTCAATTACAAGAAAAACAGCTTATATTAATTTTATTTGTAAAAAGTTTTGTAAATGAAGCATTACGTATGTTTTCAAAATAACCAAAATAACACCAACTCACCAACCTTCACAAAAACCTTGAAAATAAAATAAAAACCACAATTGCGCCACATTACATAAACCACACACAAATACTAATATAATATCAAACAAAAAATAAAAACATATTCTCAATGTAAGTAGTATAGTGACGCGCAACACATATTATTTATCGACTATCGATACTTTTATACACTAACAATAGCCGTGACATTTTTACGATGCCAAGGAACCTACAAAGTATATTTTGGCTTAAGAAACTTTTCGACTTTAATAAATATTGCTTTATGGCCTGTAAGACATTGTTGTTTTAGATTAAAAAGTATTTTCAAAGTTGCATAATAAATATGGGGTATATTTTTATTATTTTCAGTTGAATTTTAATTTTATGAGATTTTGTCGATTAATTTAGCTGTCAGGCAACCAGTTTCTTTTGTCTTTTTATATTAAATATTATCATGATTGATTTACTAAATTGCTTTACTAGTTTCATAATAAATTTAAAACTTCACATTAGATTAAGTTATTCGAAACTTCTGTAAATCACTTTGAGTGATTATAATATTTTTTTTTCATAATTATTAAAAAAATATTTACAGCTCATTTATTAATTAAATTATTACACTTTGTATAAACAGAGCGAAATTGAATTATTTACCACTACTAACTTACTTTATAATTTGCTACCTAATTATAAATGGATTTTTGATTTCAAAAAGGTGTGCCAATACGTTACAAATTTTATAAACACGATAATATTTCACCATCAGTCTTAAACACCAGTCTTAGACAAAGCACCACAGAAGTACTTAGCAACAGATCGAAATGTTGGACGATTTATTCCTGGAGGATAATACAACTTTTCCAAACTAGAACGGTGCCAAAATCCTGGAAGCTTGCTAATGTGCAGCCAGTGCCCAAAAAGGGCAGCCGCGCCGATCCCTGTAACTATCGACCAATCGCCATCACCTCCATGCTCTGTAAAGTCATGGAAAGGGTTCTGAATAACAAACTGTTGGCATACCTAGAAGACAACAATCTACTCAGTGACCAGCAATATGGCTTTCGCCGTGGTCGGTCTACTGGAGATCTTCTAGTGTATGTTACACATTGCTGTGGCGAAGCCATTGAGAAAAACGGCGAAGCCCTTGCCGTTTCGCTCGACATCTCAAAGGCTTTTGACAGGGTTTGGCACGCTAGTCTCCTTAGCAAGCTTCCTGCTTATGGCATCCCGGCTGACTTTTGTAGCTGGGTATCAGACTTCTTGACGGGACGGTCGATCAGAGTGGTCATTGACGGCTGCTCTTCGGACCTTATGGCCATTGATGCCGGTGTTCCTCAAGGGTCTGTCCTTTCTGCAACACTATTTCTGCTCCATATAAACGATATGCTAAATCCTAGCATAGTCGGTTACGCAGATGACAGTACCGTTGTAGAGAGATATCTGGCCAGCGCAAAAGACAGTAGGGACGATATACGTTCACAGAGAGAGGCCATGGTAGAGCGAGTGAACTTTGCCTTAAGTCGTGTGTCCCAATGGGGCCATCACAATCTAGTGCAGTTCAATGCCGCCAAAACGCAAGCGTGTCTGTTCTCCGCTAAACGGAGCCCATTCGACCTGGCTCCTACTTTCCGAGGTGCACCTGTAAATGTAACCGGCTCCCTAGAACTTCTTGGCATGGAGTTGAGATCTGACCTCAACTTCGGCACTTTCATCGAGTCCAAAGCACTGGCTGCGGCGAAAAAGCTGGGCATCCTTAACAAGGTTAAGCGATATTTCACGCCGGGACAGCTTCTAACGCTTTATAAAGCTCAAGTCCGATCGTGTATGGAGTATTGCTGTCATCTATGGGATGGCTCAGCCAAATACCAACTGGCCGCATTGGACTCGGTAGAACGCAGAGCCAGGAGGTTGATTGGCGACAAAAAGCTGGTGGCCCAACTACAACCTCTAGCACATCGGCGTAAAGTTGCCTGTCTGGCGGTGTTTTACAGATTGCACTTCGGTGAGTGTGCTCATGAGCTACACGAGCTCATTCCCCCGTCTCCGTTTTTCCACCGGACATCTAGACGTACGGCGGGATACCACCCTTTCTTGGTCGATATTCCTCGTATCCGCACGCAGCGTTTCTCGAATTCCTTCATTATGCGCACCGCAAAAGAATGGAATTCCCTGCCGGCGTCTGTGTTCCCAAATGCATATAACCCGGATGTATTCAAGAGACGAGTGCATAGGCATCTTTTGGGTGAGCTCGCTCCATCGTAGGCCCCGTCTATGCCCTCGGGCTAGTCTGGGACCAAGAGCAAGCCCATATGTAATAAAAAAAAAAAAAAAAAAAAACTAATGTTGATATTGAATAAACATAAACATCCAATCCCTCGCATTTACAATACGTATTTGTGTCGCGTTTCACTCCATCCCAACCAACATACCTACAAAAAGACTGTATACACTTTTCCCTTTCAACCAATCTATTCGTTCTGTTTACCCAATAAATTCAAATAACAATAGTCGATACATTCCCATCACTACGAACAAACATTATTATTCGTTAGTACCTTGTTTATATAGATATTATTATTTATGTTTTGTATTCACGAAATTTTCTTTTCTCAAGCCTCGGAGGACTATGGAAGTGTATTGAATTACTCAAATGTCCCAGGGATGTTTTTGTGTGTGGGATTGTCGGCCCCTAAGATAGGGATCTAAGGGGTTGAGGACGCAATGACAGATTCATGCGTTTGAATGTCGGAAGAGGTCACGCAAATGTTGCTCTGATTCTTTTGTTACAAGGCTATTTGAAAAAAAGTCTTTTGTTCTTTAAAACAATCAATTCAATCTAAGGCGTTTGCTACTTAGACCATGATTGAGTTGAGGAATCTATTTATTGCAAGCTAAAGCATTTGTCACTTACACCATTTACTGGCACTCAAGAGTTGTCAACGAGTCAGTCAGTCGGTCAGAAAAGCGAAGCTAGATGTTACTCCCAAAATGACAGTACTTTATGAGGATGAACAAGTACACTCGAATATAAGCTGTTAAATCAAGTTAGGTAGGTATAAAATCTTGGTTACACTAGTTTTATTGCTTCTATTTGCGAGAGGAAAAAAAAATTCAAAGATTAAGTTAAGAGAGAACCATTACAAAAGACAGCACACGTTACAAGCACCATTCAGTTCAGCCATTTTGAAGAAATTGAACGTAATGGCCCAAAAACTCAACATGCAGTAGGCATCCGATCAACGATCCCTCCCAATGCGCCCTACGACGCAGTGGTACAATTACTGCCTAACATTATTATTCGTAAAGACGTCTGCTTATACCCTTTTAGTATAACATGTTCCACAATATTTCCTGTACACATTGTATATTCTACACACGCTCCGTTGTGCCAAGCTTCTTATATTAACGCCAATAATATGCATACAATTTTCAAGAGTTTTCTTTTCAAGAAAATATGGCGTCGTATTTTGCGTGGCTCTTAGCCTTGTGGTTAGAATAGGCTATAAGGCTATAAGTTATGGGGGATGGAATAGGTGGGGAAGGGTTGTTTTGGGGGGCGAATAGTTTGGTTATATTGGTTTTTTAATGCTGACAAGAAATTCATGTAAAAGCTGCTTTGAAATTTTGTTTGAAAATGGCTGTCTAGATTTTTTTATTGCATGGGTTTGAGAACAATTGTAGTTGTCACAATAAACATTGCTGGATTGTCTCATATACCTGCTATCCATAACATACAACGATGGCAGATTAACGTCTAAGCTAAGTATGTCTGACTTACTTTCCCTTACATGCTTCGCTGCAAAAAGCTCTCTTAAGAACTCTGAAATTACCACCTATCTAGAATTTTCAACATATTTTCTGTACTCTCAAAGCCCCAAAATATAAGGCCCCAAACAAACCTACTACACATGATTGAACACGTTTTTGTCACGGTATTTTTCGTGTAGTCAGACAAATCTGAAGATAATATTAAACCTTGTCACCTTTCCGACGATATTTGCAAAGAAATAAGGCTTGATGTGTATTCGGTACCTTAACAACGAGGTCAGAATACTAATAAACTACTAGAAATAAATAACCTTTTTGAAAATCAGAGCGGTCGTGCTTACGTATAGATCGTGTTAGGTAGGGACGCGATAATTAATGCTCACATATAGCTAATAAAAATGGAAATAATAATCAAACAATGTAAAATTGTAAAAAAAAGCCACAGCGAAGTATCGCAATAAGGGTCTACAAGTCTTAAGGTCATAGCTCATAACAGCCACCCGGCAGCCACTCCGCACCGACTCGCCTTATAACCGAGGCGATCCGGTGACGCTACGGAGTTGATATAGTGAGCGCATGCCCATACAAGTTCATATAAAGAATACTAGCCGCAGGAGGCGAGTCGGTGCGGAGTGGCTGCCGGGTGGCTGTAATGAGCTATGACCTTTAAAAAAGGACCTAGCGCTCGCGGTTGCATCGGGTCAAAACCTATGATAAGAGAGTGAAATAGTTATGATTCGTTCTTTTCTCGATGGGTATCTAGCGCGCGTTTACAATTTATTAATTTTATGAGGCATTTGGTAAGAAATTAAGGTGCATATCTGGAATGAGTATCCAATACTGAATAGTCTCGAAATTGCAGAATATTCACATAACAAAGTTACTACTATTATTGAAGCTGCAAGTAATTTTGCATCTTGGCAGTTAATTAAAATCTTACTCATGACTTATTCTGTAACATGCAACAGATTTAACGTTAAGACAAAGGTAGAATGGATGATGGAACTTCAGAAATACGTGTATCAGTAGTCAAGTCAAAATCAATCAATGATTTCCATTAGACGAAAAAAGGCACTTTGGAACGTAATTTACAAGACAAAAATGAATCTAGTTGTCCGTTCTAAAATGTTGTTTATATGGAGAAGAATGGGCAATAAACTCAAACATATAGTTCAATGTAGTTTTTTACCAATTCTTCATTGGTAAAAAACTACATTGGTATAGAAAAATTGGTCATTATGTTATGTTTTATAATACTAGCTATCCCCCATGGATTCCCTCGTGTCTTTGATTTGTGTTCCTTCCCATAGGTTGTAGCGTGATTTAATCGTATGTACCTTGACTGGTGAAACGAGGGACACACTAAAGGAGGCTATTTAGTATTCGATTCTCGTTCCAAATATGAGAAAAAAACAAAGGCTTAATTTTTTACTAATTGTCTTACAAAAAAAAAATTGTCGTGCGTGCTTGATACCTATCACTTAAAGAGAGTCACAGTCCATAAAGTGGCTTTCCACTAAACAAAAAAACACAATCGTTCAGTAAATTCAGTGATTGCCCTCTATAATATCACTAATTCACAATTTTTACCTATATTAGTATAGATAGATCTAAAAAGCTATACTTGATAAAAGTATTCAACACTTCCTATCTTATTTCAAAGCAAAAACTTTCCCTTTAGAAGCACCGTACCTAAGACCCGACTTTACTACAAAACTAATAAATAAACAGCTTTCTTTTAAAAAGGTAAATGAATAAAGAAAATTTTCTCATAAATTCTTTGGACTAAATAAATCGACAGACTACACACTAAGTCAGGTAAAAAGTGAAGGGAAAAAGTAAAATATTAACAAGATAAGGCCACTTTTAGCACTAGTGTTGGGAATTGATTATCGATAAAACCGATCGGGCTATTTTCCGCTAGGTTAGCGAAATACGTTTGGTATTCAATTGTTATTAAGGAATTGATTTGTTCCGTTTCAAAGCTTTAAATATATTAGACCGGCTCGCGTTTTGCTTTCGCTGTCGGTTGAAAATATTGCAGTTTTAAAATGTATTTTCGTGAGTAATAGCAAGAATTTTGATATTACAATGTATTGGAAATTTGTAATATTTTCATAGAACCGACGTTGAGTAGGATTACTTTTCTGGGGGTTGGAATAAATACATACTTATAGTTATTTAAGTATGTATAATACATTACTGTGATAACATTTTAGTGATTTTTAAAATAAAACTAAATCCTCATCCGCTATCTGTCCCTATGTATGCTTAGACCTTTAAAACTACGCAACGGACTTTGGTGAGGTTTTTTAATAAGTAGAACAAGGTTTATATTTGTCTACCGCGTGCTTAGTATAATAGAAAAAACTGGAATCTTTAAAGATTTGTAACACCCGTGCAAAGTTGAGGCGTATCGCTAGTTTCTATTATAATAAAGGTAAACAGATTATTGTTTGTTTAAAGTCGCCAATCAGCTATTAAACAGATTCAATTTTTTTTGGCTTTATACTAATCCGTACTAATATTATAAATGCGAAAGTAACTCTGTCTGTCTGTCTGTCTCTTCTTCACGCCTAAACCACTGCACCGATTTGAATGAAATTTGGTACAGATATAGTCTGGGACCCGAGAAAGGACAAAGGATAGTTTTCATCCCGGAAATCCCCCGAGAGCGGGAACTATTAATCCACGCAGACTAAGTCGCAGGCAAAGCTAGTACGCTATAAACAACAAGAGCAGAGAAAAAAAGAGAAAAATTATCTAACATATCAGGAGTGAAATCGCTAAAGAACGATGTTAGTCATAATTTTTATTAATCTGTCGATTTATTATAAACCTTAGGATATTTAATCTAATAAAAAAAAATCACAAAGAACACACTCTGCAAGTTTCATGTCTCTAGGACCAGCGGTTTGGGCTGTGTGTGTGTACATCAGAATCATTAGTTTCTAAAAATAAACGCTAATCTCTTTGTCATTAAGTAGGTTTTTGATCTACAAACTAATTAAAACGTAATGAGGCTTTCAAAATACAAGACTACGAAATGACACATTTAATAAAAGATTTTTGTAAACAGATAAAGTAGATGAGATATTAATAATGGAATTATATATTTCTTCTAAAATTTAATTGAATAAATGAGAGAATACATTATTTATTTTCACTT
This sequence comes from Athetis lepigone, assembly GCA_033675125.1. Taxonomy (NCBI): domain Eukaryota; kingdom Metazoa; phylum Arthropoda; class Insecta; order Lepidoptera; family Noctuidae; genus Athetis; species Athetis lepigone. The sequence goes on along the minus strand of CM066228.1, from coordinate 12,319,796 downwards.
TCACGTTGTAGGAAGATAAAATAATAAAAGGTACTTGGGTTTCATGAAATTGTTTGAAAGATAAACCGGAATTCGCCTCAGGTCTTGGTCAGAATATAATTATAAGAATCTTGGAATTAAATAAGAAATGGTCTTATTTTGTCCTTTGACCTTATCTGTGTTTGATTGTCGGTTTTCTTTGTTTAATAATAGTATTTGCTTGTTAGTTACTATGCGGAATTTTTCAACATAGCAGTGGATGATGTTACTAGAATTTTATTATAATATCAATCAATCAAATAAAAATATCTCTAGTGTAAAAAAAATCTTTGTCTAACTTTCGTGGTAATAAACGCGTACCAGAAATTATTGAAGTTAGAAACATGAAATTGGCAGTAGCTTTTTTATGTATAATACCCATAAACAGGTAAACAATTTTTTTTAAGAAAATGGCTAAAAACAGTTATCTATAAAATTACGCAGATATTTAATAAAGTCAGTCGGTAAATAAAAAAAAAAGTGAGCCGTCACGGGACGCCTGGCAGATGTCAAACATCGACATTACATCATCGCCACACAGTACACAAGACTGTGACTGTATAATTACATACACCATCATATAGCGTGGCGAGAAATTTGATTTACGTGCGGCTATAGATGTTTCACATCAAAAAAGATGTTGTACCTAATGAAACCAAACTTCCATAAACAATCCAAATAACTATTCTCTAAACAATACGTTCCAATCTAAATCCAATTAAATTCAAAACGACAACGTATTATACGATATTCAATATAAATTGTCAAATATTATACAACATTCAATTATAGCGATGTTAATGAATATTTACTTACGTACTTATAGATAGCTCATTATACCGGATTTCAATACAAACCCAATTATAGTTGGCAAACATTTCTATTGGTGTCGATAGTTTAGTCGATTTGGCAAATAAATATATCGATAAATTGTTTAGAAGATTGTGGTACAGCACTAGTTAGAGTTAGGGAAAGAAATACAAATGGAATGGAATTAGAATTTAACAGTTATAGTGGGAAACGAGGATAAAATAAATATACTTGACAAAAAGATCTATTTTGTTAATTGTTAAGATAATTTGCAATGTACCTGCGATGTCATATTTTCAACAATGTTGTTTGAGTGGTAGAATGTATTAACTCCATTTCTCTAGCATTTTACTAAATACAGTTAGGTATGACAGTATATACAGTACATTTATTTTGACCAAAAAAGCTTTTCTTAGCTATCTTCGCGACAGCGGCGGCGTGATTACGAATTAACTTTTATTTATTATGAATTTACTGCAAAATAGTCGATTGTACAAAGAAAAGGTCACTTTATTTTAGAAAAACTTCGAAATCGCGTGTCTACGTGAGCAAGGATAAAAATATAAAATATAAGCAAATTATATATTATTAACGTAATCGCTATTAGTATAAAATATCGTTCAACTTATGTTGATGCCAATAGTACTTTGTAGAACGTGAAGACCTATTCCCATTTTAAATAAGAGATAAAATAAGTACTGTATTTATATTTTTTATCGATATGTGGTGCAACACTAGAAAGTGCAGTTTGTGTGGCCCATAAATCAGTTTCCGTCGCCGGTAGGCATGTCTTAATACAATTTTATAAGCGATGGATGAAAACACCGTGAACTTATCGACAAGACGTTGTCGATAGTTTTAACGATGTTATCATTTTATGCAAAGTTCTACTATTTCTGAAGTATGAGGGCAAAAAATAGCCTTTCTTAAGATAAGTTGAGCGCAATATCTAGTTGAGTGAGTCATTTTATCAAAGCCATATGAAATAAGATATGTGTCAAGATAGCGTACTGAAGATAATTTCTGATACAAAATCAGAAACTTAGAATATGACACAGATCAGATAGAAAAACTAATCATGCATAACATTCAAGACACCACAAAATAAAATGAACAAAACGTGATCTGAATCCCAAAGGCGTTGTTTTTACTGCCGCCAATTTTATTTATCGATACGAGTACTATTTTTGATGAATCCAATTTATGTTGGCAAAATGTACGAAGTAAATTCGTGACAAAAAACCGCCCATTTATAATTTTATCGATAAGCCTGTCCCATCACTATGCTTCAGCTTACATAAATCATGAGGACATACGCCCTATCTGTTGCCAGCTTAATACGATCCCCCAAATAGGGGTGGAAGGGGGGGAGGGGCTTTTTATAGGCAAAAAGCTGAGTTTGCGAGTTTACCATCGTATTGTATACTTTACTTTATATTGGGAATCTAAGAGCGGTTATTCAGCAGATTTTAAGAAAAACCGTAATGACAAAATTTTTGTTGTTCAGCTACGGTAAAGGACTTGTCAGCGGATAAAAAAATTGTCGATGTTCTAAACTGGATATTGATGGAATTTTTAAATTCTTTGAGAGTCTTCCTGAGTATATTTTAATCCGAAAAATAATGAAGTTTTACACGTGCTCGGGTTTATGGATATTGCTTGTCATTGCACATAAAAAAATCTGGAAGGTATAAATAAATTTGCAAGTCACTATGAATAATATCGTACCGTATCGTATCGTATCGTATCGTATCGTATCGTTGAATATTGTCGTGTATTTTATATGATTTTTATATTAGTCAATACTTCCATCTCCTATTTGACCCCCTTTATGGTTAAAATTTTCAAAAATACTTTGTTAGTGGATACCGACACTTCACAAAGAACACACCCTGCAAGTTTCATGTCTCTAGGAGCAGCGGTTTGGGCTATGCGTCGATATATCAATAGACTGTCAATCAGTTAGTCAGTTTACCACTTTGTATATATGTCGCAGTCATCTGGTTAATTCAGCTATTTGATTGTATGACCAGCGCGTTCATTGAATGACGACATTTAATAGAATGACTAAACGACAACTCGTCAAGTTGTTTAATGTAACGTTCAACGACTTGACTGAACGTCATTATTAGCATTGTCGTTTCATGGGATATAGTCGACTTTGTAATGTTTGTTTAGGGTGACCATAAGTTCGCAACTTAAAAACTTAACTTCCTTTACATAACAAAAATGAGGACATGACATTGACACACTTTATTATGATTTTAATTTAAAAAAAAAAACCTTAAAAACTAGCCGGCGGCGGCGTATCAATAGGTAAATCCATGCTGTCACACTATTTTATCAAGAATACTCACTTTAAAGTAAATTTAATAAAAATAATATCAAAACAGTGCTATCTGCGCGAGCTATTTTACGCCATATTTGTTTTGGAGACTACTAACGCCGCCGTGGAAAAAAAATGAACTAAATTACAATCACCTGACTGATATTACGTCGCTCTGTTCAAAGGGCCATGCTTCAATCAGCTATGTAGTTGGACGTTGAGTGACGCTTGTTTAATCAGCTTTCGGCCTAGTCATTCAATTAAATGTTGCTATTCAATGAACGCGCTAGTCATACAATCAAATAGCTGATTCAACCAGATGACTGCGACATATAGATTAATAGATGGAAACATTATCTTAGTCGTGATTATCTCAATTTCTCTTCTTGCCTGCACAGACATGGAGAAGAATAGACTAAAGAGGCACTCCTCAACAAGAAAATATTATCAGTAAAGCTTGCTACATACCTACGCTGACGAAAACTAATATAAGCGAAACATTATTCGCTCGAGGACATTCGAAAAGCTGTCCCGCATTGATTTTCAGCGAACGGAAGCAAGTTCGATGTTCGCGTCGCTGAATTTTTCAGTACGTTCATATAAATATTTATGTAAGCCACACTTTCGCGCGGTTAGTTGCTGAAAATGCCGTGAAAAAAATCTGGAATGGAAGCCAGGTTTTTTTTTAACGTTGGTCGAATTTTTTTACCTTTTTTGTAGAAAATGTTAAGTGTCGCTGTGTGTAATTACAAACTGTATGCTGTGGCTTTGCCCGCATATTTTATTAACAACTTTTATCCTCTTTTTATTTTGTGAGAGGTTCAATTTCACAAAATCCTTTTTTTTTTTCTTTTTGTTTCTCATATACAGTTTAATAGAAACTAGAATAAAAATTTTCAATAACCTAAAAGTTTAGGATATGCGTTGATACGTTATTCAGGAAGTTATCTATTTATATAAAAACTAGCTGCCTCCCGCGGTTTCACCCGCGTTAAAAATGTTAAGGGTGAACAACCCTTATCGCTTAGGGGTACGCTTCTCAGACCTACTGAATATGCATATAAAATTTGGTAAAAATCGGTAAAGCCGTCTCGAAGGAGTAAGGTAACTAACATTACGACACGAGAATTTTATATATAAGATAAGATAAAATGACACTAAGTTTACTGAAACTTAAAAAAAATCTTAATTTCTAATTCAAAAAGTATAAATTATTAAGTATTAGGAAACATAAAAAGTTAAATTATATCGGTTATTTCGTACTTGATTGAGAGATTCGATTTACCAAGAGAAATCGGGATTATTTACAAATATATCAACACAAATTAATAAATTTTAAAATCTGAGCAACACACAGAGACAATTAAATTTTACAATCAACTTGCGTTTACCTTTGAAAGAAATAATCTAATTCCGAGCTCAAAAATTAAGATTCATTTTCAACAAAAAAAAATCTAATTTAACTTAGGTTTAATTAGAATGTTCGCTAATTACATTTCGTGTAATTAGATTCATTCCAAAGGTTCTAAAGATTTTAATGTCTTTTGAGGTTTTTACTTTAACCCTTTTATTTTTTTAATGAAAGTGTGAAGAAAGAGTGTGAAAAAAAATGGCCGTCTTTTTTAGTTTGGTATTTGTTTTTTTCTTAAGGGCGAGCATGTTTAGAAACTGCGGTACCTATATACAAGGTGTATTTTTGGTCTTGCTCAACCCGCTAGGAGATGATTCTACTCAAAAAAACAAACAACTTTCATTATGGAACCAACTCTGAAATCGCGAAAAAAATATCAGCTGGTTCATACATTATAGTCCGAGGGCATTGAACTTTTCTTTTTTTCGCGATTTCAGAGTTGGTTCCAAAACAAAAGTTGTTTGTTTTCATGGGCAGAATCATCTCCTAACGGGTTGAGCAAGACCAAAAATACACCTTGTATGTGTATTTGAAAGGACATTTGACTGATGTTTTTACTTACACCACAAACTGCATTTGGCTTCATCATTCGCTTAAATTAAGCAATAATAACTTATAAACTATACAAACAATTTTCAAAATAAATATCATTGTATGACTGAAAATTTGCATGCAGATTTATTTCACAATGTACGTGAGCACTGAGAAAAGATTTTCGGGAATTCAACTCCTAAAGGACCCTTAGGTATAGGGTGGCCATACCCTATAAGGGTCAAGCAATGTCATCGGAAACAGCTAGCTAATCCATAGCTTTCTTTAGCTAATGCAGCATAGTTTTTTTTTTTTGTAAAAGTACATTTTTCTTTACAAGTCCAATTTTTTTAATAATGGTTGCTTGAAAATTCTTTGTTGGTTTATTCCGTACTGAGTTTTATATGAAGTGACGTACCGTGCGGTGGAATAAACTCCACATTAAAACAAAAATAAAGAAAATACCACCACTTACCGGTAAGCCATGCGTATCTGCTCCCCGTTTTTGTACCAGATGAGCTGGGCTGGTGGGTTTCCACCGCGGCTTCTGCAGACCAGTTCCAAGCTCTGGCCTCGACGCACCGTCTCTCCTTCTGCGTAACCTTCGATGTAGGGTGCTCCGGGTGGATCTGTGGAAAAAACAAATAGTATTATTATCATACTTTCAAATTAACCTTTCAACGTCCAAGCGAAAGCCGGCTGTCGGGCTGCTATTGTCTTTCTATTGGGTGTCGAATCACGTGTGTTCGAAGATTTAACCTTTCAACGACTAACCGACAGCCGGCTGTCGTGCTGATATTGTGTCTCGAATTACGTGTGTTCAAAGGTTTAAAGTACAAACTAATTAGAGTTGACACATGATAGAACCAAATTTTTGTATTCTATAGGTTTTAAAAGATTATTTTTTGTAATTGTTATTAATAATCTGTGGAAAACGTAGTGGGTAACATATTTATCATATTTCAGCAAGTAAGTCTAGTTATCTTTAATATGTATGTATTTAGAAAGTATATAAGTATGTATATCAGTTGTCTGGTTACCATAACACAAGTTCTGCTTAGCTTGGGATCAGATGACCGTGTGTGAGTTGTCCCAGGATATTTATTTATTTTTATTTATGTAATGTTACTGTTTGTTTTTCCTAAATTAATCAATTAATTACTTACGAGACCACGATACCCCGTGGTTAGACTGACTATCAGAATTTCTGACTTCTAAACCGACCCTAACATATTTAAGAAAAATGTAGGGAGTCTATTCAATATGTCAGCCGGAAATGACAAAGCTCTGCCTAAGTATTGCACTGTCTATGGTATGGCCTGTCGACCACAAATTAGTTGTGTAAACAACGAAAACAACAAAGTCGGTGATCATAAGGATCAATTTCGCGTGTTAGTATTATGATATTTGTCATTAATGACAGCAGACGAATGCACAGGATATTAGCCTTTATTGGGCATAGTCTCAGTATTCATAACAATAATGATAAAAACAAAAGATGATACTGTAGGTACTTGTTTACTTTTCCTACCTCTGAAGAGAAGTAAACAAAATATCAGATTTAATGATTAATGCAGAAAATAGGACGAGTGACGTCATGATGTACTGGCGAAAGCAAAAGTTTAAGATGAGAGGATAAATAAGACTTATTTAATGATATATTGGAACGGATAAATGTGTAGTTAACCATTAATATAGTCAAATGCAAAGGTAATGGCCCATTTAGTGCGAAAAATATACCCACGACGTACAGAAACAAAATATGGCGGGAATCAAAGACAAATGATTATACTTTTCAATAGTAAGTGGCGCATTACTGTGGCTCATGGAATTCATGAAAGAATAATAATAAAAAAATGTAATTTACCTAGTATGAAAACTTAACTTATAACAGAGACAGCAATATACGTGTTATTACCTGACCGAACGAGTTCGCTTTATGTGTGCTGATATTTTTATTTAACAAAACAATGGCAAAATAAGTTTGTTGGTTTCATTTTCAAGTCTAAGCCACTGAACCGATTTTAATTAAATTACCGTGTAGAGATATATTAGATTTGGAGTCAAACATAGTATACTTTTTATCCAAGTGACATGTTTCCATGGATAAAATAATTTACAGACAGGCGAAACCGCTGGTGCAGCTTATTATTATCCAATTTTTATTGGTCTGCTGCAAGATTTCTCCAACGAATTATTTTTTTCTTTTTACATATAATGAAAAGTGGGTTATGCCTGCATTATTTACCACCATTTTCGTTTTTGTACAAAAACATTTTTGAACCGGGTCGGATTATGGGCCATGACCTTTATAGGTATTTTTTTTAATGGACAGACATAAAACGATAATAGTTTAACCTTTCGATGATCAAGCGACAGCCGGCTGTCGAGCTGCTATTGTCTTTCTATTGTGTCTCGAATCAAATGTGTTTGAAAGATTAAATTATAACGTAGAATTTAATAATGTATTAAAAAAAATACATTTATTTATTACCACAAAATGACATCATTCCCCTGGACGTTGTTGCATCTATGTCGGGGTCGGCTTTAACAAAATTCAACTTCATTCAAGTTGTTATCAAAACAAAACAAAAGTCAAACAAAAGTAAGCTGTTTATTTCTGCCGAATTTACTAGAGAAAAATTCGAATCTTAAAAATATTTCAGATACAGGTAAAGTAAGAGAAAAACTTAAATAAAAGAATCTCAATGCTATCATCTTTCACTCGTCCGTCCGCATGCCACGCATACAACTCTTTTGTTTTAAAAATCCCTTTTTTTCGTAACAAAAGACGCTAGAAAATGATCAAAAGAAAAAATATACTCATAAAGATTTTTTACCACAAAGAAACACTTTTCCGAACGAGTGTACAGGAAAATTACCTTCGACAAGAGTTCATTAACCCCAAAAACGGAGATCCGCAAGATTATTAATAAGGGTTCCTTAAGAAAAATAATAAAACGACCCCCATCTTAGGTCATATCATTTGTTTGTGTGATTACGCTGTAAATCATATCGTCTTAAAAATATAAATTTGTTCGCTGACTGCGTTCGTATTTTGGGTTAAATTTTGATAAATGGCTTCCCAAGGTATGATTGATATCGTATTTTACTTAAACTCAGTGGAACTGAATCACGGTATTATATTCCGTGAATAGACAACATCAATTATAAATATTTTCGACTAAACTTTCGTCGCCCGTTTTCAAGTTTGTTTTGGAAGGAAACGTTGTGAGGTAACCAAGATTTATAACTATTGAAATATATAAGTAATTAATGATAATGATTGAAAATGCAAAAAAAAAATGTGAAAATGCAAGTTAGAATAGATGATTAACCGACGCTTTAACTCCAAAATTTTAATGACACTTAACGCCAGTGACCAAGCTTTTACATTAGAATTACACTCAGGCTAGAATTAAAAAAAATATATACACAATTGCCCTTACTAATAATCACTGTGTAAAGTTATGCAATGAATAAAGCCGGTGTAACCATACATTTTTTGACGTATAAACCTGTCATAACTTTATGCAGCGTTTATTAGTAAGGCGCAATGTATTTGGTTGCTCCGCTCCCGTGGGACATAACGTGATCGTATATATCTATGTGTTATTCTGTAAAAAAAAATGTATAAATTATTTTTTTTACTATAAAGTTTCAACCAAATCCGCTTAGTAGTTTTTGCGTGTATTTAGCAAGCATAATATTACGAATGTGTAATATAGGGATGTTATAGAAACAAAAAGTCGGTGAAAAATTATTACGATAGTCTAGATCAATCGTCAATCCTCCTGCCTTCTCTGTGCAAGAAGAGATCTTTGGAAATCAGTGCTAGTGAACCCGGTATACTACTTTTTAACTAGCGTTTGTAGCAAAAATATAATTCGAATATAGCACGAATATAAATCTTAGGTTTAAGGTTTAAACTTTCTTTGAACCAAATACCATCAAAATCATTTTTAGTCAGAACCACTTAACAGACAAACACTCACTTTGCCTAAACCATTTCGCTAAACAGCAAAACACCAGCTAAAATCTACAAACCAGAAGCAAGCAAACCAGCATTTGAATAATCCAATCCCAACGGCCGCAAAAAAAAAATAATAACTCGGAACATAAATAGCAAAACCTACTTTCAAGCACAAATATCTTATTACTACATAACTATTACCTTCTCAAGTCACTATGAGGGTTAAAACCGATTTATTTTTATCACGGAACCTTTGATATTTAAGCTTGAGTAGTTTTATACGTTCTCCCGATTGAAGGGTCAATTCATGCGATATGAGCCATTGAGTATATAATATTATGATGGGCTGTTTGGGCTCGTGTAGTGTATGACTGTTTTTAGAGTATGGGTCTTTGTTGAGTGTTTCTGGACGATTTCATCTGGATTGACGGACAGTGATGGAACATGTAAATGGGTAGTTGGAAAGACTAATGATTTAATAGTTGAGTAATAAAATCTAAATTTATGCCCTTACTAATAATCACTGTGTAAAGTTATGCAATGAATAAAGCCTGTGTAACCATACATTTTTTGACGTATAAACCTGTCATTATGCAGCGTTTATTAGTAAGGCGGATAATATGGAGCGGCTGTTATTTTTGGAAATTTCATCCCTGGAGTAAAAATAAGGGCCGAAAGGTTGTTTAAAAGTCCAGGAATTTCAAAAAATACATCAATGCCTAAAAAACCTAATAAAAATTAAACAAACTTAAAAGTATCAGTCATTATACTCCCCACTTTTTTTTGTTAGATTATTCTGTCCCACTCCTGGGCAAAGCACTTCCTTCACTTCTTCCATGTATTGCAATCCTTCGCTTCCTCTTTCTAATTCTTATTTAGTCCCTACTTACCTTCAAAAATATTCTTCAACTTAACTTCACTCTAAAGTAAAAAAAAAACTAAGATCTTTTTACACTCAACCTACAAACGCGGTTCTAAACAGAGTCGAAAATCTACTATATATAATTATGTGTGTAAGTAAGGAATGTAGCCAAGTGACAGTTAAAAGATGGAGCTTCAGATTCACCCCCTCCCCCCTCAGTACCATTCCATCCCCTTAGAATAATTAAGTTCCGAGGCAGGGCTGCTACGGCCTTGAGAAATATTCTCTTTTGACCTTTTTGAATCCAATATTGAAGAGTATCCAGGTTTGTTTTGGAACAGAGGGTAGGATTGTGTGCTTCGGTGGTGCAAGTAGTGGGATGGGTAAGAAATTAGTTGATACGTTTGTGATTGATCAAAAATCTTATCTGATTTAGGTTGAAAATATTGTGACTGTTGTCTTTTCTTGGTGTAATTTATTTGCGCTTTGTAATATTCGCGTCAAATTAGACACATGAGACATATCTTTGCTTCTGTCTTTTTTGTATGTCTATAGGCTGCGGAGACCATTTAACATCAGAAGGGTCGTCAGGCTTTAGCCAACTAATGACACAAAAAAATATGGATGCCTATCATTACCATTCTTAGTTTTAAAATTGGCGACAAGATAGCAAGTCTTCACTAATTAAAATAAAAAAATTGTTTGATTAATTCAGTTTCACACCTAACACACTTTGCCAATTTTAATGTATTGTTGTATACAGAAAAACAATACATTAAATAAAAAAGGACATAAATTATTTTAAACCTTAGACTTTATCTCTCTCGCAGGCAAAAGCTTTTACAATAATAAAAAAACACACCCGCATTAAACCACAAACTCCTAAAATTAATTTAACCAAACACCATAATCCCGAACTTTCCAAATCTTTACCATGAAAATTTCGCAACACCGAATTAATTCGTTTAAAACTTTACGAATTCAATACGCTAACCCTATTCACATAGCAAATCTCGCGTAGTACGCCGTACGCGGTACGCGGTACGCAAGTAATACGCATGTCAAGACTAGCGTTTGTAATTAAGAGGGCATTGTACCGAGAAACGGCGAATTTGTTAGTCGAAGGACGCTTGTCACACCGAAGCGTAATTGTAATCGAATAAGCGTTTGCTCGGAAGAGCTGTTCGTTGAAATGTTCATTGTTGGGTAGAATGTACTGTTTTGTGTGTTTTTGGGTTACGTAATAGTAATTTTTAATTTGAAACTAGCTGGTTCTGACCAACCTATTCGTTTTTAGAGTGTTGATTTTAAACGTACCCTGTAGAAAGGGGACTTCTTCCCGAATTTTAAAATTATCTAGACGACGTTTCCATTTTTTTTTTTCATTATAGGAAACTTCTTTAGACCATTCCTAAGTAAAAGGATTTTACCCAAACTGACAGATGAATAAATGAGTAATCTTTCTATACAAAATGATATTCAGACTGATTGTTGATATTCTATCAAGGAACAGACTGCTCTTTAAGACATGAAACATATGGAGGGTGTGTTCTTTGTAAAGAGTAAGAAAGAAAAAAAAAAGAAGGAAAAAATCTCTACAAAGGATTTTTACTGGAAGGTTCAATAGTGGATGGAAGTTCGACTTCCACGCAGGCAAAACCGCGGGCGAAAGCTAATTTATTCTATAAGGGTTTTGTTTTGAGGTACAGAACCCTAAAAAAACAAAAGATACTTAACATTTTTATATAGAAACCGAAAGTGAGCTTTATCATGCTTCGATAAAAAGCAAATCGGTTCAACCAATGTTATTGTTTCATTTCAATGATAAAACACTTATTTGCATTGTCAATATATTCGATATAAGCTCGTAAGTTTATTCGGTTAAGGTTCAAATCCCGATGACATTTTCAATGCTGATAAAAGAATAATATTATTATGTTATTGTAGTCAAAGTGTTTTAATTTTTTTCTTATTCAGTTTAAAAGAATAATAATGTAGATTACTTTTTAAAGGTTATAGTTAAAGTAGAACTTTGATTTAAAAACTTTAAACATTTGGCTTCTACCCGAAATATCATCCTAAGAATTTAGTATAATCAACAATCTAACTGTGCCACTCTGTTTGACCTGCATTTTTTATTACAGCTCCGCTCTCGTGAGTCATAGTATGTTATATAGCCTACTAGCTGTCTCCTGCGGTATACCCGCGTAGTTCCCGTTCAAAAGATTTTTGGGGTCAAAACTATCTGATATCCTTTTCAGACTATGGACTATCTATCTACCAAATTTCATTTAAATCGGTTCAATAGTTTTGACGTAAAAGTGAGACAGACAACGTTACTTTTGTATTTAAATTATTAGTTTGGATATCTACGATTTCTCGTAAGTCACGCTTCACACACACATCCGTCCATACTAATATTATAAATGGGAAAGAGTGTCTGTCTGTCTGTCTGTTTGTCTTTCTTTCACGGCAAAACGGAGCGACGGATTGACGTGATTTTTTAAGTGGAGATAGTTGAAAGCAATCTAGCAATTTTACGTACCCTACCCCTTTTTACATTACGTTATAATAATTTATTATGCTCGCGACGGTGTGACACGCACCCACCCAAACACAATGTTACATGTAAAACTTCGTTCGTGTTCAGTATGTTTAACTTTTATTATAATTCGGATAAAATTATTCCTACGAGCCTTTAATTTGTAAAGAACATAAATACTGATAAGCCCTTGTTATTATTACAAAGAGATTTTGAAAGAAAGAAGAATTTAATAAATAATAATTATATAAGCCATGCCTTTTACTATCCCACTATAGTGCAAAAGTCTCTTCTCATACAGAGAAAGCACGAGCATTGATCACCACGCGCGCTCAAGACAGAATGGCGATTTCAAACTTGTGCAAGTCCAGTTTTACCGCGTGTTTCTTTTACCTGTGTTAGTGTTACCCAAGATAAACTTATGAAAGTATATGTGGATTGAATAGTCACATTAGAACTTACTAGTTTCGAACCTACAACCTCTTACATGAGTGCCTTAACCACTAGGCTATCACGACTTTGTCCGAATGTTTGGGTTATGGTGTATATGGAGAAAGCAGATTAAAATTATAAGAAAAGTAGCCTCTATCCTTCCATGAGATTTAAACATACTCCGTACCAAATTTCGTCAAAATCGGTTCAGTTTTTTAGCTGTGACAGCTTCACAGATACTGTCAAACATACAGACAGAAAATCTACTTTAGTATTAATTGATAAATATGACTTTTCTTTTATAATAAAAATATATCTTATCTAGCTTTTGCCCGCGACTTCGTCCGCGTGGATTAATAGCTTCCGTTCCCGTGGGATTTTCGAGATGAAAATGATCTTATGTCCTTTCTCGGATCCCAGACTATATCTGTACCAAACTTCAATAAAATCGGTTCAGTGGTTTAGGCGTGAAGAAGAGACAGACAGAGTTACATTCGCATTTATAATATTAGTACGGATTTACCTCTCTCTGATTATTCATTTGCTTATGATCGAAGCAAACAAAAAAAAATAGGAGAGTAATCTTTGATCTTTTCCTTAAAAAATTAGACGGTGCGATTTGCGCACCAAGGGTTCTGTACAAACTTGTGCTTAGATTAAAGATAAAAAAGGGTCTTTGGATATTTTCAATTTTGACTTGATACCTACAGGTTCTTAATAAAAGGGCCATAGACAGACAGACATGCAACGAGTCACTTACAGTGGTGATAAATTATCCATTTGAGATAGTAATCAATAAAACAAAGTCTTTTTATTTCTTGCATTTTTTTTTTGGTGAGTGGGAAATCATCTAATGACTGCTCCCGTCCTGGGTGCGGCGAGAGGGTGTGTCAGACTTTTACTGACTAAAACCCACTCATGTTCCTTCGGTTGCCCTTTATGTTCCAGGGTCACTGTAACTATAAGCATTCCGCAACATTTCTTGCATTACAAATCGCAGTTTTAAAAAAGTAAGAATAGAGGTAAAAGTTTATATATTTTGACGTATTTTATACTTTTATCGAACGTAACCTTCGGATACACGTGATTCGAGAACAATAGAAAGACAATAACAGCGCGATAGCCGGCTGTCGCATAGCCGTCAAAAGGTTAATCAAAATTGAGAATTAAGAACCCCTCAACACGTCGGAGGCGAATGCCACCTCTAAAGAATTTAATTTCTCTTTTCCAATCCCATTTGAAATATATAAACCTAAATAACCTTCATCAAAAACACCCACAAAAGCCGTTTTAATTAGTAAAATAACAAGATACATACGATCAAAATTTACAAAAGTGTACTGTTATTGTGTAAAATTAAATTATTACAATGGCGAGCATTTTCCTCTGTTCAGATTGGCTCAAGGCTATTTTACTTGCCCTGTCTATTCCCTTTATGTTGAACGCCTTTGTTTTTGTGGGCATGTGCTGTTAATTTTTTATTATTTTATGTTTTTTTTTGTGTTTTCTAAAATACTTTACCTCCTATAGCGTTTGTGTTGGGGTGGTATCGATAAAAGCTTTTTTGTTGTCGATAAATTGTGTTGGAGTATCGATAATGGAATATAATTGAAGAGTTTAGTTGGATTAATAATTGTGTAATAACAGAGAACACTAATCAATTCATATGTACTTTCTAAAGTTTATTTTGGACATCACTGACATCCCGTGCCTCGTAAAGCACGTAAAGCCGTTGGTCCCGGTTGTCATTCGTAGAACTTTGACAGTCGTCACTAGTTAGTCAGAAACTCTGACCAGTCTAACCATGGGGTATCGTGCCGCCCAGTTACAGAGTTGTAGACGTCAGATAGGCAGTCGCTCCACGTAAAACACCGGTACCCAGCTGAATCCGGTTAGGCTGGAAGCCGACCTCAAACATAGTTGGGAAAAGGGAGATGATGATGAACAGAGAATACTAATCGTCTGTTCATGGAAACAATAGATTTTATTTGGTTTACACTTAACCTTTCGACGGCTAAGCAACAGCCGGCTGTCGGGCTGCTATTGTCTTTCTATTATGTCTCGAATCACATGTGTTCGAAGGATTAATCTCATAAAAATAATTATCAACATGATGATGGGGAAATAAACCTTGAAAGATGCCTAATGCTCTAAATTTGTTATGCCACTTATGGTCATAAGCCTACTTCCATCTCTTTTAGTTCTCTCAATATTGTGCCTAATTCATGCAAGGAATTCAACCATCTCTTTAGTTTAACTGTCATAGGATTCTGATCTTGCAAGAAGCGGCCGGCATTATAATAAGTACACACAGCCTACCTAATCCCAACACTCATATCACTATCTAATAACACTCATTGGGTAAATAACAAAAAAAGACAGTACATCTATTTCCCCAACATATCAAGTCCTTAAAAATGATATTCGACCTTCAGATACATCAATTTTGATTTATTAACCTTTCTAGTCCGCCAACGAACCACCATTTTCTGCGTCTAGTACAAAACTTTTTACATCCATCAGTCTTCGAAATAAGATTTGAAAAAGCCAAAGACCTTAACCCTAAGATTAGATCTGACCTTTATCTAACCAAAGTTATTTGATTTATTAATCCTGCCTTGTCCAGGACCGAAAAAAAAGTATTTCCGACAGCCATTATTTTTACAAGGGATCCGCAAAGTAACGCCTTATTCAATCAATTAAGGTACCTTGCAAGAAAATAAAATACAGCAACAGAATTTAATTCGGAGTTTCAGCAAATCCTGTTACTTGTGGTAAGAAAAAAAGATTTTATTTTGCAAGGCTTTTGAGGGTTTATAAGAATGTCGCTTTGGATATTGATGAGTTGGAAAAAAGAAATTCTTCGAAAGTATAATCGGAAACAAGACTTATTTCCATCATTTCAGCTGATAGACGTCACTGTTATACAGGCCTAACACAAAAAAACCGTGGCAAAAAAAGGGATTCGGGCTGTCCAGGGTTAAGCCATCACCGTAGTTATTAGATACTTGCAACAACAGAAGTATGATAAACTTTTACTTACATGTTTAAAAAAAATACTGGAAATAAAAACACAGAAACATTACTTAACATTCTTCTTAATATTAAAAAAAATATATATTCGATATCGATTAATAAAAAAATATTTTTACAATTTAAATATTATCGACATCATGTCAGTCGCATCACTACGCTATGTAAGCCGAGCATAGGGGAAAGAATACAAAGTGCTCCATGTAATTTTACGATGGAATTTAGCAAGCTCATAATGAAACACCATGGTATTTAATAACACAATTATTACTTGGAACTGAATGAATATAAATAGCTAGAATTCACTCAAATACTGCTGTTTGATCCAAAACTACGTGTAATTATGGACAACCAGACAACTGATACATACCTATATCAAACTAATATTTCAAATGTGAAAGTTTGTGTATGTGGTGGATGTTTGTTACTCTTCCACGCAAAAACTGTTGAACGGATTTTGATGAAACTTAACTGCAATATCCGTACTAATATTATAAATGCGAAAGTAATTCTGTCTGTCTGTCTGTTTGTCTCTTCTTCACGCCTAAACCACTGTACCAATTTGAATGAAATTTGGTACAGATATAGTCTGGGACCCGAGAAAGGACATGGGATAGAACGGGAACTATTATTCCAGGCGGACCAAGTCGCGGGCAAAAGCTAGTATCTTATATATCAGAATAAACCTAGGCTATATAACATCACGCTATAGTCTATGAGAGTGGAGCAGTATCCAAAAACCTACCATAATCCCGATAAAACCGCGGGGGACAGCTAATACCTGTATAATTTATAAATTTTACGCAAACACACAGAACAATCATGCTCATCATACAAACAATTGTCCTGTTTGGGAATGGAACCCATGACCTCCGGCTTAGCTGTCGGGGTCGATCGCAGCCTATCACTAACAGGCCAGTCAAAAAGAAATATTAAATATGAGCAAAAAATATTAAAGTCCATTAATTTACTTTTGTAATTGTCACAGCTGTTTAAGGCACATTTACCCGTTTTTTTTTGTAAACGCCAAATTAATTATTTCAATTATATTTAACGGTTGGTCGATTGCACGTGACCGGTTGACTTTTGCTTGCGCCAGAACAAAGTCAAACTCAAATCATTTTCATGAAACGAAAAACTTTGAAATGCCAATATTGCCAGTATTCTGGGCACCTGGCCTAGTTTTTTGATGTCTAGTGATACCATTCCCCTTTATATAGTTTTCAATTGTATTATAAATAGTTCCTTAATTATTGTGTTTATGTTATGTAAATATCATGGCCAGGTTAGATACACAACCTCTTCACGTAATGGCCAAACTCTTGTCAAATATTTTATAAATCAGTTTCAGCAAAATCGATTCGTTGACTGAACTGTGTAAATTAGTTACAAACGGAGATTCTTATCCAGTAATATAAGTATGGATATTTAAAGAATGTGGAAGAAATAAAACAAAAGGTACTTCCAAACGTCTTTTCTAAGGACAAAAACCAATTAAATCTAGACGCTTTCACGAAAAGACTCCACACTTCACTTCTATCCATAATAAGTTTCATAAACCGTTTATTTTACCCTCGAAAAGTCCATAAAACTACCTGATTCGACCCAAAAATCACAGTAAAAAAATATTTGCAACAAACAAAATCCAATCATAATTTCCCAAATTACATTTTTGCAGGGTAGGTCGGGGCAAAAGCAAACAGCCCACTTCAGCAGCGACACGACCAAAGCGGACATGAACTTAGAGGCATGAATTATTAATTTTCCATTTATACCGGTGCTGGCTATGTTTGCTTTTCCCGATGTCCCCCTATTGACTTTATCGCAATTCGGTAGGGGAATTAATTGCGAATCGAAGTCGAAAATTTCGAGACTGATCAATTTCGATTGTAGCTTCTAGGCCTTTGAGCGGAGTTTCTTTTAAAAGAAATGCCTTTTAACGAATTTCGAGATCGAGATATTGAAGGATTTGGTTTTGGTTTAAAGTTTGGGAGTAATTTATTCCGCGTAAGCGTTTTTGCGCTGAATTTCTTTTTAATCGTTTTTGTATTGCGTTTTTAATTAGATACTAGGTTGGGTCTGTGACTCTCTTCATGTAAGAGTCATGTACACATTGTACACTGTAAAATATAGTCTGAAGCGCTTTGAAATGCTTTTTTTTATGCAATTATATTATTTAAAAACGGATATGTAGGTACGCAAATAAATTTTAGAATTGTCCAATATTGTAACTTACAGATAAAATTGAAAATTAAGAAAATATTAAATTGCAACTTTTTTAAGATTTCCCGTAAATATGACAAAACATTTTTCAAAAACCAGTCAAATGCAATCGGACACGCTTGCAGAGTTGAATTCTTATAAGTTTTACATCAGGTGGTCACAAATACAATAATCACAAAAACATCACAGAACCACAGGAAATTCAGAATATTCAGAACAAAACAAAAGTACGTACGAAATAGTATTATTTTAAGTACTAAATCAGACAGTCCGTTTCTCCCAAGCACAATGAAGAAATAAGAATATTCCAACGAAATTCTCAGTTCTAAAATTCGAAATTAAACCTGCTTGAATAACAGAAGGAAACTTACATTCTCTATTCCATTTTAGCCCCGTTTCCCCTATTTAAATTCTGGGTCGAAACTATTAAGAAAACATGTGCTGACTTGAGTTACATGAAGATATTTAGACTTGCAAGTTAATTTAGCATTTTTTAAGAGGAAGGAAAAATTTGTTTATTTTTTAATGAGGGGTTGTGATGTAATTACGGTACCTGCGGTTCATGTATGGTTGCCGGTTCGATACCGTTCAATTTCAAATGCATTTTTTATGTTTATGTTGGATACTTTAATGTTAGTGATGGTTTGACAAGATGCCGCTCGCTACCTATATTACAAATCAAGTGGCGTTGACCTCTGCTCATACAGAGCGTGTAACCAAAGTATCATTAAGTCAGGTCACTTAAGGCACACTTTACATTTATCTGGGCATCCCTAAAAGTTTCTAGAATAATCCCTAAAAACAGACAAAAAGTATATTAAACCTTCGAACGCACGTAATTCGAGACACAATAAAAAGACAACAGCAGCGCAACAGCCGGCTGTCTCTTGGTTGTCGAAAGGTTAGGTCAGTGAGAGCCATGTGAGCTTTTTTCCCTTGTTGTCGCTTGGGCGTTGAAAAGTAAAAATCAAACTACAAATAAAAACTTCGCCACATCATCCCTAGATGGCGTTGTAACATCCTAGAATGCAAACGTTGCACTCGAAGACTCAATCGAACAGTTTATTAATAATTCATGTATCTCCTAGTGATGTCGTCGAGAGAAAACAAGCTTAGGAGTTGCGGGTCCGTTCCCCGACGTAGAAGTGTTGTTTTAAAGGCGATCAACGGCATATTGCGAGGTATTATGCTAGGCGGGTGCTTGGAGTTGCAACGGAAATATTGTTGTAAGAGTGTAGCTAAGAGATGTAATTGGAATGACAAAAAAGATGTTTAGAGGGTTTAAAAAGTTTAAATCAAAGTATTTATTTCATTTAGACCATTAACAAACAGTTATGAATTGTTAAAGAGTCGGTCGGTTAGTCAGAAAAGAAAAATGACGCTGATTGCCTGTTCCAAAACGTTGGTAGGTAGATCTTTATGCAGAAGGTTGGTGTGTTGAATAGTTGTGCTCAGAGTCCTTCTGAGGTGCAAAATTTGGAAAGAAGAATCTGCTAGAAAACCAACTGCTAGCCAACTCAAATCTTGGAGTCTCTCTGAAAGATAAAACCTTCTTACTTCGATACAAAGTTAACAGTAAGAAAACCAAAGTTACAAAGACAATTGAATCAGAAAACTGACGTGAAAGTGGACTGGTCACATCTGTCGCTAGACTGACGGTTAAAGTAAAGGTGTTCTGTAATGAAGACCACGGTTTAACCTTCGAACTCACTCGATTCGAGACACAATAGAAAGACAATAGCTGCCAGACAGCCGGCTGTCGCTTGGTCGTCGTAAGGTTAGGGAAGCCCTTTGTAGGATGGATGAAGATTTTGATGACGACGCGCGACGGTTAGATGAAGGGACTGTTTTTATCAGAAGTAAATTGATGCAGGCTGATGATGATGATGAATAGACGATCTCTATAAACAGAAGTTAAACAATCAAAGATGATGATGACTGAATTAAGCTTTCTGACATTAAAAAAATGAAAATATTAAAACGCAAAACAGTAACTGTAAACGAAAAATAGTTTATTAAAAGTAAATATTATAATGAGTGTAAAATTATAGAAGAAGTGACATCACAGACACTGGTGGGCTTCACAAATATAATCGCAAATGACAAGAAAGAGAATTTAAAATCTAGCAAATTATGATAGCTTTTGATACTCAGTCGCTGAGGTAGAATAACACAATAGCACCAGCAAAATATTTCTAGTAATTGGAAGAGTACTTTGAAAGATTACCTCCTACGACCAAAATAAATATATTTACGTCAATGTAATAACCAGATATTGAAGTATTGATAACAATGCTTGTTTACGAAAACAGCCACAAACTTGTTATTGGTTACATTTACTAACACAGATTCACAGCGGGAGAGTGTTCAATTTGATCTGATTGTGATAGAAATATCATCAATGCGGGAGATGTAAGTTTATTATCGTCATGGCCTGTCTGTTTATTTTGTAATAGTACTGGTTTTCCCAACGCTTAAATCTTCCAACACACGTGATTCGAGACACAATAGAAAGACAATAGCAGCGACAGCTGGCTGTCGCTTGGTCGTCGAAAGGTTAAAGAGTATATCTACAAAATCCCGATAAGAACTGTGTGTTTGGATGGGAATGTAAGGTTTTGATGGACATGGATAAAAAAGATAGCATAAAAATGTTGAGATAGAGTTAAATCATCAGAGTAAGACTAAAAGCTGCACCAGTGATTAAAAAGTTAAAAGTGAATCGTTTATCTTGGTATAGTCAGGTAAAGAAGAGAAATGAAACATGACTAAGAAAGTTTTGTAAATGATTGTAGAAGACTGAATAGTAAGAAGAAGACTGGAGATAGATGATAATGATGGAGATAGATGGATTTGTGAAATGTGATATGAATGGAAAAAAAGTGAGTTGTGGATTGTGGATACGACGACATTAGGAGGAATGATGATGCTGTCTAATTTCTATAGTTACAGAAGTTATAGAGTTCAAGAGTTATAGAGAAGATCTTGAAAAACACATTTTCGGCTAGTGCTGAAAACCAGCGTCGTGGATTCATGCCTTTGTATGGGTCACGGCATTATGCTGAGCGCTAGCCGTTTCGCGCAGTAGTGACGCTACTTAACTGTATTTAGTTTTAAGGTTGTAGTATATAAGTTTTTTATTTGTAGCGCACATTGCGCGAATAAATTGTCTTTCTTTCTTCTTTCTTCTATCTTTGTCTAGAATCTTCTCTATAGCTCCTCCCGTGTTGAACAGTGCATGTTTATGTGTAAACTGTTGCAGAAAGTTACTTTCCATTTCTTGGATATTGGTGCTATGTTAAAAATGATTACTTACATAAGACGCTGAGCTGAACGGTGCTCCTCATAGGACTGTCTCGCTGTAATGCTTCGTGTCTTGCCTCGCAAGTGAAGTCGGCGTAGTCATCATCTGCTGTTGCTTTGAAATGTACTCTGTGGACAAGAAGATATGGTTTAAAATCGTTTGTAGTTTATTATCTGAAGTAATTAAGTTTGAGAAAGAATGTACTGCTTATTTTGACGTTGTTTATCTGACCAATCGCGATAAAACAGTTTGTTTGACTGAAATGGTTAAGAAACTTATATTACATGTTATGTTGTATTTGCAATTTCATTTTACATTCACTATTTTTAGCTGTAGTCGCGTGTGGTGTTTTCCATTCTTGCACAAGACAATTTATAGGGCCTACGATTATTTGTGTAGTTGATTTAATATGATTGGAAATGCGTGGTTTCTACAACTAGGTGAAATTCAGTTGACGCAACGTTTATTTTTTCATACCGTCATTTTTATATACCGTCACATACCCTAACAATTTTATTGAACCTTCTTACACACGTGTTTTGAGATACAATAGAAAGACAATAGCAGCCCGACAGCCGGCAGTCGCTTGGTCGTCGAAAGGTTAAAACAGATCATAATATTCATCCAAAATTACCCCCAATATAAACCCAAAAACAACCCAACATATTTGCTGAAAAGTGAACTCAATTCCTCTAAACCTTTACGCTATGGTAACCACACTTAATAGTTCTAATCTTCCAATTAACAGGACAGTCCCGCTGAGATTGAAGTTGAATCAGAAATTAATTTAGTGCACAAAGCGGGGTTACTCATTCATTAATTGAGAATTTTGGTTCGTTTTCATATTAAATGAAGTTATTTTATGTTTAACAGGAAGTTGAAAATGAGATAGGCGAGTGGGAATCGGAGTTCCGTGGAAATGGTACCCTACTTATATGTTGGGTTTAGTCCGTAAGTAAAGAACTTGTGCTAGTTTTATTTCATTCATATAAGACTTAGATTTGGAGATAAATTGAGAGGGGAAACAACAGACAGACAGATAGATACTTGAGTGATTCTGGAAGAGTTCGTTTTTAATTCGTCTGTTATTTCTCCCCACTTGGGTCAGTTCGGCTGGGATCGGCTCGATTCGGCATGGTTCGGTTCAGCTTGCCACGATTTAGGTCGACATGGACAATTTTGCCGGATTGTATAGTGGTTGGTGACCCTGACTGCTAAGGTCGTGGGTTTGATTCCCACTTAGGACAAACTTTGAGTGATGAGCATGATTGTTTGTTATGTATCTGGTTGTAATTCGTCTATATCAGTTGTCGGGGTACCATAGCTCTGCTTAATTTGGAATTTGATGAGCATGAGTGAGTTCTCCCGCGATATTTTTGGAAATTTGACCCCAAAAGGGGTAAAATTGTGTTAAAAAGTTTGATGCAGGAAGCTACGTAGGACAAAGACTTGACTTACTAAATACTTAAATGACTGTATTTTGCTTTATTCCGGTTGCGAACCCACAACCAGTTCATCACAACACCTAAACAAGAGTCACTTACCTCTATTTATGAATACAAGGGAATGTGAAATATTTATACGGAACCCGTTATTACAAGACGTGACTCGTAGCCGGCTGGCAAGAACAGTAACAATATATTATGATATGCATAGTTTAGAAATGTTGGCAAGATGTGGCTATGGCTATGACCTGCGTCCTAAGTTCGATTCCCGAGTTGGTGTTATTTAAAATCCTTTGAACACACGTGATTCGAGACACAATAGAAAGACAATAGCAGCGCAATAGCCGGCTGTCGCTTGGTCGATGAAAGGTTAAAGTGTTTTTTTTCATCACGATTTTTTTCTCTGTGCTCGGAATTTGATTGTTGTTGAAGTGACATTTCCGCACCTCAAAAAAAGGTACTTATATGTAGTAAAAAATAAATGCAATCTTACTCTATTTTCTTCAATAAAGTACTGTATGGCATCAATGTACAATATTTTACATCATCGTATTTCTTATGAAAAATCTATTTTCAGGTTATTTTTGGAAGCTTAGGTAGATAAAACTTAGGTAGATAGAGCTTCGTATCAAACAAAGACTTTCTTCGATTGTGCAAATAAGAACACTCGCAATATTTGGCCACATTATCCGCAACGAAGACTCAATGGAGCGATTAGTGGTGCAAGGGAGAATAGAAGGGCAGCGTCCTCGTGGTCGGTCACCAATCAGATGGTCGGATGCTATAAAGACAGTAACATCCAGCTCAATCGTGGAGTGCGCGAGGAACGCCACTAATAGAAACAAGTGGAGAGCAATCGCAAGGGCAGCTACTAAGGACTTTCCATGATCACGACCACTCTGACAAGAGTGCACGAATAAGAAGAAGAGGTAGATAAAAAGAATAAAATAAAGATATACTAGGTGAATTTTTGGTCTTGCTCAACCCGCTAGGAGATGATTCTACACATGAAAACAAACAACTTTTATTATGGAACCAACTCTGAAATCGCGAAAAAAATATCAGCTGTTACTAACAAAAGTTCAATGCCCTCCGACCATAATGTTTGAAACAGCTGATATTTTTTTCGCAATTTCAGAGTTGGTTCCATATTAAAAGTTGTTTGTTTTCATGTGTAGAATTATCTCCTAGCGGGTTGAGCAATACTAAAAATACACCTAGTATAGATAGAAAGAAGGCGTGTATTTGAATAAAACAACGTTTAGGTATTACTTTGTGGTTAATACCTAAAAGTTGTTTTGTGTGTATGTAAATTATATTTACAAGCATTATTAAGTCTTTAATGTATAATAAAACTGACAGATAAGCCGCCATAACTGGTTTGACTTTTGACCCATAATAACATATTATTATAATTTAAATTACATTTACCTGCTTTATAACATTGTATTACGCTTGAATTAGAATCTAAGTAATTATTTCCAACTTAAATATTTATAGCAAAAAGCAAGAATTATAAAACACTTTTAAACATCATTTAGCAGCTCAAAGAATTTAATCTTTTTGCTCATTTCAAAAGAAAATTTAGTATAGTGAAGTCAATATCTCCCTAGACTTTTTCAAACTATTTTAGGTCGGTTTTTATTATAACTAGATACAGCTAAAATACCAGTGTTTTACAAGGAGCGACTGTCTATAAAATCTTATTAACTAACCACTAATTAGTTTAGACCATAGTTTCTCTACGTGGGCGAAAACGCCCCCTTGTTTGAGACTTTCTTGGGCAGTAGAAGACCCAGAAAAAAATTAGGGAGCATTTAGATGGCGCAGAGGGGGCGTGGGTAGATGAAAAAATATAGTTTAAAAAGCAGAAAAAGAAAATGGGAGGATCTAGAAAAAAATATATTCTCAAAGTGTGCGGTGAGCAAAATAAGGTTAGAAACTATGGTCTAGACTCTATCCGCCTTATTACAAAACAAGGTTTTTCTCTAAACCAGGTTTAAACCATTGAGCTAGGTTTTGTATTTCGAATCTTGATTGTATCAGAATAAGATTCAAATTACAAAACCTGGCTCTATGGTTTAAACCTGGTTTAGAGAAAAACCTTGTTTTGTAATAAGGCGGTATCAGTTTAGTCCTGTCAAATTAGTCAGCGCCTGGCGTAGATTCACATATTTTTAGTTGTCATGTTTTTAATCGCGTTTAAATTATCTATGGAGTTTCTTAATTTCAGAGAACTAAACTAATATTTGTTTTCTGTCCTTTTCGTAATGTTTAGTTTGTGAATAACTTGTTTTAAAAAGAAATTAATATGCGTATTTAAATTAATGTAGATCAACAGTTTGTTTTTTTTTCACTTCACTGTCACTGACAAAAAACAAAATGAAAGCCATAAAAATGTCCCACACTAACACAACATCATAGCCAACACTCACAGAATTCCCCGTAAAACATCAAGCTATTGTGGCCACGCATTTAATTTCAGACGGTACATGTCCCGTAATTCCCCCGCTGTCACTTGCGCGACGTCCCGGATCCGCTTATATCCGGTTTAATCCGGTTATATCGGGTTAAATCTGCAATAATGCGGAATTTATTTCATTGCAGACTTTGTGACTTACTTTTGATGGTAGTACACATGTTTTAGGAGTATAGGATTAGATGCTCTTTTGTTTCTTTGTTTGTATGTTTGTTTGGAGAATTGCAGGTTTTGTTTTGGGCTGATTTTGAGTAAGAGCGATGTTTATTAGTTATGGAGAATTTTAGCTATTTTACAGCCTTTTATTTATTTGAACTTGTCCGGTGTGGATCGGTCGTCAAATCAAATTAATTACGATCCACTTTAGACACACAAACTGGTTTTTAGGTTGATTGTTTTTTTTTGTAATTTATTCGTAACCTTTGAGGTACAATACTTACCATATAAAAATCTATGGATAAATATTGTACTTTCGTTAAAACCATTGTTCAAATGGAAAATACTGATTGGTCCCATAATGCGGCCCTGTAGCTCATACCGTGATGTTACGTAGTCTTTGTATTATTCTGATAAAATATATAAGATATGTCACTGAAAATTTTCGTCAAAATCCACTCAGTAATTATTGCGTAAATATGAAACAGGCATTCTTAAGTCAGCATTAACTTTTACAGTTATATTATTAGTATTTATACTATATAATCTATACCTGCTGTATAACACTGCAAATGTGTAACCTAAATCTCATAACACCCTGTATAATGTCAATTTCTGGCTATCAACCCCTTAATAGCCCGTTATAGTAAACGATCTTGGCAAGGTCAAGCTAAAATTAGCCAAGCTATTGCCAAGTAGATTAGTGATTTCATGTCATTATTATTATGTACAGTAAACATTACTTAAACTGTACGTAAATAAACTACAATAGACTATTTTTCTATATAAGCACTCTCAGCAGATTTTTGACTTAAAAACAATATATTTTATAGAATATTTTTTTTTTTATAGGCGGACTTAATGCCTGCGGCATTAAGTCCGCCTGTGTACCGTTGTGCATAAAGTATAAATAAATAAATAAATTTTTATAGCAAAATAAATAAACATATTGTTATCAAAATGTAAACTTTCAGAGGGGCTGTAAGGAAATCTACCTTGGCCCCATTCAGAAAAAAAAAACTTACAGATAACAAGAAAAGGCTCACTTTACACATATTTTCTTTTAAATTTCAATCTAACCTGTTTCTAATACTAATCAAATTCCATCAGAAAAGCACAACAAACTCAAAATATAAAAAAATCTAAAATGCTTTTAAAAACGCCGCTTAATCCGCAATTTTATTTACATCCGACATAAATAAAACATGGCTGGAATAAAATAAAAATAAACTAGTGACATATCTGGTAACACATCGTTTGACAAAAATTAAACGGATTTTATTGTGTTAAATAAAAATAAAATACTTGTATGACAGGATGCAGTGTCCATTGCTCATAGAGTATATTTTTTTATAGTTTGATTATTTGGACGGGAGAATAATGCGGTATTATCGAAATTATGTTTGGGGAAAGAAAAGTTAGGTAAAATAGCATGGTAGTAGAGTCACCTTCCTACACGCTGATAAACTAAAGTTTCTCGAAGAATATCATAATATGAGTAGTCAGTGAATAAATGTAAAATAATAAAAGCAAGGATTTTGGCGACACCTTGAGGTTTTTCGTAATCGCAAATATCTAGTCTTGGTTTCGCTTTATTATACGAACAATGTGGCTGAACAGTTTTGATTTCCTAGAAAGTTAAATGTCCGTGGTTACTCGATGTCCTAGGGGTTTTTCCGCTATATACGATAGTATATAATGAATAGTATATTTAAAAAAAAATTAGGCTCGCAACTGTAACGACTGACAAAGTTTTAGGTATGACAACCGGGACCAACGGCTTTACGTGCTTTCCGAGGTACGGGATGTCAGTGATATCCAAGATTAACTTTAGAAAGTAACATATGAATAGAAAAATATATTATTCTAGTCTAATAAAGGCTATAAAATTATCCACGAACAAAATAACGAGCAAGACCTCGTAAACATTAATACAGCCTTAATCCAAGTTCTAAACAAAAAAACCGGTCTAGTGCGAGTTGGACTCGCGCAACGAGGGTTCCGTTAATGGAAAGTACCCTATAGGTTTTGAATCCCTCGCAAATATCTAAATGCAATATAAACCGCCCTATATTTTAATTGCGTTGATTTAGAAACTTGAGTTTTACACTGCTGTAAGAGATAGCAGACCTAAGTATGTGATATTAATTTCAGCTTGATATCTCGACGCGTTTCTGAGAAAAAGGGTCTTGACAGGCGGACTAACGGGAGGATGGACGGATGTGAACTAACTACAATCTTATGGATTTCAGAGTTTTTCCTTTACTTGTGCTACATGACCTTGCTTCTTGCCGAATTTCATGATTCTTGGTCAATGGGAAGTACCCTATAGGTTTTGAGTTTTGATTCCCTTGAAAACGTCTAAATATGCAATATAAACCGCCGTATCTTTTTATTGCGTTGATTTAGAAACTTGATTTTTTCATTACTTTTAGAGGTAGCAGACTTGAGTATGTGATATTAATTTCAGCTTGATATCTTGACGCGTTCCTGAGAAAAACGTTCTTAACAGACAGACGAACAGACTTACGCCTAATGTGAACAAACTACAAATTTACGGTTTTCAGAGTTTTCCTTATACTTGTGCTACATGACCTTACTTCTTGCCAAATTTCATGATTCTAGATCAATGGGAAGTACCCTGTAGGTTTTGAGTTTTGGTTCCCTTGAAAATGTCTAAATATGCAATATAAACCGCCGTATCTTTTTATTGCGTTGATTTAGAAACTTGAGTTTTTCACTGCTTTAAGAGATAGCAGACCTGAGTATGTGATATTAATTTCAGCTTGATATCTTGACGCGTTCCTGAGAAAAACGTTCTTGACAGACGCACGAACAGACGGACGCCTGATGTGAACAAACTACAAATTTACGGTTTTCGGAGTTTTCCCTTTACTTGTGTTACATGACCTTGCTTCTTGCCAAATTTCATGATTCTTGGTCCATGGGAAGTACCCTATAGGTTTTGATTTTCGTGCAAATTTCTAAATATGCAATATAAACCGCCGTATCTTTTTTTTGCGTTGAATTAGAAACTTGAATTTTTCACGGCTTTGAGTGATAGCAGACCTGAGTATGTGATATTAATTTCAGCTTGATATATCTCGACGAGTTTTTGAGAAAAAGGGTCTTGACAGACGGACGGACGGACGGACAGACGGACAACAAAGTGATTCTATAAGGGTTCCGTTTTTACCTTTTGAGGTACGGAACCCTAAAAAGACACATTGGTCGTACGAAACCGTAAAACGGAAACTTAGTTAAATTAAAAATGGTTAAAAGAAAGAACTACGGAAACTAAGTACAAAGTTGTATACTGAGAAATACACGGCTACGTTTTTATGCACAAATGGTGGTTTAACTGCTAGCCTCTAGTTGTGGGTTCTCTACCGGGCACAGGCGAGCGAAAATTTCAGTTATTTTACTTCTATAAATGCTCTAGTTTTTTCCAGAAGTCAGCGACATACGTAAAAGAAACGTGGCTTGTGTGACATACATACAAAATATCTGCGATTAACTGTCTCACCCGGTTTCTTTTACCACTTTGTCGGCGTGATTGATACACATATTGGTACCAAATTTCAGCTTTCTAGTGCTAACGGTCACAGAGATTAAGCGAGGACGGACGGACAGACAGACATGTAAAGTACCTATAAGGGTTCCTAGTTGACTACGAAACCCTAAAAAGGTCGGTTTTTTTCGTACAATACGTATAAACAAACGTCTTGGATCAGTCTATCTATCAGTGGCGAAGTATGGAAACAACTCCATTCCCATCAGCTTCGTTTGACGAGATCGCAATTATTTACCTCTCCCTTGTTTAAAATATAAGTGCTTTTATTAGTAGTGAAGGTTGGTGTGTGTGCTAGTGCTACGAAAATTTACCAAATTATTAGGTTCCAACTTCTTTATTGAGTTTTTTTTTTCAAGATTTTGGCCAGCTTTCCTTTTGAAATAAAAATATCCACGCTTCGCCACTGCTATGTGCTGTCTATATCTGAAAAACTGCTAAAATCCGTTGAGTGGTTTATATGATCTAGTATATAGCAAAAGCGACTTTATTTTATATGTAAACGTTATAACTAGGGGTTGCGGAACAGTTCTAATAGTTACCGCGGCCCCGAAACATAAAGGGCAACCATAGGAACAAGGGTCGGTTTTATTCACTCAAAGTCTGACACTCCTTCCCGCACATTTGATGATTTCCCAAAAAAAACGTTATAACACACTTTACAGCCATCGTAAAGCAAAAAAAATCTTCAAAAAATAAACCAACAGACAAACAAAATCACACACTAAAGATATCTTGGTCTACTTTATAGTAACCAGTTTATCTAAGCTAGGAACCGACTCCGAGACTCCAATATATTTACTGCACTTTAGTAATTTTCGCTTACGTGACATGTCTTACCCCGGAGTTTGTTGGTTTTAAGTAAACTAAATTGTTGAAGCTTTTATTTTAGTTGACTTGAATTTTAGTCGTTTTAATTTTTTATTTATTTAGTATTAAGGCACATCAACATCATAAACACAAACATTAATAGGAGACATGGGCAGTGACATATAGCTAGTGCTTACGACAATTACAGACGTGCACAACATTCAAAACAAAGTAGGAGAAAAGAAAAAAAAACAGTATTCACATTACAAAAAAGAGGAACAAAATACAAAGGTAAACAGCCATAATTTAATTTTATTTTTATTTTTTATATTTAACTATTAGAGACATACAATATTGACCCATACATTGACTTGTACTATTTTACCATTTTTTTTAATGGTGGTCTAGCTGTCTTTCGTGGTTTTACCCGTGTTCTGATAAGTATTTGGCTACTTTTGATCTTATATTAGTCATAACGTGATTTAATGTAGTTATTTTGATGTATAAGCTATTTTAATGTAAAGTTTAACAAAATAAGTTTATTATTTTTTGCGTGAAAGAGTAACAAACATTTATCTGTCTATCCTTCAAAACATTGGTATTTATATATACATATAAAATGGTTTAACTGTCTGACTGTCTGATTGTTGATACATCAACGCATAAACCGCTGATCCTCGAGTCATGAAAATTAGACGGCGTTTTTTTGTTAAAAGTAGGTATAAACTAAGATTTTTTTTTGTTAAGAAATTGAACCCCTAAAGTGATAAATTTGTAGTTGAAAGTACAAAATGCAATGGGCAAAGCCGGGGGTGAAAGCAAGCAATATTATAAAAGTCGTCGTCAACTATTTAACTTTGACTTTGTGCAAACCAAGCCTTCAATACATTAATACTTTAAAAAAATCAACAATATACATTATTTAAGCGAAACATTTATCCAAAGTTTTTCCACTTCAATAAATCATGTTTCAAGTAACATTAAAACAGAATTATTTGTATGTATGTCATGTTAAACAAAACTCGGTACAGCCTACATCGGTTATACGCTGAAAACTTTTCAAAATTTCATGAAAAGTTTATGTCGTTACAACTGGTGATGTTTTAAACTGTATTTCAGGTTGTTTTACGAAAATTAATGATAAAATGGAAAGTTGTTGTTGAGATGTTTGGTTTGACTAGCTTGGGCCCGTGGCTCCGTCTGCTTGTGTCACATTTTTCATTGGATTTAAACTCCGTTCCAAGTTACGCTAAAACTGGTTCAGTGTTTCAGCCGTAAATGCAGGACAGACAGAGAGAATGACTTTTGCATTTATTTAAGTAAGTATCTGAGTCTACGTTCTCGCCCGTAAAGGAATACACAGAGGTTCTAGAAAATTACAAATCATATCTTTGTTTCCTCCCGCTTTTCAGGCATGGGTACGTATTTCAAAATATGGAGACTTTTGTTTAGCTGTGATACAGTATAGGCTATAGAAAATAATATTTTTTTATGATAACACCTCCGTAAAGTTAATTAGTAAATTGCTTACATTGTTGCCATAGTCCATTGTCTACTTAAACCCTAATAACATTTTATTCTAAACTAGCTTTTCCTGCGACTTCGTCCGCGTGGAATAATAGTTGCCGTTCCCGGGAGATTTCCGGGATGAAAACTATCCTATGTCCTTTCTCGGGTCCCAGACTATATTTGTACCAAATTTCATTCAAATCGGTTTAGTGGTTTAGGCGTAAAGAAGAGCCAGACAAACAGACAGACAGAAAGACAGACAGAGTTACTTTCGCATTTATAATATTAGTACGGATTCTACGTTTAGCGTAATAAGGATTTAAGTGTACAAAAATCTTGACAAAGACACCTTAACTTAGAAGAGTTATCGATCCGTTTGCGTATCTCCGCAAGCCCCTCTTAAATTAACCCAGGTATATGATCCCATAATTTCAACAAGGGTCCAAAATGTTAACAAAATTACGGAACCCTAAACATCATGATATGATGTCAGTTAAACATTGTTATAAAGGGAATGGTTCCGCAGCTAAAACTAATTTGTTTTTGCGACAATCGCTGTCAACGTTTGACGTAGGTCTGAGAGAATTATCTTATATAATATATTTTTATTAGAAATATATATAATATTACTTAGTTATTAAAAATGATGATGCTTGCCTCTCTTTTTTACCTTTTCTTAACATTTGATTGACGGAGGAAAATTGTTAGTAATTAAATGTTAATATCGTGATAGCTTAGTGGTTAAAATACCCGTAATAGGCGAGACGACGAAAAAAAAGTAATTAGTCCGTCATTGAGATAATAAAAAATTTGGGACACGTATTTTTTCTTTTTTCTCGTAAACGAAAAATGACGACGATACAGTGCGTTGAAGTTGTGCGTGACGTCACGATCAGGTACAATTTTTGCATTACGGTAGCGTCAAAAGCCCCCACTATGCACCAACTCCAGAACTTTGTTGCTCTTTATCTTTGTATTTTTTTATTATTTTGATGAAGCAAAAAATACGTGTCCCGTATTTTTGGCCGATCTACAAGACGGACTAAACAGAATGCCATTTTTTTATGTTGTCGTCATCCCTATTCATGCATGAGCTTGCTGGTTTAAAACCGGACAAGTATCAATGTTAGGTTTTTAATTAATACTAGCTGACCCCGCGAACTTTGTTCCGCCCTATAGGCAACAAATGATCACATTTTTACTTTTTAAATTAGGATAATTTTAAAAAATAGACTAATAATTCAGTGATTCTTTATTTGCTATATTTTTTTTTTGCATGGATTGCACTTTTCAGTGTAGCATCCTTTTTTTATCAAATGACGTCTCCCGTCCTGGGTGCGGCGGGAGGCCGTGTCAGACTTTTACTGACTAAAACCCACTCATGTTCCTTCGGTTGCTCTTTAAGGTCATAAGCTCATTACAGCCACCCGGCAGCCACTCCGCACCGACTCGCCTCCTTTTGGTTGGTTTAAGTTTCGAAGCATGATTACTGCGGAACCAATCTTTAGTCGTAAATTGTGCGGTGGTAAGCCAGGCACATCCAAGGAGTTTAAAAATTCAATTGGATAGTTGGTGGGAAAGAATGCATTTTGTCATTATTTTTGAACGCATGTCAACCATTAAGTATTTGACAGGATGGAGAGCAAATGTTTGACAGGTACGAAACAAAGTAACATTACGGGAAAATGATTCATCTTTTATAATTATGTTCTCGTCGAGTTTTCATTATTGTTAAGATGTATTCTGCTATTCGGGGCGAGGACAAATCCAACGAACCAAAAACCATGAAAATTGGTCTAGCCGATCTCGAGTTATAAGTGTTGTAACAAACCCGAATTTGTTTTATATATATAGATGTGCTTTAAGTTTGTTTAAAAAAGAGGCTTTGGTCCCAGTTGTCATTCGTAGAGCTTTGACAGTCGTTACGAGTAGTCAGAAGCCAGAAAGTTTTACCAATCTAACCAAGTTGTAGCGTGTTACCCACAAACTGGGTTGAGGAGGTCTGCTAGGCAGTCGCTTTGTATCAAACACTCGTATTCAGATCAGCCCCCCTAGACAAGTGGCGTTGTAGAATAGATAGCGAAATAGAATAGATTGTCAAATGTATGGAGATGTCAAATTATTTATGGAAAGCTTATGTTAACCCCATACATTTGACAATCTATTCTAATCTACAATCTATTCTACAATGCCACTTGTCCAGGGCCCCAGGTTAGACTGGAAGCCGACCCCAACATAGTTAGGAAAAAGCAAGGGAGATGACGAGTTAATAAAAATCCTTGGGTTTTAACGGGACAAAACCTTAATTTTTCACCTATCTTAACATTTGATTGACGGAAGAAAATTGCTAATAATTAAGAAGTTTGTTTTTTCTTGATTGTAATTTGAATTAATTAAGGAAGGTATCTTGAGGGCTTCTTTGTAAAATATTTTGTAGATGATAAACAATTAATCTTGGGCGTGATTGCAATATTTTCCTGTAAGCCTTCTTTCATCAGGGTTTTTGCTGTAATACATTATTTGGGATTTTTCTTAAGCTCTTGTGAAAATGCGAATTTTGCTTACAGCTTTAGCGAAAAAAACATTAAAGAATGATAAATTTATTAGTTTATTAGTTAAATATAACACTTTTAGTAATCAGTATTGTTTTTTTGCTTATTTTATGTGAACAACGGAGCCGTGTTTTCGACAAGTTAAGTTCATATTTCTCTTTCCTTTTTATTAAGAAGAAGACAGAAGAAACATAACTATTAATTAAGTAAATTCAAATTAGCCAGCGTTTGAAGTCGCTAAATCGACTTATTTTTATGGCCATGTTCTTAATCGCGTCTAAATTATCAATAGATTAAGTTATCTCAATTTGACAGGACTAAACTAATATTTTATCTTCCGTCATTTCTGTAATGGAAAGGCAAAGATGCACTCAACAATTTAGCTTAGTTTGTGACTTAGGGAATCGTCACCAATACTTGGTGTATTTTTGGTCTTCTCTTGACTTCTTCTTTGGTCATCTGCTAGGAGATAATTCTACCCATGAAAACAAACAACTTTTATTATGAAACCAACATTGAAATCGCAAAAAAAAATTTAGCTGTTTCAAACCAAAGTTCAATGCCCTACCGACCATAATGTATGAAACAGCTGATATTTTTTTGAGATTACAGAGTTGGTTCCGTAAAAAAGTTGTTTGTTTTCATGGGTAGAATCATCTTCTAGCGTGTTGAGCAGGACCAAAAATACACCAAGTATATTAATCATAGATTGTCTTACCGAACCCTAAATTCCTTTCTAATCTATTCTATCCCAGCAACCGGTCTTGACGTCATAACTGCGAGCTACTAGTTGCGACGAGTTGTTGCGACGAGTTTTTGCGACGAGTCCGTATTGCAACTGGTTGTCAATTACTTGTGAGTAGTTGTTCTGTTCCTGTTTCATTTGAGCTTTTTATTTGTAACCCTTATAGAGATGGTGTTTTTAGTGTTATTATTTGTAATTTGAAAACTTAGACGGAGTAGGCAGGTTCAGTGGCGTTTAAATGTCTTTGGACTGGCCAGGCACTGGACAAATGCTAATGAAATATTATATCGACCTAGTATGTTTGATTAAATGCGTCTAACTGACGGACAAAACTAATTAGTCTGTTAGATTATCAAAAATTTTGGGACGTTTTTCTTTTTAGTAAAATTAATATTGCGATGGTACAGTATGTTGAAGTTTTGCGTGACGTTACGCCTAGTAAACAATGTCACGTCACAAGGCCCCACTCCGAAACTTTGATGCTCTTTATCTTTGTATTGTTTATTAATTTGATCATGCGAAAATTATTTTTTGAAAAATGACATTCTGTGTTTCTGTTAAGTTCCTCTGTTAGACCGAACAGAGGAACTAAATAGAATGACACTTTTTTATGAAGTCGTCATCCCTATTATAATGACTAAGTATGTTTGATCGCGCTAATCTCAGGAAGGTAGGTAGAAGGAAGGAACAGTATCTAAGGTTTTAATTGAAATACTATTTTAGGATTGAATAGCTTATTTATCGAAAGCCTCAAAACTACATATTATAACGCTATGACTGAAATAGCCCGTGACCGAAATAAACAAAAAAAACTAGATTTTCTACATACCTGGATATTGTAGTGTATCTCATAGCTTTGCGGTTTCCATTCGGATTTTCAATTTCTTTGATTTCCTCTTTTGACACTGAAACAAAAAAAAACATACGATTAGTTTTGACTTTTATTGTCTATCTCCAATACACGGCGGGAGGGCGTGTCAGAATTTTACTGACTAAAACCCACCACGTGTTCACCATCCCCTAAACGTTTGGACTGATTTGGTTCAATTTTGTGTGTTTATTTCAATAATCGATGATTGCAAAACACATTTGGACACGGTCGCCATTCTATATCGATAATACTATTCACTATATTTATCGTATTGTCAATATAGCATGGCGACGTCAGCAGGCTTCGGTAGTTGTATACTAAAACCTTCCATAAAACATATATCCAAACACCGAAAACCCTACACAAATCAGATCAGTACTTTCCGAGAAAACCGCAAACATACTCCACATACATACCAATCCACTAAAAAAACCCCAAACTCAAAGTAAAAAACGTTAACAACCCTTAATCAGTAAACAATTTAACAAAGAACAATTAACATTTTAAACAAACAAGACACGAACACAATGTTTAAAACAAACTACTAAACTATAAAGGCCGTCCCAGACATAAACATAACTACATATTTTAAGCGAGCGCTTTATTCCGGCGTTGTAAAGGTGTGATCACACACTGGGGGCCGCTTGCGCTTAATTTAAGCTATCTAGGTACTGACAGTGGCCCGCTGAGACGGTAGGGGGTGTGTGTTTGTGAATTAAAATGTGGGATAAGTCTGAGACGGTTTTTGGAGACGGTTTTTATTAAATCTATATTTATATATACCTTCGAACACACGTGATTCCAGACCCAATAGAAAGATAAAAGCAGCGCGATAGCCTGCTGTCGCTTAGTCGTTGAAAGGTTAACTTTATGTTACCAATGATTTCACTCGCATAGATTTGGTTTGAAAGAAAAATGGATGGGTTAGGACTTGAATTACCAAAAATACATTATTAGCGACTACAGTGTAAAAAAACAAACACGCAAATTTTCACGACCCCAATAGTATGGACAACTGTAATTTTACGATATTGGAGAAGAGAAAACTTTGTGCCTAGAAATATACTACAACAAGATACACAACTAAGTTCTTAAAAAAACTAACCGTACTCGCGTCATCGAGTAATAAATACGAATAATGTAGACACCGTTCATACTAATTCTATAAGTGAGAAATCTCTCTGTAACGCTATCTTTAAACAAATTTCCTACCACTCTTCTTAAAACAACTTATCGAGACAAATGCTTTACAAACATCTCAAACACATTACTAACGTTTGTCACTCAAACAAGAATAAAAGAAAATAAAATTGACACATTCAACAAAATAAACAGTAGTAATATAAAAAAGGATGAAAAAGTATATAAAAATTATTGACACAAAAACAAAACCATCCAACAAGTGTTCCATTTTCAAACAAAAAAAAAGTAAACAAAAAAACCGTTACTTTTTCATTATTTCAAAAAAGGAACACTTATATGAAAAAGGAACGCTTGTCCCACTCATCGTGTGTCCACAGTAGCGATGACGTCACAACGTAATGCGTCGCGATCTCTGGCGCGCGAATTTGTCGAAACGCCGCCATTTTGAGCAAAATAAAGTACTCAGTTACGTTAATGTTCTGTTTATATGCTCAGCCGGGTATTAGTTGCTCATCGGGCGTGATGGGGACGCATGAATGGGAATGAAAAGAATATCAGCTGTGCTGATGGGCTGCTATTCAGAGGCAGTGACGTCAGAGAAAGGGTGTTTCAAATGTGTGAAAGCTTTTGTCTGATTTTTGAAGAATAAAAAAACTGTATTTACTCGCGAGGCAAATAAATTTGTAATACAGGTGCATAGGTAATTTAGTGACCGCTATATAAACACATAATTGAAATACTTATAACATAAATGAGACAGTTTGTGAGGATGTATGCATGTTCTTACTGCTTTACTCATATTTTTTAGATCTAGATAACACATAGGCGACATAACATAATGCTATGACTCACAGAATCCGAGCAGTTACCCTAAACAAAAACTTTATATAAAGCACACAGCTAGTTCAAAAAACAGCAGAGCAAAAACCATCACATCATCTACATAAATAAACTTATCGAAAATCACCGTTCACGTCGACCTGATGATATCCGCTGGTAAAATCCAAAGTCCCGGATCAGTGCCAAAAATAATTAATTCCCAATAAATCCTATCACTACTGGCGCGAATCCCGAAAGCCAATTAAATCTACCGTTTTAAAATCTGTCATCCCAGCTTCTGTGCGGTTGTAATGAAAATTTTCGGGCCAACTTATCGGAAGTCAACGACGTGTATTCGACAGATCTGCTTCGAGAGTATTAATTAGTGAAGGATCTTTGGGAATATTATTGGAAATTTTAAGCTTAATGCTTTCTGCGTCAAGGTTTTCGTTTGCAGCTGTAGTTTTAATTGTTGATTTATCTTCGTTGGTTTACTCAGAATATCTGATTTATTTCATTAATCATCTTCATCAGAATTGTTTTCGAGACACGGTACTACAGATTATGGATCCCAAGCTTTGATTCTACAACTATTGAGAAACACAGAAAATTATCATCATATTCCAACATAGCAATCACAATCAAATGGTCATTCACAAGCAATTATGATTACAATTACTCTTATTAGCATTTTATTGTTTTTGAGATGTTATTCAAACATTGTCTAAACCTATAGACTCTAAGTTATAAATGACGATCTCCAAGCAAGAAGCAAAACAATATTTCATCTCCTCCATCCTATTACCCTTGACCCACATCTATCCTACCATTCACAACCAATAAATCTATAATATCCTCAACTTCTTCATTCAGACTTCCTACAAAAAAGTAATTCCTTTCTACGGACGTTTCAAATTGTATCTTCACATTTTTGTCTGCTATATAAGTATTAATAAGTCTCAATGAGTCTCCATCTGGTATAAGCCCCGCTATTGGGGCGACCACAAAAACTCCTTCCTCCAATAAATAGACGGTTTGAAAACCGCAAAACGCTTACAAATGTCTTGGTAGTAAGTTCATGTTGTAAGATCTAGCGATTGTTGATGTTTTTGGTTGTTACTTCCATTTGTTTAATCGTTATTTAGACTACTTCAGTATTCATTTTCAAATTTATCATTTTACTAGCTTTTGCCCGCGGCTTCGGTTGCGTTAGAAGAAGACAAAAAGTAGCCTGTCACTCTCCATCCCTTCAACTATCGTCACTTAAAAAAATGTCTCTCCGTTTTCTCATGAAAGACAAACAAACAGGCACACACACTTTTTCAATATTGGCCAAATACACACACCTATCTATACATTGCTATAACCATTTGGAGAGAATATTTTATTAGTATTTGGGTAAGATGTGATTTTGTCCTGTTATTGTTTCCAATTACTCATCGGTTTTGAACAAAATTCACATTGATAAAGGACAATTATCTAAAAGTCTGCCAGCATCAAAAAGTTAAAAGACATTGCTATTTTTTAGTGCAAAGATAGACTAAGCAAGGTGATGAAAAATGTGCTAAAAGTAAGAAAAAAAAGGAGAAGGAATTTAAACAATTTCTTCGTCAACTTTAATTTTCTCATCGCTATTGCCTGTAACTTGGAGAGAAAGTTAACGAAACGAGCCTTCAGCATCGACCCTTTGATGGTTTCAGTATCTGTGTTATTGCTGCTATTATCTACAATATATATCTGTATATATTATATCTTTGTATTGAAATACATTATTCGTGTATGAATTGCTTTCAAGATAACATAAGATGAGGGATAGGATTTTCTGAGAATTCCTGTGAGGTTTAATCTTTTGTTATTCTTTTGGTACAATATTAACTTTTTTGAAGAAGCATGGGTATATTATGGGTATGAGTTTTATTTATTTAACATTCATGCCTTCAGTTTTCTACTTTTAAATGAAAATAAGACATGGATTTTTGTACAAATAAGGTAGAGGGATGGACTAAAAGAAATATTTTAAAGGATTGTTATAAAAAAAACACTTTATTTTTAGTACCGAAATCGATTGAAAGCCAATACATTTCACTGTAACTCATCGGACGTTTTTTTTTAGGCTCCAGTAGGTATATTAATACAGTTTATACATTATTTAAGTATTTATTGTTGTCTGGTTACTAAAATACAGACTCGCCTACTTTGTGATCAGCTTTGTGTGATTTGTCCTAAGATATTTGTATTTATTTATTTAGTATATTTTTATTCGTCTTTTGTTTTGATCACAGCTGCAGATGGTTACTTCTGCCACAATAAAATTGTTTCTTTAACAACAAATCAGAAATCGTTGCTTTTCTTTCCTACAATATTAGCTTTTGATAAAACTATTCTGAATATTTTCTGTCTCTAGTAGCAATTCTGTTTCTTATTCCACTTCTTTTGTTTTACCAACATTGTCTGCAGTTGTTTCTTCATATATCACGGCTATATTTGTTTCTGTTTCCTCAATATATTAGCTGTGGTTTCCGCATATATCCTTATGATGGCTTTGTTATCCTTTTAGCCTTCTTCAGTGTAGTGGCCACAATTGCGACAGCTGAGAGTGGGGTTCTATCTTCGATTACTAAGTCGGGTAAATAGTTTTTGGGTTCATCCGTAAGGAATTTCTCTGTAGTAATTCGTGGATGTGGCATGTCTGTGGCCCGCAAAGCCGTTGGCCTTGCGTTTCATATACGTTTGTGTTTTATTGCTATCCGTCTATGAGTGTATGGGAATTGGGTGTGCATATTGTGTATTGTAAATAGATATACACTGTGTACTTGATTTGTCTTCATTGAGATTGTCAAGTACTGGACCTTTACTTTATCTTTTTAAATCAAATACTCCTTGAAGTCGAGGAAGGTTTTTATGAAGAGACACATTGAAAAGCCGTATTTTAAATTGGAATTATCATTGTACAGGAAGTATCTAGGGGTCGGTTAGGGTAAAATAAGATAAAGAGATAAAATGTCAGAAATAATTGACAATGAATAATTACGTCAACGACATTGTTTATCGTATGTCGCTACTCATTGCAAAATTAATTGGAAAGAGTATTTCAGCAGTGAAGAATGACAAAGTATCCTTATAAAATAAATTGCCTTCCACCAAATATGTTTTTAACAAGAAATTCTCGAGAAAGGCGATTCTACTTCTTCGTGGAATCCGCGAACCTCATTGAAATGAAAACGTTTCTGTTCGATTCGTATTATATTTTGTTAGCAAATTGATGGAGGTTTATAAAATCAATCCGTTTGTATAAACCATATTATTGTGAATTTATGCTGATTGTGTTGTAACAAGCATGTCTATTGACATCGAGTCCCTAATTTGATCCTCAGGTCAGGAAAATTTTATTGAGATTTTTTCAATAACTGTCCAGCGGGATGTTTTTTTATCAGAACAAGTCCGCCACAGCGGAGTAGTAAGAGAAATATGTTTTCGACTTTCCTCTAAAACAAGTAGAAGACAGAACAGAACTAGTCCAATAGGCACAAAGAGGCAATTTTAACAGGGAGTCCAGATTGCTCAGCACCACGGAATAAAATTAGTTAAAAATTGCTGGGGATATGTGATTAGACCACTAAACTTACAAAGATCTTCAACATGTTCTACATCTCTACTAATACCCTCAAGGTTGACAAGTGTGATGGTTTTCCATTAAAGGCTAACCCATGTATGCCAACATAGGTGCCAACTCTATGTTGTCATCAGCAGAGTAGATTAATACACATAGCTGTCTTTGTTGATCTGTACTATAAGGCGTTAACGTGTTCACGTGCCGAAATCTATTTGAAGCTTTATATAAGTTTGTGGTTGATATTTTTGTCAATAAGTAATTACGCTTGACGTTTGTAGATGAAAATAAAAGATCGAATATGTAATGTTGCTTATTTCCAGTGAAAGACCTCATTCCAAAAGGATTTTGATTACTATTTACTCCACTATTTTACTATAATAATATGTCTGTATATCAATATTTAGCCTAATGATCAAAATTGTACCGTACATAATATCTCATCATCATCTCCCTAGCCTTTTCCCAACCGTGTTGGGGTCGGCTGCCAGCCTAACCGGATTCAGCTGGATACCGGTGTTTTACGTGGAGCGACTGCCTATCTGACCTCCAAAACCCAGTAACTGGGCAACACGATACCTCTTGGTTAGACTGGTCAGAGTTTCTGGCTAACCAGTAACGACTGTCAAAGTTTTTCGAATGACAACCGGGACCAACGGCTTTACGTGCTTTCCGAGGCACGGGATGTCAGTGGTGTCTAAGATAAACTTTAGAAAGTACATATGAATTGAAAAAGTCACATTGGTACTTGCCCGGATTCGAACCCACAACCTCTTACACGAGAGGCGGGCGCCATATCCACTGGGCCATCACACCGTACATAATTTCTCATTGACCAAAATATGCCAAGACTCCTTTTCACTAGCACAAAGCCAATACAATCCAAATCTAGACTCTAATCTACTTCGCCTAAAAAAAACACCCAAACTCCAAAAAAAAAAAATACTGTCTATAAACTTCAAATATCAAACCGGGTCGCCAATATCCCAATCATAACTTCATAAACCGAATAAGAAATCAAATTAAAAACTTCAATGATTTCCAACGTCAGATAAAAATGGCGTCGAGGGGAAAATTCTGTTTTTTTTTTTCGCTTCCAAATTCCTCGGAATATGGAGCGTAGGGTCATGT
This sequence comes from Athetis lepigone, assembly GCA_033675125.1. Classification (NCBI taxonomy): domain Eukaryota; kingdom Metazoa; phylum Arthropoda; class Insecta; order Lepidoptera; family Noctuidae; genus Athetis; species Athetis lepigone. The sequence goes on along the minus strand of CM066228.1, from coordinate 12,277,490 downwards.
CAATGTCAGCGGTTATTACTTGCGGAGTTGCGATACGAGTTAAAGCTACTGGATGTGACTTGACTTGGTGTAGATTTTTTTCTTTGCCTGACAGACAAAAAGAACCGTCTCTCGTGTACGAATCCGGGCAAGTACCAATGTGACTTTTTCAATTCATCTGTACTTTCTAAAAGTTTATCTTGGACATCACTGATATCTCGTGCTTTGGAAAGCACCTAAAGCCGTTGGTTCCGGTTGTCATTCGTAGAAGTTTGACAGTCGTTACGGGTAAGCCAGAAATTCTGACCAGTCTAACCAAGGGGTATCGTGTCGCCCAGTTACTGGGTTGTGGAGGTCTGATAGGCAGTCGCTTTACGTAAAACACAGGTATCCAGCTGAATCCAGTAAGGCTGGAAGCCAACCTCAAGATTGTTGAGAAAAGGCTAAGGAAATGATGATGAGTTTCTTTTCTTTTATTGGCTTACAAACAAACTCAATAATGGTGCTTGCAAGGTGCTTGTTATTCATGAATTTGTGAGTTGAAGTCCAGATAAAGTAAGATTTTTGCCGTTCATTTGTACTTTCTAATCTAGCAGTGGTTAAAAAATATCAGGAAAGCTGACTGCAAATAGGAAAAAGCCAAGGAATTGATTTAACCTGTTGGTTATGTTGCTGTTGCCATATTTTAACACTAGTTTTTGCTTGCTATTTTTGGTTCGCGTGTTGATCTAATGATTAGTGACCGCTATCCGATTTAATTCGTTTTCCAACCAGGTCAAATCTTTGTTAGATGCGCATGATTGTTTGTTCTGTATCTAGGTGTGTTTAACCTATAATATGTGCATATTTATCCATACTAATATTATAAATGGGAAAGTGTGTCTGTCTGTCTGTCTGTATGTTTGTCTTTCTTTCACGGCAAAACGGAGCGACGAATTGACGTGATTTTTTAAGTGGAGATAGTTGAAGGGATGGAGAGTAACACAGGCTACTTTTTGTCTCTTTCTAACGCGAGCGAAGCCGCGGGCAAAAGCTAGTAGATTATATAAGTAAGGGTATCAGTTGACTGCCTGCACTTATAGCAATATAAGTGCGGGCTTTACCTAGTTTGAATCAAATGGCCATGTGTGAGTTGTCGCAAGTTATTTAATTAGTTTTTAATTGAATTTAAACGTCTTTCAACTTACATTTATTCAATAATAGTGTAGTTTTTATCAGTAACAAATTATTGAAAGAAACTATCTTTAGATCACCTTTTTAAACATACTTTAGCTACATACGTATTAAAGTATAGATCGGCTGTAGGCGAGTACATACAAATTGTAATTATGATTTTCCTGCCAAATTAAGCTTGCAATGAGAACTGTGTCAGACAAATTAACAACGCTGCGATTAATTAAGAGAAACATAAAACTTTGTGACGAAATACATCATTTCCAATTACAAGTATGTCATGTTATACCATGTTGTTGGGAGAACATCATACTCTAAGGCCATTTAAAAAACATTGCTTATTATTTTGGATTCAGGCTTTTGTACGGGCTTTTTATTCTGTATCTGGATGTAATTTAACTGTTATATGTATGTACTAGCTTTTGCCCGCGGCTTCGCTCGCGTTAGAAATAGACAAAAAGTAGCCTATGTTACTCTCCATCCCTTCAAATATCTCCACTTAAAAAATCACGTCAATTCATCGCTCCGTTTTGCCGTGAAAGAAAGACAAACATACAGACAGACAGACACACTTTCCCATTTATAATATTAGTACGGATATAAGTATGTTTATCAGTTGTCTGGTTACTATAATACAAGCTCTGCTTTGTTTGGGATTAGATGTTCGTGTGTGAGTGGTTTCAGGATATTTTACAGGCTTTCCTTTGTTTTCAAATTCTTTCTATGTATTTGACAAGATTTTATTAAAGCGTGCATAGGCGTTTTTTGCTCATTTTTCTCTTTTGGAACCTACTGTTTGAAACGAGCAACTAGCTTTAATTAAGTAAAACATTTATTGTACAAAAGTAAATAAATTGACTATAGAAGCTGGCTGTTGCTCGCAAGTAAATAAAAATACACTAAATTCATCAACATTGGTTTAGAGATTCAGATGTTAAAATTTTACATACAGATTTTCGCATCTCAATAAATTCGTATTGAGATGTTTTTTGAGTTTGTTTTTTTTATTTAACGACGCCCTACTAAGAATTTTTCAACATTCTCCTGTAAGAATCGAAAAGTTTTCAATAAGTAGTTCAAACTTCAAACAATCTCTTGACACTTCTATTGTACCTACGAAACCAAGTCTCTAGTGATGCAACAAATGAATATCGACACCTAATATTTTATGCCACAAAATTCGCGGTTGCGTGTAGTGACGGGCCGATATCGATCATATATTTTTTCATTAATATTTGTCAGTAAACTTACATTTTATGTCAGTCCATTCTATTTTGTTTAACATGCGAAAAATTCAAGATGGATTCCTCATGGTGCTGTGATTTCGTATTTGCGAAAGTTTTCTTATAAGCAGTCGAGGAAAGTAGGTGTCAATCTTCCACCCTCATGTTTTTTCCTCAAAAACTGTTGGATTATTCATATTTTGATGGAATACGGTATGCACGAATTAGAGCATATTTTCCTGTTTCGAAGGACGCACAAAATTAATTTTCCTTCTTAAAATTTCCTACACACTGGCATTATAACGTTTTGATTAAAAACAGAAAATAACAATTTTGATTGGGTTTCAGTTTCACGTAAATTCTTTGAAAAATTGCTTCTCTATTTAAATTAAAGTTACAAAACGATTCAATTAGTTAACTGTCGATATTTTCATTGTTTTATCTTCGTTTAAGTTATCGATTTTATTTCCCGCACTAGCCTTCGCAGTTCGTTAATAGTATAGTGCAATTGTTTACTAATTGAAATCGAAAACTTGTTTAATTAATGGCCGTACGATGCGATGAGCCAATTAGTGTTGGGGCACCCAATTATCGAGTACAGGACTTTATGAAACAAACTAATATGAAACGTGTTGGTTGAGCGCGGTTTTGAGATTGGGTGAATTTGTCAACGATTCGCGGTTTGAACGTATTTATGGGTATTTTTGACTCGCTTCTGTGGTTTTATTTTGTTAAATATGTGTAATTTTGGGTAATGTGAGGTTAGCTTTTCTCACTAATAGGGATGTTGACTACATCAAAAGAATGACATTCTGTTTAGTCCGTCTGTTAGACAGTCCAAAAATACTGGACACATATTTTTTGCTTGATCAAATTAATAACAAAATACAAAGATAGAGCATCAAAGTTCCGGAGAGGGGGCTTGTGACGTCACTTCTCAGTAAAAATTATACAAAGGCGTGACGTTTCACGAAACTTCAACGCACTGTATTGTCGTCATTTAATTTTTCTGTTTACGAAAAGAAAAAAAAATACGTGTCCCAAATTTTTTATTATCTAACTGACGGACTAATTACTTTTTTTGTTGTCTCGCCTATTGTTTCTTCATTGCGGTCAATGATGTCTAATGCCCGAAAACTCAAACCTCACTTAACTTAAACGCTCCCAAATCTGTTGCTGTTCATACTTTATTCCTTATAAGTGACAAAGACGGCTACAGATTTGAGAAGGTCTTAAAGTGACGTTTAAGTATTCGGCCAAAAGATAAACCGCAGGGCAAAGGCCTCTTCTCATACAGAAAAGGCACCGGCATTGATCACCACGCTTGCTCAAAGCGGATTGGCAATTCCAAACTCATATTAATTATAGGTCCAGGTTTCCTCACGATGTTTTCGTTCACCGATGTCTGTGATATGCAAGATTGTTGTGGGAATCGAAACCACGACCTCCGGCTTACAGTCAGGGCCGCTAATCGCTAGACCAACGCAGGAGAAATGCTAGAAAGATGATGATTAGCAACAAAACGAGACCTCTATAAGCGAGAACCTGTTATTGGCTTACTAGTTACTATTTGATTGTTATTCTAGATGTATTTAGCTGTAGGTTTTCCTCTAAATAAATAAACAAATAAAAACAGCATATAGAAAAACATAATTATAAGGTTTTCGTATACTTGTTGTATGTTTTGTTTGCTTATCTTCTTACATCAAAGACGTTTCATATAAATATTGGAAAGATGTAAGTATAACAAGCAATATTTCCACAGATACTGTAATTTGAGAGGTGGAGAAATATAGAAAATAAAAATAAAAATCATTTATTTAGGAACAAAAACAATACAGTCATGAAAAAGTTAAAACGATGATGACTGCAAAAGTTAATAACTGTGGCGCAGCCATCAACGCCCGGCTCCGAATGAGAGGGTAGTTCGCTCCAAAAATAAATGGTAACATTTTAAACTATAGATTAAGTATTATAACAAAATGAGAAAAGAAACAGTAGAAAATAATAATATAATGTGAGTTATGTTGGAAGTGCGAGTGAGACGAAAAATTTCATTTGTATTTATTTGCTGTTACAACCTTTCAAGAGGCAATATGAATGACGACTACATTTAGTCCGTCAGTTAAACCGTCCGAAAATACAGGACAGGTATTTTTGCTTGATCAAATTTATACAAAGACTAGCTGTCCCCTGCGGTTTCACCCGCATTTTTCGTTACTGCTTCGCTCCTGTGGGTCGCAGCGTGATAGTATAGAGCCTATAGCATTCCTCGATAAATGGGCTATCTAACACTGAAAGAATTTTTCAAATCGGACCAGTAGTTCCAGAAATTACCCCCTACATACAAACTTACAAACCTACAAACTTACAAATTTTACCTCTTTATAATATTAGTATAGAAGTATAGAAGTAGAAAGATAAAGAACATTATAGTTCCAGAGTGGGGCTTGTGACGTCATTTTACAGTAAAAATTGTACATAGGCGTGACGCCACGCGAAACTTAAACGCACTGTATTGTCGTCATTTTCTTTTACAAAAAAAGGGAAAAGTATTTGGTTTTTCTTTTGTCGTATCACCTGTTATGCAAGTGTTTCTTGACTCGGATTAACAATAAAATTTTATTCTTATTTACGCATATCGTTAAGTGTGAAACAATCGTTCTTAAAACCCGCACTGGGATTACGTATCTTGCAGAAGCCGAGCAAACGCGATAATTTAGCAATATAAATGTCAATTCAAAATACGTCATGTCAAATAGCAATCTAGCGATAGTGCTGCCTTTGTGGAGCAATCAGTTAACTAAAATATGCCTTTTTCGTTTGGTGGTTTCGTATTTAGTATGGTTTTTAAGAGCAAAGTTAAGCTTTTTTTGTTAAAGGTGATATTTAATTAGTTCCAGCGATTGCTACTTTATCGTCATCGTAGCAATAAGTGCATTAGAACAATCAGCGAGCGATTAGCAATCGGTTCATACATAATACGATTTTTTTTGACGTTAAGGGATTAATCGCGCGGTGGAGCGCTATCACTGCGCAAATATTGTTGATTGCTGTTTCATAGGTAATAACCCCGCCGGCCTGTCTGTAACCTGACCACGCGGTCACAGACACACAAACGAACACGATATAGCATACGAAGGTTATTGAGAGAGTTATTCTAAAAAAGAATATATAATTGTTAATATTTATTTATTTACAAACATACAATTATAGCTATTACAAAGCCAATTCAATGCTCTTAAGTAAGAATAAATTATACAAGAAAAAAAATGAGATTGTTTGTCCATCCTTAGTTTTCTTAAGGAAATTCTTTGAGATTCAAAATATCAAGGAAATTCTTTATAACCGTGTAAGGTTACAACTACCCTACTTGACCTTTGACCTTATGAACCTCACTACAAAACTTACAATAGTCCAAGTGTTCTTCAAAAGGTCAGGTTAATAATAGAATTCCGTAGATAAACTTACTAGGCTGTATTAGCTTTTAAAATACTTTTTCAAAACAATTTTCTTCTGATTTTTTAGGTTGAGATTAATAAAAAAGTAGCTACGAGTAATTAGGCATAGTATTTCTTATTTCTATATCGCGATCTTTATTTTACATTTGTGAAAAGTTGTCTGTAATACTCCATGGCTTGGTTGAGTGACGCGCTTTTAAATATGTTGATAATCAGGCTAAACTTGATATAAAATTAAATAAAAACTGTATTTTTACACATTAAAAAGTAACGACCCACCCCAGCTTTGCAAGGGTGTTGCAAATCATTGCAATTCTCAAGTCTTTGCCTATTAAAACATGCAAGGATGTTGCAGATCACTACATAGTACAAAATAAAGTCGCTTTCTCTGTCCCTATATCCCTATATATACTTAAATCTTTAAAACTACGCAACGGATTTTGATGCGGTTTTTTTTAATAGAAAATGTGGTTCAAGAGGCGGGTTTTTAAGTATAATCCATTGTTTATTTATAGTAGAAAAAAGCCGGGTTTTTTAAAGATTTGTAACACCCGTGCGAAGTGGGGCGGGTCGCTAGTAATCACATAAAAATCAGTTCAGCATTTTGTAATCAATTATATCGAGAACAGATAGAAACATAAATTTTGTTTTATAATAGGCGAGACGACAAAAAAAAAGTAATTAGTCCGTCAGATAGATTATCAAAAAATTTTGGACACGTATTTTTTCTTTTTTCTCGTTAACTAAGAATGACGAAGATACAGTGCGTTAAAGTTACGCATGACGTCACGATCACATACATATTTTGCATGACGGTGACGTCAAAAGCCCCCACTCCGGAACTTTGTTGCTCTTTATCTTTGTATTTTTTTATTAATTTGATCATGCAAAAAATACGTGTCCCGTATTTTTGGCCGATCTATCAGACGGACTAAACAGAATGCCATTTTTTTATGTTCCCTATTATCAAGAAACTCATTCCTTTCATAACGCCAATTTCTTATACCGTTTTTCAACTATTATACGTGTAGCATATTGGAAGATGGTCTCAGAGGATTGGCCGTAGAGGCTGGTTATCGACACATTGACACCTAGACTGTGAGGTCAATCCCTAGGGATAGTGTTGCGATTCAGTGCAGGTTTCTGCTTTAGTGAGTTCTATTCTGGAGTTAAGTGTAAGGTCAGTTAAATAAAGCAGAGACTAGTAATGAAATAAGGTATTAGTTTACAAAAACCATAAAAAAATATTGTGATGCCAATATATCCTTACAAAAAAAAAATATAAATGCGTCCATACTATCCATACTAATATAATCAATGGGAAAGTGTGTGTGTTTGTTTGTCAATCTTTCACGGTAAATTGGAGCGACGAATTGCCGTGATGTTTTAAATGTAGATAGTTGAAGAGATGGAGAGTGACATCCTACTATAAGTCTCTTCCTTACGCGAGCGAAGACGCGGGCAAAAGCTTAGAATATTTTAAAGGTAAGAGCAACTCTGTCTGTCTGTCTCGCTTTCACGCCAAAACTATTGCATCCCGGGGGATTTCCGGGATGAAAACTATCCTATGTCCTTTGTCGGGTCCTAGACTATATCTGTACAAAATTTTCATTCAAATCGGTTCAGGGTTTAGGCGTGAAGTATAGTAGTAGTATAGATATAGACAGACGTTCCAAAATGCCTCCATGGCCGAAATAAACACTTTAGCTTTGATATTAAATAAAAAAATTACCTTTATCGCCCTTTAGCTCAACATTCCCTCGGAACCATACGATCCTGGCCGCTGGCTTGGCGTTCTTCACCAGGCACTCTAGGGATACATCCTCCCCCTCTTTGACCTCCAGCTTCGAGTTGGGGGGGTGATTCGTGATCTCCACTGTGGTGGGGGGCGCTGTGGACAGAAATAATTTTAGTTAGTACAGATGGTAATCCTTCGAACACACGTGATTTGAGACACAAAAGAAAGCCAATAGCAGACCGACAGCCGGCTGTCGGTCAGTCTTTGAAAGGTTAAAACAAGATATAATGCGTCATCTAAGAACGCCTTCACACTAGCGTTTGTCCAGCGTAGGCGTTCGATGAAAGTATGCGCAGCGCAGACGCCGCAACTACTCGGCGCAGACGTCGCGTTGTCGCGGCGTCAGTGCAAGGGTAAATGAATACGCTGCGTTAGCGCCAAAGATGCGCGGTTTGTCCCAAGATATTTATCATTCGTATTAAACCGAGAAAAAATAATGTCACATTTCAGATATAATACCTACAGAGAAAAAAAATGCCTTGACCACACGATTTACACTTTAATATAGTTAAATAACGATAAAGATTTTATTTTACGAGGTAGAAGGCACGTAGTGGTCAGAGGTATCCTGGGGTTTGGGGGGGGAGTCTGGGATGAGCACGTGCCAATGCGTACATGAGGGACGTCGGGTGGTTTTCTATGTAGTTTTAACTTCAGAAATACCTCTAATTGTGTGAAAGACATTTAGACATTTAGTAACTAAGTTTGGGTGTGGGTTTTAAGTAACTTGCAGTGTTAATAGTTTTTAAATTGAAATGGTGTAAGGTATTATTGTAGAAGAAACTGGGTGTATAATAATAAACTCCAGTTTATTTGGATGGTTTTGTTCCAATGATGTTATAAGTAAAAAAGTGTAGATAGGTTATATGCAGTCAATAAGTGGCACATTAACCGTTTGCCAATTGACAAACATGATACTGAGAATCGCGTTGACATTTGACGTTTATCTCTTTTTCACTCGCACCACTTCAATCATGTCATCCTACTTTGACGTGTAAAGTATGTGTGCGTTAGTGTGCCGTTTTTTAAGATAGCATTTCGTTTGGGTAACCTATCTACACTACTTATAACATCACTTTTTACTTATAACATCATTGGTTTTGTTCTTAATTTTTTATTCAGTGCTAACAAATTTTTATTTTGTGACAAACGTTAATTTTGTTTTGACGTGGAACAATCCCCACTGGTGAGGTTTCTGGACTAATCCTTTTTTATTCTGTTTGTAAGGCGCTAACACCGGAATAAATTTTCTTAATTAAAAAGCTTACTTATTGAATACTTCATCATTGCTGAATGCTTTGGGTTGTAAAATTACGACATGAGGATCATGGACAAAAGCTAGTTATAAATGTAGGATTTTTTAAATATTATTAAACATTTTTTTAATATAAAAAACACCAAAATTTTCTTACAGCACACTAATAATATTTCATCCCACCTGACTCTATCAGCGCCTAAATTATAATTAATTCAAAAAGCATAAATTATTATTAATCATCAGAGCCATTTCGTGGGTGGGTATTAAAAACCGAACATCGTAAATTAAAATATAAGCCTAAGGGATGTCGAGAAAGTCATTTCATTTTCGCCGGAAAAATTGGCCTCTGATTTCAGGTTATGAAAAATCAAAACGTCGACTTTTTATATAATTACACTAGCTTTTGCCCGCGGCTTCGCTCGCGTTAGAAACAGACAAAAAGTAGCCTATGTTACTCTCCATCCCTTCAACTATCTCCACTCAAAAAATCACGTCAATTCATCGCTCCGTTTTGCCGTGAAAGAAAGACAAACAGACAGACAGACACACTTTCCCATTATAATATTAGTATGGATATTAATATTTAGTAGGACACGGAAAAAAGCAACTGTTTTTGTGATCAAAAGACCAACATCACAAACGTATATTTAATACTAGCTTCTGCCCGCGACTTCGTCCTCGCGGAAGTTCCCGTTCCTGGGGATATCCGGGATGAAAACTATCCTATGTCCTTATTCGGGTCCTAGACTATATCTGTAGCAAATTTCATTTAAATCGGTTTGGTGGTTTAGGTGTGAAGAAGAGACAGACAGACAGAGTTACTTTCGCATTTATAATATTAGTATGAAATACTCTGGTGACATGCCCTAGCTTTGCATGGGTGTCAAAATCTTTGAAAATAACTAGTTTCCCCTACTACGAATTATACATATAAATCATCCTCTTGAATCACTTTATTTATCAAAAAACAACTTTAAAATCCGCAAAAATCGAAGCATACGTACGGACAGACAGTGAAATCCGACTTTGCTTTATAAATTAGTGATTTCTAATTTACTAATCCGTAATAACACGAATGAGGAACTTTGTGACAATGATGGAGAGACGTGTCTCTTACGCAAAAAAATACTAAGTGTATTACATTGAAACTTTACAGTAATAAAGCTTATACATTAAAATAACACATGGGCTACACAACTTCCCGCTATGATCTATGGGAGCAGGGCAGTAACAGTAAAGACCTTGCATAATGACGACATGGGCCTGTTTGTCTCATCATCATCATCATCAGCCGATAGACGTCCACTGCTGGACAAAGGCCTCCCCCAAAGATTTCCACATGCATCGGTCCTTTTCCATCCGCATCCAACGGGACCCGGCGATCTTGATGAGATCATCGGTCCATCTTACGGTAGGCCTGCCCACGCTGCGTTTACCGGTACGCGGCCGCCACTCGAGAACCTTTCCGCCCCAACGGCCGTCAGCCTGTTTGTCTAGTGGTTAGTTACTCTGACTGCTAAGCCGGAGGTCATCGATTGAAATCGAAATAGTTTATTATGCAAGAAGGATCTTAAATTCACTTTTACATGTCAATTTTTTTTATAAATTAGCCGGAGCCAGCATTTTCTAACTGACTACCTCTGAAAAGAAATGCCGAAACAAACTCAGGGATTATCGTCTCTTTTAAAGTCTAGACAAAAACACAAAAATATTAAATATATCTTCTATATATATAAAACAAAGTCGGGTTTGTTACAACACTTATAACTCGAGATCGGCTAGACCAATTTTTATGGTTTTTGGTTCGTTGGATTTGTCCCCGCCCCGAATAGCAGAATACATCTTAAAAATAATGAAAAATCGACGAGAAAATAATTATAAAAGATGAATCATTTTTCCCTATAGTTAATTCTAAATTCAATTAAAGATTGAAAACTTATGAGAACAATAGTACTAGGAGCGCACTGAGCCCAGTAATGTGAAGTGATAATGTGAGAAAATTTAAAATACTGAGATACTTAGTACTTAAATCAATTAAAAGTACTAGGCGCGCAGTTGTGTGAAGTGGTTAATAGAAAATATGAGCGCAATTTTAAGAAAATATATGTTTATGAGCTTAAATAATATCCATCCATACTAATATTATAATTGGGAAAGTGTGTCTGTCTGTCTGTCTGTTTGTCTTTCTTTCACGGCAAAACGGAGCGACGAATTGACGTGATTTTTTAAGTGGAGATAGTTGAAGGGATGGAGAGTAACATAGGCTAATTTTTGTCTCTTTTCAACGCGAGCGAAGCCGCGGGCAAAAGCTAGTTATTCAATATTTTTGTGCAACAAACCAAAGAAATGCAAAAAAACAAACAAAGAATAACATTAGGGCTAGTCTTTAAGACGCTCTCAAATTAAGTGACGTTTAGTATTCGACCAATATACACATACAAACAAACATACGCTCGAAAACATAGTCCTCCTTTCGTCGAACCGCTAACCCAGTAAAAAATCAGCATTACAGGGAAATTTGTACCAAACCACCATCTTTAATTACAAAGTCAAGACTTCAAAGTCAAGACTACAAAGTCAAAACCCAATCTTCTTGACTTTCACTGACTATTTTTCACGCCACAGTTGAGTGTGAAGTTAAATAATATTATAATGTAATTGTTAGTGAGCTAGCGGAACTGCCACAAACATTTAGAAACACAGGGATGGGTTTTGGGGGAATTCATGAGCTGTAGCGGTTTTTTGTTGGTTTTTTTTTGTGACGGAGATTTTCTTTAGATTATAATTATATTTTTATTGAAGTGTTCTTAGTCGTAAGCTTTTGTATCGTAATATTCAATAACTATATTTTCTTCTTCTTCTCTCTGCCTTTATTTCCTTTTATTTGGAGTAGACACAAATTGTTTTCGTCATGCTATCTACTTCTTTATTCTATTCATATAATTTGATTCCTAATATAATAATAAATAGTTTGTCTGAAAATCTACCCTTATTAAAGATTAAACGCGCGTAAATATGAATTTATAATAAGTCGAAAACTCGCTCTTCTCATAAATGGCTTTATTCCACGCTTTTAGAAAGTCTTCACAATTATTAACAGTAGGTAAATAGGATAATTACGATATTATTAGCACTAGCTTTTGCCCGCAATTTACACAAAATCGCTTCAGTAGTTTATACATAAAACCGTATCAAACAAACAAAACAGCTACTTTACGTGAATCAAACCACACCACTCGAAGCAACTACCAAACATCTAAATACTTTCCCGTTCTTTGAGACGTAAAACACCACAAGGAATAAGAATAGTTTCGCAAAATAACTATTCGAAACTACTCCCAAATACTTTTCGGTACTCGAAACATAATGCCCGCTCTACACTCATCACTTGCGGTCAGTAACCGGATATTGCTGTCTGACAAGCGACGCTCAACAAAGGTGGGAACCCGGCTTTGTTGCGGTCTGTGTGGCACTCTGTATTGGTTTTGTGTAACCAGAAAAAAAAGTAGAATACTAAGGTGAATGTTTTGATTTTGTTAGTATTGGGGTTTGTGGTGTCAATGAGATTTTTGGGTTTTTTTGTTGTTTATTTTTCTTTTGCAATACGACTTCAAATTTATTAATTAATGTCTTCATGGTTTCACCAGCGCTAAGTTTTTGGTTAGTGCTCCGCTCCCGTAAGGCATGGCGTGATGTTATATGTAGCCTATGTTTTATTCTGATGTATAAGCTATATTTCTGTAAAGTTTAATCAAAATCCGTTCAGTAGTTTTTGAGTGAAAGGGTAACAAACATCAATACGCTCATACATACATAGATACATACAAACTTTCGCGTTTACTATAGCAGTAAGAATTATATCCGTATAGTATTAAATCTTTGAATTTTTGAAAAATGCGAAATCCGCATCTATAAGTTGCCAATTTGCTTTGGTTGTAAGTTATTTCTTGATACTCGTATTTCGTTTCTAAGACTATGGAATATTAATATTTGGTTCTAAACATGGTCAAAGTTATAAATCAAGCAAATATTTTTTCTTCTCTGAAATAAAAAAGTCAGTCCAATTTACGTTATAAATAATATTGTATGCTAAAACCGTTCTTTTAATGACATGTCAGTCACAGGTTGAAACTATCATTAAAAAGGACTGAATATTAATAACACGTCGAAAGATTATTAATAGTATCTTGATAAAGTTTGAACAAAAATTTATGGCTTTTCTATTATACATATAAAATTGTTTTTCATAAGTCATTATAAACTTACAGTCCCTCACGATTACAGGCTGACGAACAAATATTCGGTTTAAGTCGATTTTCTAATTAAAAATCGAGGCTTTTTTTTGAGGCGTTTCGGATTGGCAACGACAAGCCAAATAGAATTATTTGTTAGAAAAATTACTGATTTTTATATTAACCTTTCGACGACCAAGCGACAGCCGGCTGCCGGGCTGCTATTGTCTTTCTATTGTGTCTCGAGTCACTTGTGTTTGAAGAGAAGTACCTATTGGCAGTACCGTTAAATAGAATAAAAAAGAAATGCCTGCCAGACTGGGTAAATGCTCACCAAATTGTGTTTTTTAAAGTATTCTAGAAATGAACTTATTTTTCTATTTATATGTATTTTACTAAGGAGAATAATATTAATCACTAGCTAAGCAAGCTAGTATTTTAATTAAAAGTGACTGTAATGATATAGCTACTAACTAAATATTTATAATAAAACTAGCTTGTACCCACGACTTCGTCCGCGTGGAATAATAGTTCCCGTTCCTTGGGGATTTCCGGGATAAAAACTATCCTATGTCCTTTCTCGGGTCCCAGACTATATCTGTACCAAATTTCAATCAAATCGGTTCAGTGGTTAAGGCGTGAAGAAGAGACAGACAGACAGACAGAGTTACTTTCGCATTTATAATATTAGTACGGATTGGGCTTCTGTTTCCATGTTTCCTTAACCAATTTTCTTTTAATATACATTCCATCGATATAACACATGAATGGCAATATTCTTTCCAGCTTAAGGCTTCCGGGGTTACCATGGCAACGGCCGGAGATTCTAACAATAAAATATGGATCAGATTATAGTGGGGGGATGTTATTCATAATTTAGGAGTATTTTTGGAGATGTATGCAGATATTATGTGTGTGGTAAAATTGGTTTGTGGGAATAGAGGTTTTTTACGATGTTATAGAAATATTTGGAGTATATTTTAAGCTTTCGACGACCAAGCGACAGCCGGCGGTCGCACTGCTTTTGTCTTTCTATTGTTTCAAGGGATTTTGAGGACATAAAAAATTACGTTACACTTTTTTGTGATTATTGTGAGATCGCCCCTTTTTGGTGTGATATTTTTAGCCCAGAACTAAATAAAAAGAGAATTTCAAAAATAAATAATTTATATAAAAACTATGTCAAAATCGTCATACATTTGAAAAGAAAAAATATTTTAGACATAATATTTATTTATTTTTTAAAAGCAATCCAAGATCATAAATTATGTAAGAAAAAGCCAATAACACTTTAGCCTACCCGGAAACCGAAACCCATGATCACTCAACAGTATTTCTTGCAACCATTAACTCAAAACCATTCAACTCAAACCACCCAAATTCTGCCACTTCCCGCAAAATCTCAATCATTAACCCTTCCAAAGTTAATTATTAATCTATCAACCTAATTAGCGATAAAGATATCCTAACAGGCGACTCACTTTAATTTAAGTCTGCCCATCACTTATTCCGCTCGTCCCTCAAAGTTTGAGAAAGAAAGAAAGAAAGAAAAAGGGTCTAACGAATAGAGTTTGCGAGTTAGTTTTGTAAATGTTTAGACGAAACTTGAATGGTAAATAGATGAAGGCATTAAAAAGGGTGCTGGGCTGTTAATGTTGGGGAAAAAGGTTGTGGGTTTGGGTGTTTGTTTATTGATGAAATACTGGATCATCATTACATAAGGTTTATTTAAAAAAAAAATTGCCAGGAGGTTCCTACATTGCGCAATTAAAGTATAGGCGACATATGCATTTATATATAAAAGTAGCTGTCCCCTTTGGTTTCACATGAAACTCAAAATCATTTATTTCTAAAATATATTTAAAAGGTACTTTAGGACGCCAAAGACAATGAAAATGAATGTAGTTGCCCATTCCAAAAAGTTGATTAGTATGGAGAGATTCATACGTTTGTTATTACTGCTCCACTCCTGTAAATCACAGCGTGATGTTATATAACCTATTAGCTTTCCCAATAAATAGGCTACCCAACACAAGAAGTTTTTTTTTTAATTTGGACTAGTAGTTTATGAGATTAGCGCGTTCAACCAAACAAATAAACTCTTCAGCTATAAAATATTAATATAGATGTAATTCTAAAATCACTAATCCACGTTTTAATGTGGTGATTATGCTCACGTCTCTTTTGTATAAAAACAGGCATTTGCGTAGCAATAGAAGAAGAATAAAATGGTAGTGTTATTATTATAAATGACTTATAAATGTATAAATCCGTTACCTTCCTTGCCCAAAAAGATGCAGTAATCAGCTTTTGAAGGGTCTAGGTAAGTAGGCAATTACTATTTATTTATTTACCCTACTTAAAACTATCCTTACAGGCTTTAGAAAATCTAGCCTAAGGCGACTATCTAGTAAATGTTTTTACCAAATTATATAAAAATTAAACAAATCTCCTAATAATTGTCTTGTTCTCTTGTGTACCATATTTTTGAATAGCCTTTTTTTATCGTAATACAAAAGTCTTATTTAAAAGTTTCAATACAATAATTATTGTCCTTAAAATATTTTTTGAAGATTACAAGAACACCACAATTTTCCTTGACAATTTAAACAATTTGAAAAACACAATTACAGCAACCAAAAAAAAAAAACAAACAACTTTATCTTCCCTCTGAAGTATAAACACAAATCAGTTTACTGGTAAAACAAAAAAAAAACTCCAAAGCCCTGTTTCATTAAAAATATATTTAAATAATGCTCTAATCAAATTGGTCAGGAAAAGGTTCCGGAACATAGAAGAAAAAAAGGAAAAAAACAACAAAAGGGTTCCGCCGATCGAAATGTGCCAGGTTAATAATGCAATTAGAAGTGCCGCTTGTAAGGCTAAGATGTAGGCTTGGTGATGAGTGACAGCGGCGTCATAAGCGGTAGCGTTTAGAATGCCATCTCCCTAGATTGTTTGACAATTATGTAAGGATTGGCTTCTAGGCAAAACAACGAGTTTTATATACAATGTGTAACTGAATTAATGCACTTTAAGAAAATAGTTTGTTCAGAATCGTTTACTGAATCGATTTTTGTAATTTTTAATATAGGTAATATTTTATCCCAACAATAATCAAAACTACGTAAACTGCTGTCACACTTCCGCTGTACAGTCAAAACAAACTAAAATGGATGAAATACCTACTACGCTAGACCCAAATGCAAGTGCGACTGTGTGCATGCGTAGATTTGTAATGTGACTATAATTTTTTCCCACAATCTGTACAACTAATTTATAAAAAAAAAACAGTGTTTTAAACATAATAATAAAATTGGGGTGTCTGGTGGTGTGCGTTTATTCCGGGACATGTTGTAGAGTGACTGCATGTTAAATCTCTATAATCATTGGGTAGCAGCGGGTACTATCAAATAAATTAGTGTTGAGGCCAATGAATATGAATCCCGTAGAAATGATTTAACTGTCTTAGATCTTGCAACGAAATTATTCAGAAAAAAAAACAGCAGAGAAGTAAGAAAATGTTTTTTTCTACTCCTCTCCATATTCCCTCTTGTTTATAATATGTGGAAATGTAGTAGATTGTATGTTACCGTATTTTTTTATTATTTATATTTTCTGTAAGCCACAATTAATGTACAATTCTTTATTTTCCCTAATTAAATTAAAAATCAAGCAAGAGAAGACTAATACGCCCAAAGCGGCAATGTTAACTACAATAAGCCAATCACCTAGCATCACGGCCAAACCATAATGTGTCTATTATCTCCTACACGCCCAAAACCGAGGACTTTAGCCCACTGCTCATAAATACAAAACAAAAATGGCTGCCCTTTCGTCCATCCGCTTCTCGCTCTCACTAAAACCTCACCCGTTTACTAAAAGCCAGACCTGACCGTGGGAAAAGGTAATTATTGACTTTTTCAACTTCCTTTTCCCTAGACGCCTGGCGAAAGTAGATAAGACCGGCCTAATTAAAAACCCAAGCTGTACTTCTTACACAGACGTGATCAAGGGAATGATGTATCTTGAGACGGTGTGTGAAGATTCATATGTGATTACATACATAGTGGAAAGATGTGAGCGAAAATTATTGTAGCAAAAATAATATGGGCCTTATTTCACAACCTCGAAATAGACCTTATTTACAAGATAAACTCAAAAATGTTACAGATTTTGTATGAATTTATCTGCCAGATATTTTAATCAGAACTTATCAGAAGAATTCGAAACAGGCTCTTAATAATGTAATAAAGCTGAAAAGACATATAGTTTTTCTGTTAATCTCTAGAACCACCAATCAGATAGGATAATAATTATTTATATAGCTCTTATAGGCTATATTCTTAAGTATCGGTAACTAATTACCATGGTAAAACACAAAATAAAGCAGGACTGTAGAACTCTCTTTATTTCGTCAAAAGAAAACTTTTTATAGTTTTGTGATTGATTACAAACCTGTAACCTCTTCTATAAGAGGCGGTGATCTAAAACCACTAGGTCATGACGCTATTTGGTGCAAATATATTCATATTACATGCTTATTAACGTGTGAATCAATATGTGCCTACCAATTATTATCTAAAAACACCTCTTAAGACCAAATTCTAGGAAATTAGAACAAAAAAAATAGCCTTGATATTAAAAAAAAATAGAAATATTCACGCTTGAAATATTTAGACCAGATCAATAAGGAAATCGATAAACTCTAACTAGAGTTCCACAGAATGTAGGTCAATTTATTCGATATTTTTTTATTTGTTAAACAATAAAAAAATATCGTATAAATTGACCTACATTCTTAAAATTTGGAAGACCTATAAACCACCAAAGAAATAGGACCAAAATCCGACACAATGCTTTGGCTGAAAATTGGTGGGGAGGTAGCTTAGGACCAGGGGACAAACATCTTCTTTTTTAGAAACCAAAAATCTGATATAACGCGGGTGAAACCGCGGGGGACACTTAGAGTACTTTATAAAATAAACTATTTTGCAAACATGTATTTAGCTTCAATAGTTTTGGCACTATAAACTAAACTAACTTTTGCCCGCGGTTCCGAATTGCTTACCCTTAAGGTAGTAACCGACAAAGACCAAGAAAACACACAGGGCCAAAAAATGTTCGTGTCAAAAGACCAGAGGCCAAATAACGACAAAGAAAGCTTGACCCACACTTATGTACCTCATTTGGTACAGTATTTGCTCCCCGGCTGCTATTTGAAGCCCTATTGTGTTGCTTGATTGCGAGCCTGGCTTTGGTTTTAGTTGTTTATTAGACTTTTATTTAGTTATTTTACGCTTTTAGGGACTATAGGGGTAAATTATTTGATGGGAAGGTGTTCTTCTTAAGCTTGGGATTGTCTTAAGGGTTCTATGTACAATTTATGCTGGCCTAAAATCTTCTTAAATGCTTTGTATAATATAAAGTATCGTTTGTTATGCACTAGCGACCCACCCATGCTTTTGACGGGTGTAATAAATTTTTGAAAACCCTATTTTCATTTAAAACCGCAACTAAATGTAGCAACTAAACCCGTTTAGAAGCAGTGCTAGAGACAGGCACCCAAACACACACACATAGCATTCATTTTTATAACACTTCACCACTCTTTTTCATCTGGGACTAAAAATAATGATTACGGTTGAAAGAACCTTCAGTTTTTTTTTCAATTTACTATGAGTAATGGCGGGCAAAAGTATTTATCAACAAAATGCAGTTCAATATGGGCCGTCACGTAGCCCTGGCCTTAAAAAACTTTTCACAGGCTGTTGAACGATAAAAAAAAACACCAACCTCGTGTTTTTTCGCACACATCACAAAAATAACTTCTGACATGAAATAAACAAAAAACAAATAGTTGAAAAAACAAATTCAGCAAAAAATCGCCACTTTCTCGCTTTTCCTTTTGATAAAATACGAACGCTCTATCAAAATTTGAAACAGACAACATAGCTTGGAGGCTTTTAATAAACAACAAGGCATATATTGACACTGCTCAAAGGGACCCGGTAGTACCGTGAGTTTTAAATGCGTACGTCCGTGAATCACAAAGGACCTGGACGAAAAAACATGAAATTTTTCTCTGAAAGTATTTGTATGTGAGCATATTTTTGAAGTTGGTCAAATTTTTATCGAGGCGGTTTTGAATGGTATTTCTTTTGATGATGGTGTTGGTTGGGAATTGAGTTGTTAAAGCATTTGTGTTTGGGTTAAATTTAAACAATATTGATCAGCTGTAACTGTCAGTGGGGCATAAAAATAAGCAACTGCTGGTTGACTGATACAGAATGTCTAAAGGTGACCATTGACGGTCATTTTTCGCGTCAGTCTGGTCGTAAAACTGTGGCGTCACTCCAAATGGTTTAGGCGGACAACCAACTCTGGCATGGCGATTCGACTCACGGTCAAATTTTGGATGGACGTCAATTCAACTGATGCGCCAAAATTGCCGTCAATTTAGGCATGAAGGAGGACTTCACATTTGTACATAAAAGTTTTGTACATTTGTACATAAAAGTTAAATAAATAAATACGCCTTTTATGATGACAAGAATATTGACGTTTCAAAGTGCCTTATAGATCTAAATATTTATTTCTAATAAATAATTTGACTTTAACTTTTAAATGGCACCATACAGGTTCGGACACGCCATAACGAAAAGATTATATTCTCCCCTTCCAGAAAAAAGCGTACATTTCAACTTAAACACAGCACCTTGGCTCAAACCGCTTGCCCCTATTCTCAGCATTGAAAACAGAACTACAATATACGACTCCCAACTTACAGGAAGTTCCGAGATAAAAATCTGTATTGATAGAACCCCGCTACGGTGTAAGTGCCAACATTTAAGATTGGCCCGATATTCCGGGCTTTGTTGAAACTTGAATACGACAAACTTAATAAAGCAGAGAGGATTTTTAGAATTAAAATACGAGGCTCTGAGTCCAATATTTATGATGTTATAAAGACCAGTAGATTATATGAATTGGTGAAAGTTATGGACGTTAATGAACTGGACGGCGGAGAATATTTTAAGAGGTATTTTTTAACGTAGAAAATGGTTTGCGAATTTTAGAGTTTAAAAGGTTTAGAGTCGTTTGAAAGGGTATAAATGAAAACCGATTTAAAATGTCATAAAGGTATGTATATTGCCAAACCTAATAGAATCCCTAATAGAGATCTTATATGAGAACCTTTGTAAGTAAAATGCCTGTATCTAATTATTCCTTCGAAAACACGTGATTTGAAACACAATAGAAAGACAGTAGCAGCCCGACAGCCAGCTGTCGCCTGGTCGTCGAAAGGTTAAGCCAGAAATCTAACTAGAAAGGGCAACATCATACGGAAAAGTAAGAAATCAAGTGCAATCAAAAACAGAAATCAAATTTCAGAATCAGCCAACACAAATCTTGATACTATCTACTCAAGTACAAGTTACCTTATTCCAAAAGCACATACAGCGTCAAATTTAAAAAGACTCAAATATATTGTAATTTTTATCAAGAAAATCAACGCCACGGCTAGTCAAGAAGACCGTTCGCACAGAGTCCTTTGCCAAGTTACTCCAGATATGCATCAATGAAACAAAGATACTTGGCAGAAAACCAAGCTGGATTGTTTAATTTTTAGTCTTACTGTACCCCAGAATTTGGCTCGGTTCAAAGGAATATCGATTTTTTTGAGTTATGTCCAGGATGGTTAGAGTTATAATGCGGATTTTTAATGGAGATTAATGCTGGTGATGAGAATGTTTAATCGCTAGATCCATACTATATACTACTATTATTACTATACTATATATTACTATTACTATAATTAATAATAATATTATAAATGGTAAAGTGTGTCTGTCTGTCTGTCTGTCTGTTTGTCTTTCTTTTACGGCAAAACGGAGCGATGAATTGACGTGATTTTTTGAGTGGAGATAGTTGAAGGGATGAAGAGTAACATAGGCTACTTTTTGTCTCTTTCTAACGCGAGCGAAGCCGCGGACAAAAGCTAGTAGGATATATTTTTGGGTTTTTGTGCTTCTAGACTAGGTAAAATAATGACGCCACTGGACTTGAAATGAAAAGATTGTTTTTGTTATGCAGACGATACCTTTCGACGATCAAGCGACAGCCGGCTGTCGGGCTGCTATTGTCTTTCTATCGTGTCTCCAATCACGTGTGATCGAAAAATTAAAATCAGTTTTATTCGTCATTATTTTTAATGCTACCTGCAGTCGTCAATTTCCAACTGACTAGCTTTGAAAAGAAATGCCAAAACAAAAGCAAAAATTATCTTCTCTCTTGATTGTGTTTTGTTTGTATTCGGTCTGAAAATCGAGGTCAGATAGTTTATTTTTGTACGCAGCTATTTTATTGCTGTGTTACAAAATTACGCGCAAATGAAAAAACGCGGCTAGACTAACGAACCATACAGAACAGAATTCCGACAGTTATTCCCAAAATGCAGCTATGTAAACTTTATAAAGAACTACACAAATCGACACTTCACTAACTTCCAATTTTTGGCAACTCCTACGAAATTCCTGATAAATAAAAAATATCCTGGGACAACTCAAATCGTATCCCAAACTAAGCAGAGTACTTTGGTAATCAGACAACGGATAAACATACTTCAATGATTTATAAGCTCATACATATTGAAGATAAATTTACACTCAGACACAGAATATACAATCATGCTAATCACACAAAGTTTGTCCTGGGTGGAAATCGAACCTTACTTACGGCTTAGCAGTCAGTGTCACTAACCACTAGACCAACAGATCCATAAAAAAAATAAAAAAAAACCTCGATAACACTATGCCCGACCCTGTAATCAAACCCGGGACCTCAGCACCACAAGACTATCGTACTTATTTTTAATTATCAGCTCAAAAATAAACCCAAACGCGCCTGTAAATTCAAATTTATAACCCAATCTGCTTTTGTCTCGTCATTTATTGTCGAAAATTAATGGACATTAATGATTTATCCAATAAGAATGACAGTTATTTCAAAATGACTTATGAGGTATGCATTTTTGGAAGCGCATAACGGTCACCAATGCAGTGGTGATAAATTAAATTTATTTTCCATGATTTTTATGGAGCATTTATTTTATGGGTCGAATTTTATGGCGTTCGCTTTTTGAGTTGTGATTGTAAAATGGTATTTTTGGCTTCCTGAAAGATAGTTCGTTATTGTTTAGTGGATTATATTGGAAGCAAAATTTTTTTTTTTTTTTTACTTATATAAAGCTAAGAGTGTCTTTTTATTAGATTGTTTTTGCTTTCAAATAAATGGCGTGATTCTAAATGGTTTCAATTCTTTTTTTCAAGTACTATAAAGCTGGAAAGTTTGGCTTATTTTAATTTTAACACAATAATCTCTCTCAGAAAATACAAACTACTTTGTCTCTGGTAGAAGTCAGATGAGTATAGTGTTAAAAAAATGAATAGGCTACATTACATCACGTTATGTCTCACAGGAGCAGAGCAATAACCAAAAACATATTGGCTATTTAGATTTATCTATACTAACATTATAAGGCTAAAGAGTTGTTTGTTTTTTTGTTTGGTTGCACGCGTTAATCACAGAAACTACTGGTTCAAATTGAATATTTTTTTTAGTGTTAAATAGCCCATTTATTGACAAAGGCTGTAAGCTATATAATTATCATCACGGTGCGACTTAAGGGAGCAGAGCAGTTAGCAAATATGCGGGTGAAACCAGAGATAGCTAGTATTCATTAATCCTTTGAACACACGTGATATTCCAGACTAAATAGAAAGACAATAGTAGTCCGACAGCCGGCTGCCGCTTGGTCGTCGATACATCCAGGTATTCTCACTAAGTTTTCTTTCACCAATAAACTTATGCCCTTACTAATAATCACTGTGTAAAGTTATGCAATGTATAAAGCCTGTGTAACCATACATTTTTTGACGTATAAACCTGTCATAACTTTATGCAGCGTTTAAAGTATAGTAATGAACAGCAACACAATAAAATAAGAAATTCTTCTCCAAAACCAGAGAATATTTCTCCGATTTCTTAACGAACAAGCCCCATCGTTAAGCTTTCGACGTAACAGAATGACACCAAATTATTTTCTCATTGATAGAAAACGTTTGACAGAAAAACCTATTCCAAATAACTTATAATTAACTTCAAAATTTTGTGACATTTCGCGAAGTTTTTCGACTCGTTTGTGTGTAATCTCGGCCTGTTAATGAGAATAGGAAATTAATGTTAATTTGACTTAATGAACCGTTTCTTTGATGGTTCTTGGGGCGTGACTTGAATGCTACATCTTGTTTTTGAGAAAAAATGTTAATTAATTATTGGAATTGCGACGTACAATTACAATTATCGTTCTCGTAATATATTTTTGTACGTTTAAATAGGAGCTCTCAGGAACTACTGATCCGATTCCGAGAAATCCTTTTGCTTACAAACATTGCAAGAAGAATTCTCGATAAAGATACACAATATAAATTAAGTCTAACATTACGCTACAAGCAAGGGGGGTAACCAGATGCTTGATTACTGTTAAATTGAGTTAAAACTAGTAACTTATATGTTTATAAAATTACAAACATTAACGCTGTCATCGTAAGCGACGGCAGATTTATTCTTAAGAAGCTTTATTAAATTATTTTGAACGACCCAGTCTGGGCTAGGTACTTACTTTAGATCTTTGCAGTTCTCGATTTTTCTCTCAAGTACCATTTAAACCTTATTATGATGTCACTCTATTTTACACCTAAACTTCACTCACTCAGAGTCCCTCTAAAATTATAAATAAATCAAAAATAAAATCACCGCTATAGTAAGAGGCACTAATTGTTTGCTCGGCCAGCATGTCGTACGGTTGCTAGAGCAGAGTCACCGGTGTGTCGGACTCTGGAAGCCCTTAATGCCCTCCTGGCAGTCAATCCCGATTGTGATCTGTTTGCAGATGAATGGAGAGAGATAATGCGAGTCTGTCTGAAGTTTTGCGAGAGAAAGTATGAGAGAATATCCACTGTTATTTATTAAGTGTGCTGTAAATTTTATAAAATATTTGTATTGAGTTCTAAGTTAATTATTGTAATTGGTGTATAACCGTTTTAATTAACTATAAATAAATAAATAAAAAACTGAAATCACAAATCCACCTTCAGAAAACGTGGTGACCAAAGCTCTCTAAAACAAAAGTCCTTTGCCAATTTTTTTCCACCCCAATCCTCGCTGGTACTATAATAACACATATTATGTACAAGTTTCTCCAGCCCCTCAATAATAATAATACCAACCTATTGCTGTCCTACTGCAGGGCATAGGCCTCTTCTCATACAAAGAAGGCACGAGCATTGATCACCACGCATGCTCAAAGCGGATTGGGGATTTCGGAGTTATGTATATTCACTACTAGTCCTGGTTTCCTCACGATGTTTTCGTTCACAGATGTCTGTGATGCCCAAGATAAACTTTAGAAAGTACATTTGAATTGAAAAAGTTTTCGTACTTGCCTGGATTCGAACCCATTACCCATTGCATAAGGCGCCATAACCTCTTACCATTATGACATTCCCCTCAATAACACCGCGCATGTACATTCAGCAAAGCAGATAAGTATGCAGGGACGTCAGATACAATTTAAGTTTTCTCAAAAACTCACCGATATTTTTTATTAAAAATTTAAACTAGAGTAGAAAATAACTAGTTCTTTAATTAGGTTAATTTCATTTCAATACAGTCATTGGTATTCAAGATAACCTCAATTG
Organism: Athetis lepigone; assembly: GCA_033675125.1. Lineage (NCBI taxonomy): Eukaryota > Metazoa > Arthropoda > Insecta > Lepidoptera > Noctuidae > Athetis > Athetis lepigone. The sequence goes on along the minus strand of CM066228.1, from coordinate 12,252,604 downwards.
TAGATGGCGGCCCTGCATACCTACCTACTTTGCTGCCCGTACCAAACCCACTGCAGTTATTTGAACACTTGTAAACTCAACTCGCAGACAAAAGTTCACTACAAAGTTCAATTAATTGAATAAGTATTCTACATCGGACTGGACTATCCGCACTGCGCTTGGCGTCTATGTAGCCCTGGTAGAATTGAGAAAATTTCAAGGATTACCAAGCGTTCGTAATTGCGAATGAATTGTACTGCAGTTTCTTTGGAAAAGTACTGCGTTGTTCGTTGTTGGTTGTTATTTGTTGTTGTGTTGTGTCAAAAACGAAGTTTAATTATTTGTTTAACTTTGAATTCACTGACATCCCATGCCTCGGAAAGCATGTAAAGCCGTTGGTTGCTGTTGACATTTATGAATGACTACTACCGAACCGACCCGTCATCGCACGGGTGTGAAATAATCTCTGATAATCTCAGTTATCCTTTGATATACGAGTAATATGCTGGTTTCCTACATATAATTTTTCTTCTTGTTTCACGCTATTGAGGACTCATTTTGTACTATGTAACAATGACAGTCATTAAGGGTAATCAGAAGCCAGAAAGTCTGACCAAGGGGTATAGTGTAACTAGGTCGTGGAGGTCTGATAGGCAGTAGCTCTAAATAAAATGGTTTTCAGTTGGATCCGCTATTGGACTGGAAGCCAAACTTTAACTGCTGGAAATCTTTAGAGGTGTGATACAACAAAATTGCGGGAAAGACCGCGGGGAGAGCTAGTTAGTTGACGGTACAGAACATAATTAGACGGGAAGAATATTGTAAGAAACTCTATGGACACTCTTTTTATTTAAAAGTATTGATGTAAGATTGATAGACAGACAGACAGTAAGGCTAAATTCATATGTTTCTACTCTTCTTTCCATGGTGCCTTTGAAATGGTCAGTAAAGTAAACAGTGTCAATTCGAATCAAAGTTTTGACGAAATGCAGACGAAATTTTGATACTTCATCATCAAACTGTTCATCTCTCAAATAACAACAGCTTACTCCTAAACCCCGTATCAAATTTGACACAAGCTTTTTCATTTCCTCCACCAACTTATGATATTAACAAATCATATATATTTCGTGCCTATCCGTTGGTCGTCCGTATTTTCTGGCGTTACTCCAAAACTGGCCATAACGAACGCATTCTGACTGCATTTGCTTGTGGCGTAATTCAAAAGCGGAAAGTTGTATTTTAGTCTCTTTTAAATATAAATCATTTTTGTGAATGTATAATTTTATAGCGGTTTGTACTAAAAGTTTGTTTGTATTGTGTTGTTATTGGGTCAGTGAGTTGGCCTTTTTGCTTGGGATTGTAGAAAATTTATTGTGGTTTTTGCTAGTAAAAGAACAGAGCGTTTTGTTATAAGTTTTTCTTTATCTTTTTAAATTTAGGATTTTTATAAAAAGATAAGTGTAAGCCCTATTTGTACTCTTTTATATTGGTCTACTTATTATTATTTCTATCAGAACGAGAATGAGGGTTATTCATGAATAATAGAAAAGAACTGTATGCCAGTTACTTATTCTCTTCCTTGACTATCCAAAAGCAAATATGTAAGAGCAAATAATTGGTCAATATAAACATAGTTAAGTTATTCACGCCATTTATTATTCGAGAACTGCGGGACCATTTTTTATGATCTTTCTGTTGGTTATCCACCCATTTTTACCCTTAAAGTCACCATGGCGGTGATTGCTGGCTGCATTTCATAGAACGTCTGTCGGGATCAAGTGATCAAATAATTTTCTTTAGCGAGGAGCAATCAAAAAGCCTATGACTTTATATAATTATGACCATAAACATCAATATTAAACAAATCGCCACCATCTTGTCGCTTACACCATCGTCGGTTGACCTACGTCAAGTAATTTATATACTGTGGCGCGCCCCGTCTGAGGCAGACGTTATTCCCAAATAATTGGACGATCACACATAAGACACATACGTCGTTTATTATATATGTTGCGCTAAATTGATTGTTTCATAGAAAATGTTGCTTGTTTTTGGGAAATACTGTGAAGACATGTCTGTAGATTCGTTTAGAGCTTAGGAACTAGAGGATGAAAGAAATCAATATGACAGAAAAGAAAAAGAGATGTTTTTAGTTGAAGACAAAGTGTAATGTATTGTAATTAGAACAATTGAACAGCTCTAGATAAGAAGATTTAATTTAACTGCTTTTTCAAAAGGTGGTTTAATGGAGAAGATTGGTTAAGAAACCCTATTTCATAGACGGATAGTGTCAAAATTAGAGAAAAAAAATAAGGATTTGGCAACTGAAAAACCAGAATGATAACAAATTTTTAAGCTTTGAAATCGGTAAATAGTTTATTGAGTAAGTCAAAAAGTGACGTAACTGAGAGAAAATTGTGCTCATAAAAATTATTTCGATAGTTAGTAAAGAAGTCTTGAACCAAACCCTAGTAAAATAAGACAAGGGCGGGACGATGATGATGACTATGAGAATGACAATGTTGATAATGATACTGACCTTAGCAAATTCATTGCCTACACAATCAATAAAACTCCCATCAAGAAAAATGCATCCGTAAACCATTCAGAAAAAAATAAAAAAAGTAAATAATTGATGGGAAAAAATATTTCAAAAGTCACCCCAGTAATTAAAAATGCTGGCATTAAGCAATCAAGAACAAAGGGGCACGAAGGGGCGGAATAAAGGCTAGCACACACCGAACAATTAGGGGACGCGTGCCAAATGTCACATAGAATGTTGAATGGCTTTATTTTATAGAAGACAGCGAGGCTGGATTACCTACCCTTTGGAGTTGGAGTTTTTTAACGGCTTGGTCGCTGAACGTTTATTGCAATGGTAAAGTTCATTGAAGAATTTATAACAGGTTACATTGGATTCTTTCTTAGTAAACGAGAAATGGACGTTGGAGATGCAAGAAATGACGATGATGGTGATGAATATATACAGAGGAGTTAAAACTACATTGGTACATTTACTGCATGCATATGATTGGTCTGTTAATGTGTCTAAGTTTGAATTAGGTAGCTCGAAAACTGCTGATGTGACATTGAAGAATGAGATATTTATTGTTTTGGTTTGCATACGGAAAGTGAAGAATGATATTTACTTTACACATAATAAACTAAATAAATAAAATAATAACAAAACGGGACTGTTTAATTGTTAATCCTACTGCAATCATACAGAGAAGGCACGCCAATTTTTTCAACTCGTTATAATTATAATTGTAGTACAACTTACAAAATTATTTAATACCGATTTTAAAAGCCGCATGTGTCCTTGACCGTATCGGTTTGCGAATCCACAAACTCTTGTGTAAGAGGCCATAACCACTAGTGAAGCAAACGTTTTTTTCAACTGACCACAATTCAGCTCACTTAGCTCCCAAAACTAAACAAACTCTCCTTACAAACACAACCCACAATTCAATCAATGTTCAAAAGAATTTCCATTAATTAATTGCTTTCATTACCATTTAAATACCCCACACCACTTCAAACTTGGACCATATGTGCCTTCAAATTTGCCAAATTAACTTTGCAATTCTCTTCATCTGTATTCTCGTCTCGATAAGGTTCGTTTTCATCTAGCTCAGGTTCCAGAACTGTATTTCATTTGTTCAGCAAAGCAATGCGATTTAATAGGGATGCCATATGTTCTGTGATGACGATTTCATTGGTAGAATCAAACCCAACACTTGCAGCAATTAGGGTTAAAGCATTAATGTTAAATTGAAGTGTTTGTGTTTCATTGGAGGGGTTCAATTTTACATTTATTACGTAGAAAGGTGTTGTTTGGGTGTATTGTAATTTTGATGGCATTTTTAGGCTGTGGCTGTTTCGTTTTCAATTTTCGTGTTATGTCCCCTAGCTTATCAAAAGACCACATCTAGCCTATTTATGTTTGTTTCAATGCAAAGCAAAGGCATCTTCTTACTTTAAGAAGGAGCATTTATCACTGCATTTGCTCAATGCGAACTGACGATTTCAGACTTACCTACCTCTTTATATAAAAAGAAACAAGCTTTTTGGAATAATCAAGGCACAGTCATAATTACTTAAGCAAGAATCTGAAAATTTGCACAAGTGTTTCTTTTTTTGACGTAGTTGTGCATTAAAAACTGATAAATTCAAACCTTAACGAGTGAAAATAAAAGTTAAAAGTTTGTGAGAAAATGAACGAAGAAAGCACTAGTTAATTATAAGTCAATCAAACAAGTCAAATCTTATGTTGATATTATTATAGGCATGGCAAAAACAGAATTAAACCTATCAAAAACAGATATTCCAATACATTCTCTCTAAATTTCAGCCAATCTAACTGCGAAGGCATAGCAATTCTAGGCTCTCAATCCATACGTCTATATTTCCCTGGGGACTAATATTAGACTGGATAGGTATATAAGATCTATGTAATTGGAGGAGAACGTATTACGTATATATACGTGGCTACTCCAAGCTGTCGAAAATAATTGCCCAGGCTTCGAACCAGGGTACGTCCAGAAACTAGACGTCCTGTTAATGACAGAGTCATCGTACCCTCACATAGTCACCCGATCTAGCCTTTACCCGCGAATCCGTTCAAACAATAATCTTTTGTAACATTATAATTGACTAAAATAAAGTCAAATGACTTTGACAAAATAATCATTGGAAGAAGACTCCTTTATGGGTTAAGGCTCGCCTTGAACATACATTTTTTTATTGTTTTACTTCATTTTTTGATCTTTTTTTGTGTACGCAATAAAAAATATGAATTATTAGTAGACCAATAGATAAATATTAGTGATTTTTAAGTCATTTACAAGAAAAATTACTTTACAAAACGTGGTTACGAAAGCAAAAATACAGACAAGATAATGCAAACGTACCCTCTTTAAAATAACGACATAAAAAAGGCAAAAGCAACAAACAAACAAATAAATAAAGAAACGAAATAATAAAATAGCAACACTCAACAAAGCTCAAAAGTCTTTGACGCAGTTGACTTTGACGAAAAATGCTTCTTTTGTGCATTAAGCATAAAAACTCCACGATTTTTCATTCAGAGAATGTTGCCAGCGTAAAAAACTATTGCACGGAGATTTTTACTCCGAAAGTCATGTTCATGTATAATATCCCTTTGTCTGTACAAGTCCCGTGGGGTTGCCAGTTCTTTTTCAATTTCTTCAGCAGACTGTTTCGATCACAATTTGTATTGACGACTACTGAATTCCCGGTGGGATGGTAGGGATGCGAAAGTGCCGAAAATTTCGGTTACGGGATTTTAGGGCGGGATTTTTGATTGATTTGATCGAATTTAGAGATGGTTTTGGTTTATTGGTAGAGATTAAATGAGAGATTTATATTCGGTTTCATGTTGCGGAATGTTTATAATAGTTACCGTGACCCCGGAACATAAAGGGCAATCGAAGGAACATGAGTGGGTTTTAGTCAGTAAGAGTCTGACACGCCCTCCCGTCGCACCCAGGACGGGAGCAGCCATGGATGATTTCCCACTCACCAAAAAAAAAAAATTCGGTTTCATTTACTTTTAATCGTTTTAACGGCGTCAATTTTTAAGATAAACGAACGAACACAATTAAAGTATTCATTTTTGTTTATGTCGAATTATTGCTTTTTGTCACATATTTCTTTCGTTGGCGTTCAAGGCATGCGTTTGTCACGTAAACGCAACAATGGCGATCAAAAGGTTAAACTTGCAGTGTTGTTTAATTGAAAACCAAAAGCTTCAGCTTAAAATTAAAAGGTTTAATACTCAATTTATTTCAGCTCGTACTACATGATTTAACTTCGAGCTGTATACACAGGAATATCAGTTTACATGATTTAAATTGACCCATTTCACAGGTTAAAAAGTATCAAAGTCAGAAATATCTATTTGCAAAACATCGTAACAGTAGAATATAGTGCGTTACCAGTTTTGTAAATGAAAGATAAATAACTATTTATAATATAGAAACATAGAGAATAAAGACATATAATATAGAAGGATATAGGTCAAATATTTCAGGTAATGAATAATATCAGCATATTACTGGGGTAAGTTAAAAACGAAATGCCTTTCTTTAGGTTAAGTTTCTTCGAAAATGTACAAAAGTTATAATCCTACGGGCTGTCGCAAATATAATACAATTTTTCATAGTCGACATATTGTCAAGTCGGCAAACGGTTATCACATGATTTGCCAATGAGGATTGAAAAAGATACTGGTCTCAGAGTTTATTTCGGTTGTTTTGTCCGGAGTCAGCCAGGAAACATTTTTCATCAAAACTAAGTTCCCGCTTAAATCCCGGAATTATTCCCAAACATCACTAGTACTCCAGATTTCAGCTCTTTGTAGGGCTTTCAATACCGGTATTACGGGATCCCGTAATACCGTAATCACGGATATATTTTGGTCTTTTTTCAATACCGGTATTGAAGAGCCAATACCGTGATTACGGTATTACAATTTATTTATTTATTTATTAATACTTTATGCACAACGGTACATAGGCGGACTTAATGCTGCAGGCATTACAATCTTTTTATAATTTTAAATATTGTGGTTTGTTGTAATAAGGAGCAGGAAACTGTATTAAATAATATAAATAACGATGTAAATTATTCTGACACTTCACACTTGTGTATTAAGCGCCAACTCTTGTCTCATTAGAAATTTGTAAACGGGATGCCAATTTACTAAAAGCGGATATTGCGCAAAAATTTATGTTGACAAAGTTAGATGGTCAAGCTAATGACTTTAGCCAAAATCTTGCAAAAACACTTCGAAGACGCATAAAGAAGCGACGACTTTTAATATCTGGAGTATTACAATATTTGCATGACCCTGAAACTTTTTTCAGTAATGATGATAGCAATAACGACACTTTTATAAAACCCACATCTGATGAAATATTAGATATTATAATTAATCAACTTACACGTTTAAAATATAATATTAACATAACAAGACAGTGTCAAAGAGACAGTGAGAATATGGCTGATATAACGATAGAAGAACCTTCTGCTTCTTCTTCAAGTTGTGAAAATGAAGACACGTCCATACAAAAGCATTTAGAAAGGGAGATTTTTCTAAATTGCCTAAAAGTAAGATTTACACTGATTTTAGATCAATAATAAGAGTAGAGATGTGTCTTTGAAACTGCCGGGGGTGGACCGGGTGGACGTGAGATATTTCTTTCGGCGGCATACAAATATTTCAAAATAAAAAAAAGTGAAAACGTCTTTTGATTAAAAATGTTTCAATATAATATATGTATTTAAGTTTAGATTTTTATTATTGTTTGTCAGCAAATTTCCAAAATACCATTTGATTTATTTTGTTACTTGTTTAATTTTGGAATTTATTATTGTTTTTTTTTTTTATGAATTTAATAGCGTTAGTAAAATGAAAACCTAATGATTGCTGTAATAATAAATAATAGTGTTGAACCCTTGTCGCTAAGTCACTATGTGCTAGCGGCCGTTTTCGGGGGCCCATTTACTGAGTGTGCAAGTCACCCCCTGCCATTCTTACCGTGTTTGCAACCATTGGTTAGGCAGAACCATAGTCATTACAGAGTATTTGGTATCTTATTCACTAAAGAACGCAAATCCATAGTCCAACACAAACCGGGAAATGGGAATGTCCTTAGGTGCACTTATATAGTGCATATAGGGATAATCGTCGGTTCGTGTCCCATTTCTTCAGCCAAAACTTTTGCTCAAGGGGCCACTGCGAGTTGGCTTCGGCCCCTCGTACGCCTTCCAAAAGTCCGGGACCTCAGGGTCCCGAGATATGGAAAAATATAATAGATCTCATTTTTATTATCATTGTAATTTGCATATTCTAAGTTAATTGCCTACGTGCCATATTACATTTAGCTTAAGTTTTGATTACGTTTATAAATCCTAGTTCTATAATCAATCAATCCTATTTTTTTAAGAAGCTTGAAAAACTGGAATTCAATACCGTGATCACGTGATCACGGTATTGAAATTCCTAATACCGGTACTGATACCGGTATTGAAAAAATCCGGTATTTGAAAGCCCTAGCTCTTTGCCTGTTTCATCGAAGTTTCAATAAATTGATGTGTTTCGGATAATACCGTTTATTTCCGATATTTTGATATTCGAGTTTCCGATATATTAGGAATATTAAACTAGGTTTTCAGATTTTATAAATATTAAGTTTAAATAGCAACAAATTTGTCGATGACTGTGCATTACTTTTAAGTTCAACCTGATTTTAAAGGCTTGGCTACAGACGGAGGAATTTATCAGTCAGTAGTATATAATGATAATATATTTGTTTATGCATTATGCATAGAATGTAAAAAGCTTATTTGTTATATGTTTGTATTCTTTCCAAATTTTTGATTATTTTTCAAAAATATTTTGCACCAATTTTAAATTTTGAATTCGAAGTCATTCTATACATATAAAAAACTCAAAAATACTTATAAAAAATATTTTTTTCTACGCTATCTACTAAAAACTAGCCCTTAAAATTCCAATTAATATCGAGATCAAATTGCTACGCGTACCAGCGTGAGCCGAATAAAATTTATTCGCCAATAAATTACTAAGATAACAATTCTCTCTGTTTGTAATTTTATTCGAAATTATTCCGAATAATTTAGACTTGAAAGGTTTGAAACATCATGTATATGGGGTGGAATTAATTGACTGACAAATTGAGCACGATTTATTACGAATTGTAGGTATAATTTGTATTAGTACCTAGAATGTTCAAATATTTTTTTGTATACGCTTTTCTAAGAAAAATGTGATACCACCTACCTATCCATACTGGTATTAAAAATGGGAAATGTGTATGTTTGTTTGTCTGTGTTTCACGGCAAAACGAAGCGACGAATCGATGTGATTTTTTTAAGTGGAGTTGAAAGGATGGAGACTACATAGGCTACTTTTTGTTTGTTTCTAAAGCGAGCAAAGCTGCGGGCAAAAGCTAGTGTAATTACTAAATTACTAGACGTAGCCCACCGATTTACCCGTGTAATGTTAGATTTTTGGTTACTGCTACGCTCTCGTGTGTACAGCGTGATGTTTTAGCCTATGTTATTCGCTGCTGATAATGTAGCTTTACATTGATGAAATAGATTTTCAATCGGTTTAGTAGTTTTAGATTTTATCCGTTCCAATTAAACAGACAAGCAATCAAATGTTTCCTCCTTTCTTCCTGACGGCTCAGTGTGGTCCAGGCGCCTGTCTCTAAAGTATAACGGTATGCTTTTTGAAAATGGGCTAGATCCAACTAAAATCTGAGTTCCGACTTAACTAGACATAAAAATAAATAAAGACATGTCTGCACTAAAGTTTTTAAACGCTGACTGTTTTTACTCGTTTTGCTTTAACAATGTCAAGCTAAACGTCAAGAGTTAATTCAGCGCGGTAAAAAAACGCGTTAAAATACACGCTATGACATTATTCATAATTGCTGTCTCTAAATTAGGACTCGGACGGCAGGACAACAAGGAGCTTATAAACAACGTACTATGAACGTGCTATGAACGTTTTAGGCAGTGTACTGAACGCAACAACAGCGTGTCGTTCATATTTATCTTTGACCGGTACTTTCTATGGAAAGAAAATATTCTTGTAAGGAAATTGTAATTTTTCTATGAAACAAAAACAATAATTTTGGCTGATACGTTTTTAGGAAGTTTATGGTATGAAACGAAATAGAAAGGAGACTTCATAACAAACTCGTCATCATCATCATAGCCTTTTTCCAATTAGTTAGGATCAGTCATAATATAATGGTCTTTATCATCCTTATTACTTTTCCAAATTACGTTAGGATCAGCTTCTAGCCTTACCGGATTCAGCCGGATAAGTGAAGCGACTGCCTATCAGACCTCCACAACCCACTTTCTGGGCGACACGGTACCCCTAGATTAAGCTGGTTAGACTTTCTAGCCTCTGACTACTCGTTTTGACTGTAAAAGTTCTACGAATGACAACCGGGACCAACGGTTTTACGTGCTTTCTGAAGCACAGGATGTCAGTGATGTCCAAGATAACCTTTAGAAAGTACATATGAATTAAAAAAGTCACATTGATACTTGTCCTTTCATTAAAAAACTCGTATTTAAAAAACCAGCTTTTTCCCAACAATGTTAGAGTCGACATTCAGGCTAACTAAATCCAGATGGATAGTTACCAATGTTTTACGTGAAACAACTGCCTATCAGACATCCACAACCCAGTAACTGGGCGACACGATACCTCTTGGTAAAACAATAAAATAATAATGTAATCTTCACCTTACATCTCTGCCCAACCTTAGATTAATCCAAGCGTGATAATAAGATAAAATTGTCTACCGTTTACTCAATTAGCCAATCAGTAGTCAGATGAATGAATTTATTGACTTAAAGCGTTGAATCGAAAAATCTTTTTATTAATAAGACCTGTCCTTCGCAGTTTCAAGTGAATTGGGTTCTGCACATTATATTTTAATGTTTCTTTGAACCAATGTAAAGTTTTACCAATATTTAAGTACCTAACCTAGGTGACTTTTAATGACATCAATTATCAGCTATTTGCGAAAGTTCTGTCATAATTGATCCAGCCGTTTCAGAGTTTACTCGGACTAAACAGACAAGACAAAAATAAATATTGTGGAAAAAAGCCGCAATCTTGGTAGACAACCAGACGCTTTAATTATTAGTATAGATATATAGATAACACAAAAGCCATGTTTCCCAGTAAGAAACATACCTCAAAAATCGTGTTTATCCCACAAGTAATTATCGTACCCTCAGTGGAAAATAGGCATAAGTGAATTTACATTGAATCATCGATTTTATCATATTTGAAAAGTACGTTTAAAGATACATACGCAATTTTTTTTTCATATTTTTCTTGTTTAATTTGACGAATTAATTCAAGAAAATAGTTTTGAGAATTTATATTCCATCACTTTTTTTCTTAAGGATTAGTAGATTATGTGATATAACGCAAATAATAAATTAAAAAATATGACATATTAATTAATAATATGTTTATACCTAAAATTTAATGTAGAAAATAAATAGTAACAAATATTATGATTTAAATGCGTTTGCTTTTTTTACATCGCTAGTCTTGTATACACGATTATCTTTTTATTCGTTATATTAACTAGGTAAGGAAATTATCTTAAATGCGCTTACTTAACCAAAAAGATAAACTTAAAAAATAAAAACAGCAGTATGACTGTTTACTTCTTATGAACTTAAAATAAATTACAATAATAACAATTACTGCTTTTTTCCACTAAAAACTTTCCTTTACGTCGAAACATAAGACTACAAACTGCAGCACGGCTGTAACATAAGAATTATTACTTCTTTCTTCCACTAGAATATTTTCATTGCACCGGGACGTAAGATTTGATACAGCGGCGCGGGAGTAGACAGCGGGAACATAAGCGTGAATACGTCGATGCAGGAGGGGAGGGGGCGGTGCGTATCCACGCGCTTGACAGTCAGTGCCCGTTTCTAGGTCAAGGTAATAGCTGCGTTTACGCATTTGCGAAAACAAAACAACAACAATTGAGTGGTTTTTCTTCTTATTTTAAAGTAAAGTGACCTGAAAATGTATAACCGGACACAGCACAGTAGGGCGAGAAGAATTTTGAAGTTAATAGGTAAGTACATTTAGATTTAATTCTTATAAAAGCTAAAAATAAATTATTCCACAATGACGTGTTTACTGTATAATCAATAACATTGAGCGACTGTCGTCCGACCTTTGTAACCGGAACCAAAACAATATCGTGGTTACACATTCTGAATGAATGAAGGTGCAGTTTCCTCACGATGTTTTATCTTACCGCCAGCTAGTGGTTCAAGTAGTATGTAAGTGCGCTAGACAATTACAGCAATCGTCTGGTCTCAAACTAGGGGAACCTATATGAATGATTCGCTGTCTATTATTATAAAATTAATTTCTGTTACTAACGTGTAATTTTATTTCTAATTTGTAAAGACATACCATAGATGTTATAACAAAATGTGTATTTGTAAATATTTATATTAGGTACATGATACTTTCAAAATCGTTAACTAGGTATTATTGTTTAATCTATACTAATATTATAGAGAGGTAATATTTTTTTGTTTGTTTGTTTGTAATAAATAGGCTCCGAAACTACAAGACCGATTTTAAAAGTTCTTTCACCATTCGAAAGCTACGTTATCCACGAGTAACATAAGCTACTTTTTATCCCCGTAAGTAGGTACCACGCGGGCGGAGCCGCGGGCGGAAGCTAGTATATTTATATAAAAGTAATCGATCTGTGTCCGAAAAAACCGACACAAAGTTTGTTCAACCCGGGAATTGAACCCAGGACTCATACCACTAAACTAACGAGGCGTTATATTTATATACTTACATCTAAAAATCTCAGCCATATCACTTTAATTACCTGGTCTTAAACTAAGGATTCTGTAAAGGATTTGGCAAGGGGTACGTACACTCAGACCCAAGTCAGTTTAGTAAAGTTTGTTTGTTTGTCCGACCGGGAATCGAACCCGGAGCCTTTCGTCCTATAGACACTAATAATTGTGGCATCGAGGATGTCAGACAAAGAATAATGTCTTACCTTAACTTACCTTATTTTGTGAGCAAGACGTCTTTAGTAACAACCTAATATGATATTATTTATATTACATTTTATAATAAAATAATTTATTTACAGACGACGACACAGAAGCAGAACAAACATCTGGAAATTATGAAGTCAGTCGTGGTGATATTATGTACACCGCGCCGTCAACAAGTCGAAGTAGCAGACGACAATCTACAGTAAATTACAGAATTAGTGAGTCTTCGAATGAAGAGCCATTTTCACCACCGGTATCTGAATATTTACCAAGTTCGAGTCCTAGTCCGATAGCAGACTTAGGCAATACTTTACCATCTTCAATATTGAATGACTTCGATTTAAGTTTGAGAGATTGCTTAGGTAATTCTACACTTTTCTCTTCTCCAATTTCCACCACTCATAATAATTTAATTTTTATAGCGTCACCTACTGTCGTTTTTATATCTAATCCTCAAAAAACAATTTCTATGGGTAACAAAGACAGTTATGAAAATTTAGCGGTATCATCAGGAAATTACATAGAAGGAGTTAATCCTTTGCCGAATGATGCCGATCTTGAACCCGTATCCACGTTCTGGTATAATGCACCACTTCCTGAAAAGAGCATAACTGCCGCAGAACCTGAAACAGAACCTACATTTACTAGCCCTACAAGAACTCTGCTGACTCTTGAAAGTACTACGGTCATGCTTCGTGAAGCAGAGCCTGCATCCATAGCATGTCGCGACGAATTTCCGTTAGTTGAACATAATACTGCCGCAGAACCTGAAAAAGAACTTACATCTACAAGTCTTGCAAAAACTCCACAGACTCTTGAAAATACCCCGGCTATACTACCTGAAGCAGAACCTACATCCATAACATGTTATAACGACGAAACTCTTCCAGTTGGACATAATACTCTCACAGAACCTGAAACAGAACCTATATCTACAAGCCCTGATAGAACTCCACCGGTCTCTTCAATTGCCACAGCTATAGTTCCTCACTCAGACCCTCCAATCATAGCCTGCCACGTTGAAACTCTACCAGCTGGATATAATTCCACCACAGAACCTGAAGCAACGAATTCTCGTCCAGTGTTAGTAACTGAAGCTAATACAAATCCTAGAAAAAGAAAGCGTAATCCCGAAAAATGGTCTCAAACACAAAAAAAAATCAAATTAAATACAGGTCAACAGCCTCAAAAACAGATGCAAGAGCCTTGCAAGTGTAAGCTTAAATGCTTTGAAAAAATACCCAGCGACAGGAGGTTGGTAATATTTAAGCAATTTTGGGCTTGTGGTAACCATGAAACTCAATGGCAATTCATTTTGAAAAACACTGAGATTATAGAACCTAAAGTTATGAAAATTCAGCGTAAGCGTGAACGAAATCGTACACTGGTTTATTATTTGCCGTCAAAAAACGATGTATGCCTTGTGACTAATTTGAAAGTGTGCAAAACTATGTTTCTTAATACGCTAGGTATTAAAGAAAGAACAGTTTACACTGCCATTGATAAATATGCTAATGGGGACCAAATAACAGACCTTCGAGGAAAACATACCAATAGACCTCATAGAACAGCCAGCGAAACAGAACAGAGTGCAATTCAACATATTCAGTCCTTTCCTTGTATCGAATCTCACTATCTTAGACAAAATTCCAGCCGTCAATATTTGTCACAAGACTTAAATATCTCAAAAATGCATCGTTTGTACAAAGATTGGATATCAGAAAATGAAAACTTTCGTAATACTAAAGTGGCAAGCGAATATCAATATAATCAAATATTTAATACACATTTTAACCTTTCTTTTTTCCGGCCGAAGAAGGATTTGTGCAATTTATGTAGCAAATACGACAATTCAACTGAAGAAGGTAAATTACAACTGAAAGAGGATTATGACAGTCATATAAAAAATAAAAACATCATACGAAATATGAAGGATAGTGAAAAAGAATCAGCAGATCCTAATGTGAAAACTGTAGCTGTTTTTGACTTGGAAAAGGTTCTTAGTTTACCGCAATCTAATGTGAATATTTTCCATTATAAAAGGAAATACCCCGCATACAATTTCACTGTGTACAATTTAATATCCCGTCAAGGGTTTTGTTATCTATGGCATGCACAAATTGCAAAAAGGGGTGCGAATGAAATCGCTAGTTGCTTATTACACTTCATTAAATCTGAAGTTAACAGGGGTATAAAGTCAATTTCACTGTATTCAGATAATTGTTCGGGCCAGAACAGAAATCGGTTCATATTCGCGATGTATATTTATGTATCACGTGTATTGAACGTAGAAGTTACACACAGGTTTTTACAAACTGGCCACACTCAGAACGAAGGCGACTCAATGCATGCCTGCATCGAGAAAAATATGAAAAATAAGACATTGTACTCGCCTGACCAACTGTACGAAGTAATCATGAATTCAAAAGTACAAAATAAGTTTGTAATTAAAGAAATGAATCAAAATGACTTTTACAACCTAAAAAGTCAAGTCACGACAAGCAAGAATTGGTCACAAGACACAAACGGGCATAAAGTATTTTTCTCAAAAATTAAAGAAATCAAAACAAGTCCCGATGCACCAAATAAATTATTATTTAAATATGATTTCGAAAGTGAATATTTGGTACTAGACACTACAAATCGTACGACGACGACGCGCACACGCAAATCAAATAATGCCAATGCTGTAGATGTTAATGAACTTCCACTTGCATATGCTCAATTGTTACCTATTTCTGACGCGTTGTTCAAAGACTTAATTAGCCTGTGTAATACAAATGCTATACCTCTACATTACCAAACATTCTATAGAAATTTGTTACCAGCGACTGAATCTCCAAATTTGGAGGTATTTGATTCATCTGAAGAAGAATAACTTTACTAGTTCCCGTATTTTTGATCTCATTATTATTTTAATTTGAATTTTGTTGAATTTTTATATTCATACGTTTAAACATATTGATTATTAATAATTTTAAAACAAAAGGTACTGTGAAAGTATCAAAGGTCTTATTTTGTTAACAAATTATGCATGTCATGTTACCATAGATTTGTATTGAGAAAATAATAATATTTTGTTACATTTATATCCCTTCATTACCAAACATTCTATAGCCTAGAATGTTTGGTAATGAAGGAATTCGTAGAACGAAGATAACGTAGAAGGGAACAAGAATTTTTTGATTTATTGCTTAAAGAAGGTTTTTTTTTGTATTTTTATTTGTTGATTATTTTAAAACAAAAGGTACTGGCAATGTGTAAAGTACCTTGATTTGTTAATAATTTTTGCTTGTTATCTTAGATTTTTATTGAGAGAACATAATATTTTGTTGTACGGAGCCAAGAAAGAAGTTATTTCGTTAATTGTTACAAATCTTAACAAATGATCTACTGATTAGTTAATCATTTAAAAAAAAGTAATTAGTGGTAGTAATCTTCACCGAAACTCCACATTGCTGAATTATTACTGTCAAATTTTATTGTTGATAGTACGAACTTTAATTGTAGCCAAAACTATAATTATAATTTGCCTGAAATAAAAAAATAATGAACACAAAAAATGCATTTCCTTTTTTTCCCTTTAGTCATAAATATTAACTCTAAGTAATATGTGTTAATATGCAGCTAACTTTTCTTTAACATAATAATGGAATAAGTAATTATCTTTGTTTATTTAAGTTACCTTAGCAAGCCCCTAAATTGAAAAATGGGGTAAGTATTGCTAATACATTTCAAACATAATTGTAATAAAGGAAATAATGTAGTAATCTTACTTATACTAGCATAAATGTTTGTATTTACAAGTTCATCACTGCTTTAATACAACATACTTTTTGAAATATTTTTTCTTTTCTGGCAAAGTCTGGCATACATTTTGATACTCAGAATCCTGTATTTCATTACATTTTGAAAAATAGCATAACATTTTTTTTTTACAATTCCTAATAAACTATAAACATTAGTACTAACTTAAATACAACACGCAGTGCAACTTTTTTTTCTCCTTTTTTTGATACAAGAATAATTCTTCTTCGTTTGAAAATAAAGTAATTACGCCCATAAATTCAATTTTTTCGCCATACTGAAAAATCACCATTTTCGTCTTATGCCTTTTTTCCACTGGGGGTACGTTATGTCGGAAAACAAGTAAAATTCTCCTTGAAATTACGCCAAGAAGTTACCTCGGAGAATTTATTTGTACCGCAATACACTTTGATTATAATTACAGCGAGAAGGAAATGTTTCTCATGCTGCCATTGTTTTAAGTCATTAGGCAAAATAATTGCAGAAATCCCACGGTACTGTTCAGAAAAATGACGCGAATTAATTCGGATAATAACGAAGTTAGAAAAATGTTGCATTCAGCATTCTCCTTTGTTTTTTTTTTCTTTTTAAACGTACAATTGGAAAAAATAGGACTTCTTTTAAGTATCTTTTTAGTGGTTGAGGGTAAAAGATAAAAAATAATTTCGTTTTACCATCGCCATGACAAAAGGCTAATATTCCTTTATTAACTGCGCTCAGCGGTAAAAAAAGGAATTTTATGTTTTTTTTTTCTTTTATCCTGCCTCATTAATTGGGCTCTTTTACTACGAATTAAAATAGATTTGTTAAGTTTTTTGGCGGTTAACGTTTTTACGTAGGAAGAATTTGATGTAATAAAGGTTATGTTTTAATATTTTTGTTGTTGGAAATATTCGTGATTTTATTTTGAGGAATAAAATAAAACTTGTTAAATTCAACAAATATTTTTGTTTAATTATACAAGACGAACAAAGAAAATGTTATGTTAAATACATACTTGCTCGCAAAATCCCATAGCGTTGTTAGGAATATTAATAATATTAATATACTCAATTACCAATACACATTATAACTGAAACGGCGTCAATGTTTGAATTAAGGCGGCTTTCACATTAGGACGTTAGCAGCGCGACAGCAGCGCGGCAGAAGCACATTCCTCCACGTTATAAGAACATGCCGTAGTTTAGTACAGTGTGGCGCTCTTCATTGCAAAAATGGATTCCGATGGGAAAACATTTATGGTCCTGCGCAACCGCCGCGCTTCTGTTTAAAGAGTGAAATTCTGACAGCGCTGCTAAAGTCGCCTAAGTGAGAAAGCGCTCTAATACAACAACGGCATTCTTATATTATTACTTATATATATTTTTTTGATAATAAATAGCTTTTGCCCTTGGTTTCGCCCACGTGTCAAAACTTTCATCCCCTGTAGAAAATAAAAAAAAGTAAATAGCTACCTATTAGTGAACTGCAAAAAGTTATTGTAACTCTTTTATTTAAAAAAAAGTAAGCATGAAGATTTATTGCCTTTTTGGTCTAATAGAAATAAACTATTTGACTATGACTGAAACGTCTCAGCGACATGTTGGAGTTTTTCTGAATCGTAAAAAAAATAGGCTTTTAGTCATTATGCCACTGTCATACTCGTAAACGTTAGTAATCAATCCAATAATCCATCAAATATAAAATACTACCTTCTGCCCGCGGCTTCGCTCGCGTTAGAAAGAGACAAAAAGTAGCCTATGTTACTCTCCATTCCTTCAACTATCTCCACTTAAAAAATCACGTCAATTCGTCGCTCCGTTTTGCTGTGAAAGAAAGACAAACATACAGACAGACAGACAGATAGACACACTTTCCCATTCATAATATTAGTATGGATTATGGTTGGTTAAACATTAATGCAGGCATCCACTAACAAAATTCCATTAATAATTTACCGAACCCCGTCAAACAAGAGACACTTTTTTACCAAACAAATGTCAGTTCCACTTTTTCAAAAACAAACATTATTCGAAGTGGACACGGCAAAGTAATCCGAATAATATAGTAGCCCAACTATTCCGCATTATTCCCCCAAAAGATAACGGGCATGCAAAGATATGTTATTTCAAAAAGATAGGGTTGCCCCGCAAGGGTTCAGGAAAACAGTTGACTAAAGAAAAAAGTAATAAATTGCTTTGGAAAAAGAAAATTACATAATTTATGTTATTATTGTGAGAGCTCGTGGCTAATAATATTAATGTGAATCGATAAATCTACGGAAAAAGGGGCAAATATTCAAAGTAATGTAGTTTGTATATTTGCCCTTTTGGAATGGAAAGGGGAGATGAGTTTTGCAAGTTTTTTTAACTAGTACTTGATGTCGTTAAAGTTTACTTAATAATTAATGACACTGTTTAATGCAAAGCTAAAATTATGCAAAAGTGAAAATCAATTCTTTATGTCTATACATAAAGAATTGATTTTCACTTTTGCATAATTTTTGCTTTGCAACTCTATAGTTGACAATGTAACAATTATCATTATTATAGTTATCATTCTGCTAATAGTAAAAGGGGCAAATGAATTGAAATAATTTAGGTCATCTAGGCCGTAGTCCTTTTGATTTAATTTTATGAAAATGTTTGAGGTCTATTTTTAAAAACGAAGCGAGTTGTAAGAACTGAGCGACGTATCTATTTGAAATAATACCAAAAACCATTTGAATTTTTTTTTATCTTGTCCACACCATTCAACGGGTGGGTAAAAACTTCAAAACCTACCCAAGACAACTTATCCTTGTTTATATCTCCAAAAAAATACCAGCTATCTCCATTCCCCAAAACACATCTGCCTACCCTCAAACTACTATCCACACACCTCTTTGTCAGGCCCTAAGTGAATCAATTTATCACTAGTGATAAAACGCCTGGAGATATGATGCTAACATTTATAAACAGATGTGAAAAAGTAGATTTATAATACGTCTTTTGCAACGTTATTGCGAGAGGAATGTTGGTTTCGCGATATGGCTCTTTATCGCTATGCTAGCCTGGTACATAGAACCTCTACTGTAGATAAGTTTTTGTTAAAAACCGTTGTGATTCTGTAAATATTTGCTTCACAGCTTTGATTGGGATGACAGTTCATAGAAAAATAATATGTACAAACAATACTGTGATTGGGGTCAGCTTAAAAGGAATTCAGCTGGATATCAGTGTTTCACGGGAAGCGACTGCCTATCAGACCACAACCCAGTGACTGGGTACACGATATCCCTTGGTTAGACTGCTCAGACATTATGGCTTTTGGTTACCTGTAACGGCTGTCAAAGTTCTTTGAATGACAGCCGGCACCAATGGCTTTACATGTCAGTGATGTTCACGATGAACTTTTGAAAGTGCATAGGAATTGAAAAAGTCACATTGGTACTTGCCTGGATTCGAACCTACAAATTCTTACATGAGAAGCCCACTAACAGCCAGCCACATTTTTATTATTAGGGATTGGAGTTACAAAATGATATGAATATATGTTTAATATTAAATAACACAGATTTTAACAATAAAAATAGTAGCAAATAGTGGGATCGACTGGGTAGTATTTTAACACAAAACTTGGGTCCTGATTTCAGCACATTTAATTTTTGTCATGTAACCTTGACTTAACTCAAAAATTAAGCTTTTGACGCCAGTAGATTTTAATCAGCTTTTAAAGGCACGTTTTCAAAATTTTTCCGATATTTTATTGGAAAAAAAAAATTAAAGGTCGTGAACTTTTGCCTGAAGCTAGGCGTCAAAACTGCCTGGAGAAGCCTCCGATAGATATTTTAAGTTAGTAGTATTTTGTTTTTTTTTTATGTAGGATAAAAGATAAAGTCTGGCTAAGTACTAGGGCCTGCATTCGGAAGGAGACATTTGATGATTTTCCACCCTCAAGAAAAAAATAGAGTCTTTGGAACCCAAATTTTTTTTGAAGTTGCCTAAAATTGAACACGTGTCTGGCTTATATATCATGAAATAAGGTTAAAAACCAATACCAACAAAAAATTGTCTGGAAAATTTTGAAAGTTGGGAATTTTCCTTAGTTTAAATTAGTTTGTTTTCCTTATAATTTATTATAAGCCGTGGTACTTGAATGTATTGGAATTTGGAGGGGTTCAATTGTTCATTACTTTATTGTTTGAACGAATTAAGAGAAAACTAGCTTTTTACTGCGGCTTCGTTCATATAAATATCGGGTGTTACAAAGACTTCGACCACGTGTTTTTTTTGCGGTTTTAAACACTCTATACAAATATTTATTTCGGAAAAAACAACCAACTTGAACAACTACAACAAGGAAAAATAATTATAATTATTGACGGAAATATTGGAAAGACTATACAAACAGACGTAATTAGCACCTCTTTGAGTAGAAATCTTTGAGTGATAATCATGATTGTTTGTTATGTCTGGGTGTTATTTAAATATCATATTACTAGATTTCGCCCGCGGCTTCGCTCGCGTTAGAAAAAGACAAAAAGTAGCCTATGTTACTCTCCATCCCTTCAACTATCTCCACTTAAAAAATCACGTCAATTCGTCGCTCCGTTTTGCCGTGAAAGAAAGACAAACATACAGACAGACAGACACACTTTCCCATTTATAATCCTAGCTTTTGCCCGCGACTTCGTCCGCGTGGAGTAATAATTCCCGTTCCCGGGGGATTTCCGGGATGAAAACTATCCTATATCCTTTCTCGGGTCCCAGACTATATCTGTACCAAATTTCATTCAAATCGGTTTAGTGGTTTAGGCGTGAAGAAGAGACAGACAGACAGAGTTACTTTCGCATTTATAATATTAGTAAGGAAATAAGGATTAGTATGGATGTAAAGGGACTTTCAATTAGGGCGGGTCGATGTTGACAGTTTGTGGCGGTCATGTTGTGTTGCCGGGATTTGTCAAATGCGTTGTTATTTCTTAAGTTACTGATGCCAAATCACCACGGCAGGTTACGCGGTTGAGCAGCACATCCTAATGATATTCCACAATGAGTGTTCGTTAGTACAAAGTTGCGCGTATTACATCCATTTACTTCACAAAAAACATACCCGTCAAGTTTCAGGTCTCTAGGACCAGCGGTTTGGGCTGTGCGTTGATATATCAACAGTCCGTCAGTATACCATTTAACCTTTCGACGACTAACCGACAGCCGGCTGTCGCGCTGCTATTGTCTTTCTATTGTGTCTCAAATCACTTGTGTTCGAAAGTTTAATTTATATGTATAGATATTAGAGATGATTTGACGGGCCTGTTGGTCTAGTGGTTAGTGACCCTGACTGCTAAACCGGAGGTCGTGTGTTCGATTCCCACCCAGGACAAACTTTGTGTGATAAGCATGATTGTATATTCTGTGTCTGGGTGTAATTTATCTATAATATGTATGTATTTATAAATTATATACATAAGTATGGTTATCAGTTGTCTGGTTACCATAGTACAAGCTCTGCTTAGTTTGGAATCAGATGACCGTGTGGGAGTCGTCCCAAGATATTTATTTATTTATAGATAGAAATTCAGTATGCATTTCAGTAATCCGTTTACCGTAGTACAAATTTCGCTTAGTTTAGGATCAGATGGCCGTGTGAGTTATCGCAGGATACGTATTTATTTATGTGACTGACGTTACTGATGATTGACAACATTACCATGATATTAAACGTTAACCAAACATTAACAAAACGTTTGAGCTAACTGCACAAGTTAAGAAAACGCGCAGATAACTCCTGCCAGTTAAATTCTCTGGAGTTAATTCAAGTTTGCTAGATAAATTTCTTGAAACTTTTGGAATATATCGCTGCCTTCAATCGGTTCGAAGGGAAGTTAATTTGGTTGAGCTGGGGTGGCTATGGCGGCAGGTAATGATGAGACAGTCCTAAAAGAGGTTCTATTTATTTTAACCATAATATTCCAATGGAAGTATCCGTTATACAACTGCTGAAAACCACAATGGCTTGCAGTTTTAGTAAAAATAATAATTAAAAAGATATTGGTGAACGTAATTAACAAACGAGTGTCTAAAGAGTTGCAAGTTTAATTGAAACAAGCCAAAAAAAAACCATTAAAAAATAACATTAACGCACACCAGTGGCCATAGATCCTACATGTGTTGCCATCCCTGAGACAGTTCAATTTTTTAATATAATAACACCGGCTCAAACTAGAACACAGCCATGCTGCTTAGCAACAGAAAGAGGTATGGTGGTAAAACGCCATCAAACGCGTTGCTTTACAAAGATCTCTAGTGCTCTAAAAGCAACATCTCTACATACCACCGTCATTTCAATCGCTCCTACCCATCAACACCGCTTACACGAATCACCTTTCAACCAATCCCACCCTAAATCAAGACAAGTTTATCACAAGACTGTCCCACAAAGATCCCAAACTGTACCCACCCTACATTCAAACTTTATATCTGAAGGCGTACGATTCAAACGTTTTGGAAAACCTTCCAACTTCAAGGCGATTGGGCTTTCATTAATTAATTGGGCTTAAGTTCAAGAATAGCCTAGTTTTTGGAATAGTGCTTATCACCGCTCAATTTGATTGGCTGAAGTTTTAGTAAAGTAGATATAATGCAGTTGGGTTAAATGATTGGGAGTGTTGATAACAGATTAAGATTTAAATACGGAATGGTTCTTGTATATCGAAGTATCAAGAAGTTATCTTGGAGTATAGGGAAGTGTGAATACTGTAGAGTAATTGGTTACTGTTACTGCAGATTTTGACCCTGATACTATATACTTGATACTGATACAAGATGTAAAAGGTTAATCGTGATAGAAACACGATGCGTGTAGAAACTTGGCATAATTTCATCATCACCTTTCCCAACTATGTTGAGGTCGGCTTCCAGCATAACCGGATTCAGCTGGATACCAGTTGGGACTGCCAATCAGACCATCACAACCAAGATACTGGGAGACACCATTAGGTACACTTATTTTAAGCTTGATTGCCTGTTTGTAAATGCATTTAAGATGACACTCAAGTTAGGTTAAATTCCTGGTCAATTTTGTAATACTTGAGTTTGAGTGACATAACAGATTTTCCATAAGATGTTTTTCCATTTACCTATACATAAGTCCGAAAGACATAAAATCAGAAAGCCACCCATTATTTGGTCTACATTCGGGTGATTTATAAGAGCCGAACGGTGAATATATTAGGGTGGCCGCCAAGTGCTGCGATGTATGTGCGGGGGTCTGATGGAAATCTAAAATGTTTGGAATACCCACTTATGTGGTTAAAGATTTGAGAGGGGGTGCGTTTTATTTTTATTTGGGAATGGGTTAATTATTTGGCTATGGATTTTTAGTTGAAGACTATTATAATAGAACAACTATACAAATACGTGCATTTTTAACAACGGCCTTTGATCACTGGTTGTATCTTATAAAACCAAAATATTCAAAAAATTTAATTATTTATGAGCCATGACGTAAACAGTTAAGGTGGTAACACAACAGCAATGCAATGAACAACTGATGCTTATTTTTACGATCTTGGTTCATACCTTGAGAAATTTTATACACAGTAATGAAATATACATTTCGTATTTGCTCTATGTAAGGAAATATTAAAATAATAATTTCTTATTACAATATAAATAAGAATGAATCGTTAAATGTGTTGCTAAGAGCAAACTCGAGAACTTGGATCATTTAGAACTCAGGATAAAAATTACGTGGTTTTTGTTCGTGATCTGCCATTTGTCATCTGACAGCACTTGACCAAATAGTGATATTTCGAAAACCAATTATCTGACTTTTCTTCCGAATCTTCTCCTAATATTGTGACTCAGCTTTTAAATAAAAATAGCAAGATCAGGGGCAAAGAGTTGCCGTATATAAAGGGTATATATACTAGGTAAAGTGCCGATGTGATCTACTACTTATACTATACTACCTTTTTTTTCTCAATTTTGATTTTTTTTAATTGCCTTGATATCCTATAAAGATATACCCATTTAGAATTATAAGTATTGTCTTTTAATTTTGTATGCCAACGGGCAAAATGTACTGGAGCTATATTTTTTAAGCTAAGACCATTATTGTACCTACTTTTTATGCAAATAAAGAATTATTATTATTATTATTGTAACTGCATAAGATTAATAACTATCAACTTTGTCTCGAACAAGCAACGCAATAGATGACAAAATTAGTTCGTTCAGTAGACTATCAAATAAATTCGGATTTACGACAGACACTTATTTTTTTCTTTTTTCTCATAAACGAAAAATAACGACGATGCACTGCGTTGAAGATTCGCGTGACGTCATGCCTAGGTACAATTTTTACTGAACTGACGTTACAAGCTCCCACTTTGGAACTTTGACGTTCTTGATCTTTTTATTTGTTGTTAATTTGATCAAGCGAAAAATACGTTTTTAGTATTTTTGGACGGTTTAACGGAAGGACAAAGCAGAATGCATTTTTTATACAGTCGTCATCCATAAGTGAGGCATATGTTTTTTTTAGGGATGAGAAATCATCAAATGACTTCTCCCGCACTGGGCGGGGCGGGAGGGAGTGTCAGACTTTTACTGACTAAAACCCACCCATGTTCCTTCGGTTGCCCTTTATGTTCAAGGCCGCGGTAACTATTAGAACTATTCCGCAACCAGCAGGCAGCATTACCGATATCTATAGGCGGCATAACCACTTCACACCAGGTGGGCATAAAAAAGCGTATGATTTTTCAAGGAACTTTTTGATACCCACCAATGTGTGCCCACCCTAAGTGGGTAACTTTATAACTCGGCGTAAAAGTATGATTTATCAGCATACCCTCGGGGCATGAAATCTTTGTGATAAAGGTACAATGGGTGCCTTAGGAATGGTACAATCTAATATTTATTATTACAAAAAAATATTTATTATTAGATAAGTAGATTTTTTTTTGAGGTTGGCAACATTTTGAAGGTCATTTCTTGTTTTTATAGATTTTCTGGATTTCTAAATACTATCTGTTCCCTGCAACTCAACTTGTGTCATATCGTGAAGTATTTTGCTTGCGTGAAAGGACACTATAGTAGGTGGTTTTAAACTTTCTATATTAAATCATAAGTCAAGGTTTTCTTATTTTAGCCTGCCGGGGTTGCGGAATGTTTATAATAGTTACCGTGACCCTGGAACATAAAGGGCAATCGAAGGAACATGAGTGGGTTTTAGTCAGTAAGAGTCGGGACGGGAGCAGTCATTGGATGATTTCCCACTCACCAAAATAAAAAAAAATAAAAAAAAGGTTTTCTTATTAGGTTTTCTTTCAACGATGTCAGTGAAAGCGTTTTAAAAAAAAACTTTGGAAAAAAAAATATTTGGTATTAAACCAAAAATATGGGATATTTTTGTTTTACCTGTTTGCCATCTGTCTTTTGAGATGTTCATGTAAATTGTTGATTTGGTACTTACCTGAAAAAAGAGAAAAAGTAATTAATAATTCATATTGAAAACAAATAAATCATAATACAAAAAAGTCAATTTTAATTCAGTACAGTTACGAACAAAACGCAAAATCAATAATTATTCTACTATTCAAACTCTCCGCTAGAATAAACGGTGGTTGAACGAAAAAAAAAACCATCTTAGTTAAAGTCGCCTCAGGAAACGCAATAAAAAATTAAAATTCCACAAAAAAAGTAAGTTAAATAAAGGTAACGCCACACTTGGGTTCAACTTAATAAAATTCGTGTTACATGTCTGCTTTTAAATGCTTTACAAAATTTAGTAAGTTGGCCCTACAGTGTTTAAACTTTATACATTAATCCAGTTGAAACGGTTCAAGTTTCGTACAACTAAAATAATGTACAGACGCCTACGGAATATTTTATTTAATTAGTTAAAAAATGTTGTTTAATTTTTGGATGAAAAGGGCAATTTTTTTTGGGTAGGTCTTAATTAAGGGCATTTGTCGTATAAACTATTTCTTACTAAGTTCTGTTCGTGACTTTTGCGCTGAAATTAATTTTGTCCTTATTTATTGTACTAGTTTTTCCCCGCAGCTTCAACCGTGAAGAGGTCGAAAAATATTCAGGATATTTTTTCCTTTCTCAGAGTATGGACTATCTCTGTACCAAATTTTGGTTCAGTTGTTTTGGCGTAAAATAGTAACAGACAGTTAATTATATACTTTTCCAAAATTTTATAAATTAAATAAAACTAAGGTATTTTAATTTAAAACTTACAACGTCAGACTCTGTGCAGAAGAAAGTATTAACATAACAAACATAAATACTTTTTTTAATAAAAAAGTAATATAGGAAACATGAAAATTAACTACTCGTTAAAAACTAAAATATTCTAGGAACTTCTCAGTACCCTTTACGGTATTATCTAAGTAATAAAAAGGGGAATAAAAAATGGCGCGGGCTGTAAACGTTTTATGACTTCAAGCTCGCGTTTCCAAAAATTAAATAATAAATTTATGTTTTGCGAAGAAGTTAATATTATTTGAGATAAGATTTTTTAACGGTTAGCAACAAATATATGAAAAGGTAATATTTAGGTACTTTTTTTCTGTAATTTAGGTAAATTATTCTGGGTTAAAATTGTGGTAAGAATTTTTGACATCATTTCAATCGTAGTCCTTTGTTGATTGAAATAGAAGAAAAGTTTTATGCTACTTTTAAATAGTATGAGGACAAAATCATGGACGATAAGTAGTTTTTTTTTATAGGAATGTTTTGGGTAGCGACCCAAATAAAAAATAAACCCCTTTTATCTCTCTATTTTTATAAGTCACACTAAAGTTACATAAATATTATAATAATACGTTCATTAACCACAACAAAAATTACAAAAATACTACAAAAAACTGTTTAAATCAAGCAGTGCCTAAATATTCTCAAAAAAAAAAGAATTCCCACCAACACTTCTAACTCTTTATAAAACCAATGAAAACCCCGTATTAAAACAATCACCATAACATAAAAAAACGCATTTAAAAATAATATTATCATAAAGAAAATTCATATTCCCATAACACTTCGCTTCTCGAGCGTACTCATCTAACAAAAGTTTCCACGCGGTAAAATTTATTGTTCCTATAATAAATCTTAAATATAAAATGCGAAGGTTTAGCCGGTATAAGACAGGCGGGTGAGTTTTATCACTTTTGTAACAGCCGTTTCGGGCTTTTAATAAAACTATTTTCGGCTATTAAAGTTGAGGAAAGGTTTTGGGGTGTGGCCGTATGTTTATGTTGCGATTGTCGGATATTGTAGAGACAAATGACTATGTTGCGTTTTTGCTATTGTTTGTATATATATTTTTGTAGAAGTTTCGGTTTTTGTACGAAGCTTATTGATGGCTTTTAAGAGTGTTTGTTTTTGTCTCGCTCACACTCGTGTATATATTTGTTCGATATTCCCATTCCCTTTTTACCCGACTCCCGAAATGAGGGTTATGTTTTTCGAGCGTATGTATGTATGTACAATCAACCCAATGGAATCATGACCCACCATAAGCTTATTTTCCTACAGATATTCAAATTCAATTAGGTCGACAATCGCGTAAACATGTATTAAAAATGTCACACGTCTAGTCTTATTATTTGACAGCTTTAAACGATTTATCGTCAAAATGGTTCATGATTCAATTTTGTCGATAGTACCTATGTGTTTATATCTAAAGTAAGTGAACCAATAAAAAGATACCAGTCAGCATTATTAAATAATCAAATAATTTTAAAATACTAAAACACACACCTACACGTGCGTCCAACCCACCTTTATCCAGAACATGCTTACTTTAATAGTAGCTCAAATCAAAATCAAAGTAGTTACTTAGTTTTAGTCAGTTAAGGGGTACGACTAAAACAACGCGGCCATTAAAGTTTCGTTCGCCGCCCAAATACCCGCTAGTTGTGCCTTCTGGTTTGGCATTTGTTTGTCTTCCTGCTAGCTCCTTTGTGACACAGATTAATAATTCACATGTAGTATTGCAGTTCTGGAGCGGCAGTTAGTCAAATAATTGTACTGGAAATCAATAGGCTGTGTTTTTGTTGTGCGTTTGGCTTTGAAATGGGGCTAGTTTAGAAATAAACTGTGGTTATAGTTACTAGAAACACGGTAATGTTAAATAGTGACATAGTCTACCTTTTGTCTTTTTCTAACAGAAGTGAAATCGCTAGCAAAAGCTAGCGTTAAATAATAACGATTATTTTCAGCGTTTCTTGCGTATGACTAAACTTGGATCGTATTATTTAAGGTAGAAACTAAATAATCTGTTATGCTGTTTTTATTAATTTCAACTTATTTTTCTATATATTATAACCACCTGACCTGGTACATTAATATATATTTATGAATGCGTACCAAAATACCATTTGAATAATTTATATTTGTTTTTTGTTCAACATATCAATCAATACCTTTATTGAATCAACTGGTTTATTTTTAACTAGGTAATAATGGACCCTAAAGGTGGGTACTGACCAACGTTACGAGGTGTAATGTAACATTCGCATCGAGCGTGTACGCATCGAGCATGTTACGCTGTGTTTTTAAATCGGCGTAACATGCTCGTCAAAACTCTGTGCTCCGCTTTCGCCGTTAATTCACTCAAGATGTGGCGTCTTTGATTCTACTAAATTGTTTCATCCAAATTAGGAAGAAGAAAAAACGTTACTAGGCAAACGAAGCCAACTATTCCAAGCGTTTTCTTTCTTGAGTTTGTTATAATGCTCTGGATGAGCTGGGTTTCACAACACTTCTCTGTATTTTTCTATAAAATACAGTCTTTTCTTTGTGCCACTCCATGTTTTAAGAAACGAATACGAGAGGAACGACGACGTGTGATTACTCGCAATGCGTGTGCGCTCGGGACGACTTGCAACAGCGTACTGACCGAACCATGTAACACTCAAAGGATTCGCCAAAAAACCGACAGCCGGGTGGAGCACTCAAAGCGAGCAACGAGCGGCTCGTTGCTCCTTGGTTTACCCGTAACACGACGTACTGACTGCACGAATGCTCGTGGTGTAACACGTTACATTACGCCCCGTAACGCCGGTCAGTACCCACCTTAAAGGGCACAGTAAAAAAAATATAACTTCCTGCACTACCTGAATTCTAAATCATAATTTACCTATACTTCCTGTAACACAAGTTTTAATTACAATAAAAAACACCATAATAAGAACAAATCTAAAGCTATCGAGTAAACGACTGCCGGCCACCGTAGGCGCGGTTCTGCGGATGGCGAGCGATGGGTAGCTCGCCGCCCGGCTAGGACCAGGACCGCGTCGACGGCGCGTTTTTTTCCACGCGCGCCTCAAAGAGAAGGAGTCAGCACAAGAAGGGGCCCAACAGGGCCACGCCTGCCGGGGTCGCGGAATGTTTATAATAGTTACCATGACCCTGGAACATAAAGGGCAACCGAAGGAACATGAGTGGGTTTTAGTCAGTAAAAGTCTGACACGCCCTCCCGCCGCACCCAGGACGGGAGCAGTCATTTGATGATTTCCCACTCACCAAAAAAAAAAGCTATCGAGTAAACCAATAATAATCATTATTCCACTCTTGTACAAAATCTTCGGAGAGAAGTATTGTAAGTTGGCAAAGTAAAAAAAAGAAAAGTTTTCTAAACAAACAGCTAAGTTGAAGATTGATGGCTTCACCTCAGAGGGTACATGCAGAAAAGTTTGGCCAACACACACGGTTGGACGAAAGTACCAACATGTTGGCTGCCAACATGGCTTAGTATGAAATAATTTACAATCCGGGCTTTTTTTTGGGGAGTGGGAAATCATCAAATAACTTCTCCCGTCCTGGGTGCGGCGGGAGGGCGTGTCAGACTTTTACTGACTAAAACCCACTCATGTTCCTTTGATTGCCCTTTATGTTCCTGGGTCACGGTAACTATTATAAACATTCCGCAACTTATAAACATTCCGCAACTGCAATCTGGGCTTCTCGCAGTTGTTTCCTTTGTGCCTATTGGCCTAGTTCTGTTCTGTCTTCTGCTTTTATGGACGGGAGTATAGTATAGCGGATACCTAGTTATATATCTATATTTTATTTACATAGAGTTTCTTGCCCATTCTTTTCTATACAAAACTCGACCTTTTAGAATGAGCGACTACTATTTTAACTGTAAATTACGTTACAAATTGTTTTTAAATGGTCTGACTTTGTTTGAATTAAGGCCTAAACCGAGTGAATCCTGATTCTCAAGACAGGGAAAATGTTATCAAAATTTTAGATAGAAATCGCTGTTGCTTTTTATCGATAAGGCCGCCTATTGTACTCTTGCATATTTGTTTGTATTGTCCTTTACTATTTTTTTCCTATTGGTGTACAATAAAGAATATTCAATCTATCTATCAATATAACATTGATCAGCGACTGCTTATGCGCTCCTAGTCAACAGCTCCAATATACTCAAGCACTTAACCATCTAACGGTGTCAGTTTTTAAAAGCGATTTAAGTATATACATTACAGTAATGTGTAGAATACTCTAAAGATTACGTCTTATCATTTATCAGTATTATCTCTCGAACGTAACATGGTAGTTTCTAGAAAAAACGAGGTTATAGTGTGTTTGGCCATGGTCTTTAGTTCAATGGTATCCCAGTTTCCAAAAAATAATTCACTGCACCTAAATAAACAAGGATATTATACCTATATTGTTATTCCGAAACCCGATTTTGCACGCACTACAGAGGTTTCGCGAATCGACTCCATTTTGTGTTTATTTATTTTAGAGTATTCTAACTGTAGATGTAGTTGATGAAAAAAACGGCTATATGCGATTGGAACAAGCATGAACGATTCCGTATAATAATCGGCAAAAGATAGAAAAAAAAACAAGTTTGTTGTATGGGAGATCCCATTAAATATTTATCTCATTCTGTTTTTTAAGTTTTTTTTTTTAATGATGGGAAATCATCAATTGCCTTCTCCCACTTTGAGTGTCAGACTTTTACTGACTAAAACCCACCCTTGTTTCTTCAGTTGCCATTTATGTTCCGGCCGCGGTAACTATTAGAACTATTCCGCAACCCCGGTCTTTAAGTATTTAATGTTATAGCGGCAACAGAAATACATCATCTGTCAAAATTTCAACTGTGTAGTTATCATAGTTTATGAGATAAACCTTGGTGACAAATGGACAGAGAGTCTTAGTAATGGTGAAGTGAACTTGCGGTGAGTCAATTCTTAGTATTAAGTGAGCTCACACAAATTTACCAAATTAAATATTAACAGAATATACTGGCAGTTGCAAATAGGCTTCTTAGTAAATGAGTAATCAAAGGACGCTAATGTTTATTAAATGAAGAAACAAGTCCAAACTAAAAAAATATAAAAACCCGCTTAGTTAAGATCTCGACTTAAGCTAAAAGAGTCGATAATTTCGAAATGGTACCGGTTTTATTTTTATAACACTGACTACAAAAATCTATACTCCATATTAATTTAAGAAAACAATAAAAAAACCCGATAACAAAAAACCCAGCTCATAGGCCCAGTATTTCCGACCACAACGATTAAAGACTAGATAAAAATATTTATAGATAGTTTATTAAGCGGAAAACCACAACACATTTGCATAATTTAAAATCCACTTTATTCATAGCATCTAAAGAAAAAACTTTAATAATATTAACCTTTCAACGACCAAGCGACAGCCGGCTGTCGCACTGCTATTGTCTTTCAATTGTGTCTCGAAACACGTGTTTTCGAAGGCTTAAGATCAGAAACCTGACTAAGCCTGCCTCAAATTTTTGGTATCATGGAAATCAATTATGTAAAAAACTAGCTTTTGCCCGCGGCTTCGCTCGCGTTAAAAAGAGACAAAAAGTAGCCTATGTTACTCTCTATCCCTTCAACTATCTCCACTTAAAAAATCACGTCAATCCGTCGCTCCGTTTTGCCGTGAAAGAAAGACAAACAGACAGACAGACAGTTAGACTTTTCCATTTATAATATTAGTATGGATAATCCAAACCCAACGATGCGACTAATCCTATCAAATCGCAGGAAAAATCCGCGGAAATAATCCGCCGTGTGTAACGAAAAAAATTTAAGAAGAAAATCTAACTTAAGATTTGTGTGAAACTGGGGCCCCACTCACAAATACTTTGTATCAACGAAGAATACCGATCAATCAATCAGATCAGCTTTTGTTTGTCTTCTAAAATATATGAGTATTTAACTTCGATTTCTGGTGACAGAGATTCTTTTCATCTTTTCGCAAAGTTGGTTTAAATACTTTTACAGTTCAATGTTCATATAAAATGTTAAAATTAACGGCCTTCCCTTTATTTGTGACACTATGTTATTTAGCAAAAAATAATCCTTATGATAACCTTTCGATCGGTATGATAAAACTACAGGTTGATTATTTTTTTCTCGTAAAACAGGTTCAATTTGCGGCCCATTCATTTAATTGTTTAAGTATCTATTAATGCAGTTCAAATGGTTTATAAAATTAAAACAATGTCATCTTTCAGTAAAATGTTCTATCTACAATATTTAAGGTACTTTCCCTCCATGTGGCATAGCCGTGGGACGCCCTGTATAGTACTTAGACGTTTATGGATCCTGACATCCCGTGCCTGGGAAAGCACGTACAGCCGTTGGTCCCATTCGTAGAACTTTGACAGTCGTTACGAGTAAGCCAGAAAGTCTGACCAGTCTAACCAAGGGGTTCCGTGTCGCCCAGTTACTGGGTTGTGGAGGTCTGATAGGCAGTCGCTTCACGTAAAACACTGGTATCCAGCTGAGTCCGGTTAGACTGGAAGCCGACTCCAACATAGTTGGGAAAAGGCTGGGGAGATGATGAGACGTTTATGGACACAAAGACCAGATTGAAGGTCATAGCTCATTAGAGCCACCCGGCACCCACCCCGCACCGCCTCGACGCACGGCGTCTTTTGTTGTCGACGGGTTGTCGATGGGTGGACCACCCGCGGTCAACCAGGGGGCCACCCGCGGTCAACGAGTGAACGCCGAGGCGTCAACGAGTTGACGCCGCTTGGTCCACGAATTTTCGAGTAGTCTGTTAATAATCAATCGCGGGCGTTGTCAACGCAAGGCAGGCATTCGTGCAGCGAGTTGTCACCGAGTGGCCCACCCGCCGATCGCGCGCGATGGGCTTATAATCGAGGCGATCCGGTGACGCTACGGAGTTGATATAGTGAGCGCATGCCCATACAAATCCATATAAAGAATACTAGCCGCAGGAGGCGAGTCGGTGCGGAGTTGGTGCCGGGTGGCTGTAATGAGCTATGACCTTGATCCTGAGGTCCTAGAGTAGTCTTTTCGCACATATTTACCTTCACAGTTTTTGGGTAATATTAAGATGCTGATGGAGGTCAAAAACAACTAAAAATTGATTCAAACTCAACTCTTATAAATCACTGACTTGTTAGCTTAATAATCGAAGCGTGATTTATTTGAAAATCCTTTTAGTGGAATGGCAAAAATCTATGATGGATCGTTCTTGCCAGCTGCTCAGTCTACAGTCTGACAAGGACCTTAGGGCACCTTTAAGACCTGAGTTACAAGGTCAAATATTTTTTTAACCTTTCGACGATCAAGCGACAGCCGGCTGTCGCGCTGCTATTGGCTTTCTATTGTGTCTCGAATCACGTGTGTTCGAAGGTTTTAAACACTAAAACAAGATTGGGTCCTATTTTGTTTTGACAAGTTTATATCAACAGACAGTCAGATTACCATTTTAAATATATATAGATAATGAAATTCCTGTTTAGACCGGACCAAGTGAATCAAAACACGTGCTAAACGTGAAAAACAAACACAACCCGCGGTTTTTATCTTTATCTCTATCCTATACTCCTTAACAACAGTCATAATAGTAATTTTATTTAAATATTATACCAGCTCCATTATCTACTATCTAAAGAAAAAAAATTGTGTTTACATATTGAATTTATATTAGCTACTAACTTTTGCCCGCGACTTCATCCGCAAAGAATAATTGTTGAAAGGATTATTGAAAACTAGCTTAGCGTGGATTAAGTTTCCGTTTCCGGGGGATTTCCGGGATAAAAAATATCCTATGTCCTTTCTCGGGTCCCAGACTATATCTGGACCAAATTTCATTCAAATCAGTTCAGTGGTTTAGGCGTGAAGAATAGACAGACAGACAGACAGACAGACAGACTGACAGATTTATAATATTAGTATGGATTTATATTAGTTATTTAATAATTTGTTAGTTTAGTTCCATAGGCGTTGTGAGCTAAACCTGTTACTTTAATTAATTATAATCTAGAATAAAAAAAATAATGGTGAATTTGTCAAAAGAGTGTAATTTGTAAGGATAGGTTTATACATAATGTATGGTTTGAAGTAATATATTTTATGTTAAAGATATGTAGTTAAACCTGTGTAACGGTCTGCCTCAAGGTACCCGTAAATTTATTCAAGTACTTAGTTTATAAAATAACTATAGCTTTCGCCCGCGGCTTCGCCTGCGTTGATGTCGAACTTCCATCTGCCATTTTACGTCTTTGGGGTTCAATTACCTAAAATACCTTCTTAGTGGTTACCTACTCTGCCTGCCGGGGTTGCGGAATAGTTATAACTTCTCCCGTCCTAGGCGGGGCGGGAGGCGTGTCAGACTTTTACTGACTAAAATCCACTCATGTTCCTTTGGGACTGCTAGGGCAACGACAATATACATTATTTTTTTTAATGGCCTCAACGTTTCGCAAGTTAAACTGTTAGATAGTCACCAAGAACTGTGTAAATAAAAATGTTAATTTAAAAATTAGTGAAACATAACACCTTTACACGTTGATTTTATTATCTGGTTTCTTTGAGCAAACGTGGCTTGTTTCCTATAAACTCAAAGGTCACGGTATTTTTTGAAGTTCAAACCATATTTGAGGTGTTTTTGATGAAAGAAGCACAGATATGTCCCGGGAGTACAAGCTTGTGGTTTAACCTTTTGATGACCAACCGACAGCCGGCTGTCGGGCTGCTATTGTCTTTCTATTGTGTCTCAAATCACGTGTGTTCGAAGGATTAATAAGATTTCAAATTAAATTGTTTAAAAAAAAATGCTATCCTCTGAAGATCCTAAACAAAATATTTTTTTAGAGTTAGTTACAAAGAATACAAAACGGAACCCTGATCAAAGAGTATAGAATTAAAAATTAGTGAAAATTACGAAATAAGTTTCATAATTTGTACAGCTTACAGTTAGTAAAAAAAAACTCGTTATACACTTATTATTAGGCATACGTTTGACAATGAAGGTCCTATGTATTTTATTGTTGTATTTACTAAGTAAGTGTGTATAAATATTTTTTTTTGTGGAAAATTGCAATTGTTGTGTAGCGAAAAAATTGTGTAGCTGAGGAAAAAATAACATTATGTGTAAGAGAAGTTTGCTTGAAGTTCTGGGTTCGATTCTCAGCTTTGTCAAAGTGTAATTTGTCTGACAAAAGTACCACCGCAGACTTGGTATTTGATAATGTGAAAAGATCTAAATGATTTTGGGTCTTATTTTCTCCAATCGTGTCAAATCATGAACAAATTTTGTCGAGCTAAAAATATGGCTAATAGGTATGTCTATAAAATATTTTTGCAGATTTTAATGTAGCGGACATTTTACCAAAAAAAGATGTAACTACAGTGGATATTGTGTTACAAGGACTCAAGGACCAGTCGTGGTCTGAAGAGGAAGGACCATGCCTAGATCAAACATTAACAGTTTTGAAAAACGTTCAAAATTACACCGTATGGGCAGTTTGGAGTAAGTATTATTAACACTATTCCCAACCACTGCAACTAATGAAAGCCAGAATCAAAAGTGGAGTCCGCCAGAAAAGCGCCGAGCAATGAAGCCGGAGAAACGATTCAACTGTCTTGGATCCCGCAACGAAATTAATCAGAAAGAATAGCGGAGGAGTAAGAAAAATATTATTAACACTAACCAATAAAGCAGTTATATTAAGAGAAGGCCCGAATTAATTAAAAGTCAAGGTTTCCTTACTATTTCGTCCTTCATCCCACCTTCAGTGATGTTCAAAATAAACTAAGATTACCACATTTTTTGTAGAAGCAATAAAATTAGTTACGTACTTGCTGCCCCCTGGTTGTGTTTCTAACGAACTTCTTCGAGATTTATAGCGTGATATTACATCATAATTATGTTAATAAAAAAAATTAAATAATCAAAAACCCAACTGCAATATCGGAAGTCGGTGGCTTTGTTTGTGTTTCATGCAATTGTCACCAACTTTCGAAATAGCAGTTGGGTTTTTTGATTATTTAATTATTAATTTTTATTTCTATTTTTTTCTTAAAGTAATGTATTCTATGTCACTCCCACAACTGAGGTGAATTCAATGACACCTTATATGACGTAATCCGTTAAGCAGTGTAAGCTGTAGAGCGTGCCATAGAATCGACGACGCGTTAGTGTTCCACGCGCGCTTCAAAGAGAAGTCAGCACGAGAAGGGGCCCCAACAGGACCAACGCCTGCCGGGATTGCGGAATGTTTATAATAGTTACCGTGACCCCGGAACATAAAGGGCAACCGAAGGAACATGAGTGGGTTTTAGTCAGTAAAAGTCTGACACGCCCTCCCGCCGCACCCAGGACGGGAGCAGTCATTTGATGATTTCCCACTCCCCAAATAAAAACCCTCTTTTCGGCAGTCGGGTAAAATAATATTAATTTTTCAGTTTGGAATTCATGCACAACCCAGTTGGTATATTTTTCGGGTCTGAATATAGTTTAGGAAACTATGACCAATGTCTTCATGCACCTTCAAGGGTTGCTGACCCCAACATAGTCACTCAGTACTGTTTAACCAATATTATATTGACTGGAAATAAATATGAAGAAAATAATCGAAGTGTACTGGGATCTACGGGACCTTATGTGGCGGTAAGAAACTATTTATTTTTTAACTTTATTATTTTGTGATCGTTTATTTTGAACCTTTCAACGACCGAGCGACAGCCGGCTGTCGCGATGCTATTGTCTTTCTATTGTGTCTCGAATCACGTGTTCGAAGGTCTAATATTCGGTAATAGGTAATAGTGTAGTTTTTTTGGTTAAGGTTTTTAGTAATCGGACAAGCAGTTCAGATGATTAGCGCGATCAACAAAAAATATAACGTTTGCTTTATAATTTAGTATCATTATAGCTTTTACGCTAAATTACTTAAAAGATTTTTTTATTCCCATCCCTGTTTAGTGATTTTGTTGTTTTGATCTAATAATTTATCAGAGGGCCTAGACAAGTGGCATTGTAGAATAGATAGCGAAAACGAATAGATTGTCAAATGTATGGAATTGACATAAGCTTTCGCTAAACAATTTGACATCTCCATACATTTGACAATCTATTCGTTTTCGCTATCTATTCTACAATGCCACTGGTCTAGGGGGGCAGATCAGAAACATCAGATAATGGGCTAACTATTTTTATTTAGTCAATAAAGAAACTGCTTAAATACCGAACTCATAAAAAAAATACCACTTCAACCCCAAGGCAATTCTTTTCTTAGCCTAATTTTAATACTTAAAAATCGCTTTGGGGTTAAAGTGAAATGAATGTACGGGCCGTAGAGTTTTAAAAACAATGGCTTTAGAGTTTAACCTTTCAACGATTAACCGACGGCCGGCTGTCGCGCTGCTATTGTCTTTCTATTGTGTCTCAAATCACGTGTGTTTGTTCAATGGCATAAGCAAATTTCTTTGGCTATAGCTATATTTCTGTATCACCTCTCCCATATTCTAGATACATAATATCCATCCATACTAATATCCATACTAATATTATAAATGGGAAAGTGTGTCTGTCTGTCTGTCTGTCTGTCTGTATGTTTGTCTTTCTTTCACGGCAAAACGGAGCGACGAATTGACGTGATTTTTTAAGTGGAGATAGTTGAAGGGATGGAAAGTAACATAGGCTACTTTTTGTCTCTTTCTAACGCGAGCAAAGCCGCGGGCAAATCTAGTAATTATATAACTTTAAAGGTTTCTTTAATGTTTGCAGACCAAAACCCCAATCGGTAGAAACCTAAACAACATAATTTGGGGAACCTGTCTTCCTTCCACCTGCAACCCTGGTTCCATATCAAAGATCCTGA
Organism: Athetis lepigone; assembly: GCA_033675125.1. Taxonomy (NCBI): domain Eukaryota; kingdom Metazoa; phylum Arthropoda; class Insecta; order Lepidoptera; family Noctuidae; genus Athetis; species Athetis lepigone. Next base: position 12,214,063 of record CM066228.1, on the reverse strand, counting down.
AGACCATTTACAAAACCAACCCTTTGACTCCATCAGAGCCAGAGATTACTGTGGATTACTGTGAAATTGCTGGGACTGAGACGAAGAAACGTCCTGGATTCTACGGTTTTATGTAAGTCGAATTTTTCGTTACGTTTAATGTTTTATTTTTAAGTTAAATAAATAAATATCCTGGGACAACTCGCACATGATCTGATCCCAAATAAGCAGAACTTGTACTATGGTAACCAGACACCTGATAAACATACTTATATAATTTATAAATACATTCATATTGTAGATAAATCACACCCAGACACAGAACAAACAATCGTGCTCATCACACAAAGTTTGTTCTGGGTGGGAATCAAACCCACGACCTCCGGCTTAGCAGTCAGGGTCACTAACAACTAGGCCAACAGGCCTGACTAAAAACAAGCCAGTTAGTGTTTCTTGTCATTCTGTATTTTTATATCAAAAGTGACAGATTAAAGTGCGAAGCAAAATACCAAATTATATATAGGAATATGCCTGCAGAAAGCATCATATTTTATGTCTTTTACACAAATCTTTGTCACAGTTTGAAATTATCCAACAGGATCATAAAAACAGCATAAGATAATAATTCTACTACTAGCTGACCCTGCTATTTCATTTGCGCCTATCGGTAGTGTTCCTCCGCCATGTTATTGTGTAATGTTATAAAAATCAAAGCATTTATTTCCCATAGACCATTCACAGGCATAAATGAATTGAAGCCTATCCGGTTTTCACGATTTCGGGGTTGGTCCTATATCCCAAAAGATTTTAATTTCATAATGATGGCTACAAAGACCATTTTGTCTGGTACATGAAAATCAAGGTTGTATAAAGTATAATGTCTGACAAATTTCTTCTAATTAAATTCAACAGTTAAGCGTGATTGAGTAGCAAACATAAACTGTCACATTAGTGATTTTAAGCAAGATTTATTGTTTAAGGTCTTGTGTATTTAAATGAAGCATCTTACTAAAAAACTATCTGCTAATTTAAACAACATATATACAACCTAGCGAGATTTTAATAATTAAATAGCTTATTAGCGCTCTTCGAGTGGTACACTGAAACTTTCCCATATGGTATTTTTTTTTTATTATGGGAAATCATGAAATTACTTCTCCCGCCCTTAACATCAGACTTTTACTGACTAAAACCCACCCCTGTTCCTTCGGTTGCTCTTTATGTTCCGCTATTAGAACTATTCCGCAACCAGTGCCGTAACTAGCCTTTTTTGCACCCGGTGCGAGCTTTCAAAACTGCGCCCCTGAAAAGATACTAGTCTGGTCATTTCTGAGCCCCTCCAGGGTCTGCGCCCTGTGCTTGGGCACTGCTGGCAGCGCCCTAGTTTTTTTTTTTTTTTTTGTGAGTGGGAAATCATCCAATGACTGCTCCCGTCCTGGGTGCGACGGGAGGGCGTGTCAGACTCTTACTGACTAAAACCCACTCATGTTCCTTCGATTGCCCTTTATGTTCCAGGGTCACGGTAACTTTTATTAACATTCCGCAACCCCGGCAGGCGATGGCCCTGTTGGGCCCCTTCCTGTGCTGACTCCTTCTCTTTGAGGCGCGCGTGGAACAAAACGCGCCGTCTACGCGGCCCTGGTCCTAGCCGGGCGGCGAGCTACCTATAGCTCGCCATCCGCAGAACCGCGCCTACGGTGGCCGGTAGTCGTCTTGCGACTCTCGACGTCTTCGCCTGGGTCTTAGTCCGGGGTGAGAGGCTCGTCGTTGCCTCTCGCGCGCACTGTCCGCAACCCCATAGTGTGTTTATGCCATATAACGTTGTTGCAATATTGTGATATATTGCAATATTATATTGTACTACTCGTACGACTTAACTGTGCACCTCGCGCTGTGACGTAACGCTGTCGGAATGCTATCGCTACTACGAGGCGAACACGGGGCGCCGCGCGGGGAAGCGGGAGAGTGGTTGCATACCAGCGAGGTGCACAGATAAGTCTGATGAGTTGTATAATAATATGTGTGCATTACTGTGTCTTTTTTTATTTCGAATCTTAGGTAGGATTATGCCTTTAATTACTGAACTTATGTTTTTATTTTCAGGGTTTTAATAACATCGTTGGTCGCTGTATCGGTTATTTCAACCTTCTATCTTGAGTATTGCAGGAGAGAAAAGAGTTCTGGCGGTAAGTGTATAACACACTGTTTTTATGAGCTGCCAAAATCCAACTAAATTTCGTACGTCGATGGGTCCACCCAATAGACTTTAATTATTTTAAAGGAACTGAAATGAATTATTGCGTTCAAATATAAATTACTTTTATTCTGGTTAATAATCCGTGCATTGAAGGCTAAGTGGTACCATTAATTATTTTTTTTAATATTTTTTTAACGCAGAAGACTATTCAGTTTTGAGCGCTTTCGCTACTACTGTTAAATCCCAAATTTGGCTAAGGTCGCTTATTGAGTATGAAGTTAAAACGACATCTTTAGACAAGGATACACTAACGATATTATATATCAGCGATTATAATTCGCTTGTTTCTTACAGTAGCGAAATCCGCTTTGATATGAACAGTACTACCACTACACCCACAACCAAGCGCTAGCGAATTCCGCTCACATCTGAATAGGCTTACTAAAGTTCACTTTCATAAGTAATTTGTACCTCTTAACGTAAGTAGGGCTCTTAATGTGCCTAAGGCCCCAACGCTTAAGTTACAACATAATTTAAAACCACGGGATCTTGGTATCCTAATTCATCTCAAGGGAAATTAAGTAAGATGAACTTCTAATTGAGATTGATATGTTTGATACAATTTATTAGTTTTTTTTTTTACTTAATTAAATATCTCTATTAAACCTTTGAACACACGTGATTTGAGGCACAATAGAAAGACAAAAGCAGCGCTACAGCCGGCTGTCGCTTGGCCGTTGAAAGGATAATTATCTCTATGAATAGTCAACAGCATGTTAACATTTAATGAACCATCTCATTCTCAATACTATACCAATATTGTGTATTAGATTACTGCTCCGCTACCATTGGTCGTAGCGTGATAAAATTTTTGTTTGTACTATTTTTCATTAATTTAAGTATGACTACTATACGAACAATCAAACTGGGGCCCTAGTCTGCTATTACAATCGTGTCTCAATGACCAGTCATCGGCCGGATATTTGACAACTTTGACAGTTTTTTTATGGGAAATGTGTCAAAAGTTTGACGTTACACGTCAAAAATCGATCATTGAGACACGATTGTAATAGCAGACTAGGGCCCCTGGTAGTTCCAAAGATCTAGTATAGTTCAAAACCTATAGATCCATACTAATATTATAAATGGGAAAGTGTGTCTGTCTGTCTGTTTGTCTTTCTTTCACGGCAAAACGGAGCGATGAATTGACGTGGTTTTTTGAGTGGAGATAGTTGAAGGGGTGGAGAGTAACATAGGCTACTTTTTGTCTCTTTCTAACGCGAGCGAAGCCGCGGGCAAAAGCTAGTTTATTATAATACTACTGATAATTCCTTAAAAACATTTCACTTTCCTTTCTAGTAATTCAAAACATAGCAGAATCATTTTCCCTTAAAAGAAACTGGAAGTCTTTGACAAAAAGATCAGAGAATGAGATAGGTACACTGAACATGGTAAAGATGAGCCTAGCAACCTTAGCAGTGAGCTCTCACACTGCTTTCTTTGAAGTGATGGGGCCTATCAGTAATGGATTGCAGTTTGATGAGGTAAATAAATAAATATCCTGGGACAACTCACACACAATCATCTGGTCCCAAACTAAGCAGGACTTGCACTATAGTAACCAGACAACTGATAAACATACTTAAATAACTTAAAAATACATACATATTATGGATAAATTACATCCAGACACAGAACAAATCATGCTCATCACACAAAGTTTGTCCTGGGTGGGAATCGAACCCATGACCTACGGCGAAGTCAGGGTCAGTAACCACTTGACCAACAGGCCCGTCAAATATACTTAAGTCATACTAAAAAATAGAAACATTTAAAATCAGACTAGTATTTCAATAGTGAAAAGCAAATGCCTCTTCTCATACAGAGAATGCATGAGCATTAATTATCATGGCTACTAACAGCGGTTTAGCAATTTTAGTATTAAATCTATTCAGGTTTTCTCCAAATATTATGAACTAGTTAAACTTGGCTAATAAAATGATGCCCTAGATAAACGATGAAAGTATTTAAATTGCAAATGAAATGCAAGTCATATTGCTCTTGACTCCGTATTAAATGCCTAGCCTAAAGCTTTTGCATTACAAAGTAATAATGCACAATTAAACTAATAACAAATTCAGTATTTTGAAATCACATAATGAATTTCATTTTCAGGTTATGCTGGAAACTAAGAACCCACTTAAAAATCTTGTTAAGCATATAGATTTACCAGTAGACAATTTTCTGTTGCTGTCAGGGTTATTACTGGTTAAGGGTTTGATGGACAAGAAGAAGAAACCGGTGATTGGATTAATAAACCGATATTTTAGGTAAGTAGGCAAATCAATGTTAATTATAGTAGAGATCTTTGTTAAGAAGCACATCTAGAAATGAGAAGATCCATAAGAGAACCTAAGTCGCCGACATAGCTTACCGAGTCGCAAAGCTGAAGTGGCAGTGGGCTGGGCACATAGTTCGAAGGACCGATGGCCGACGGGAAAAAAGTTCTCGAATGGGCGCTCGTATTGGCAAGCGCAGCATGGGACGGCCTTCCGCCATATGGCCGGATGACCTTGAAGAATAATGAAGATCGCAGGGAACTTTTGGTTACAGGCGGTACAGAACCGCATGCGCTGGAAACAGTTGAGTGAGGCCTATGTTTAGTTGAGGACCTGCTACGGGCTGATTAAGATGATAACGACCAGAAATACTGACACTACAACTATTCTGGTCACAAAGCAACGTATCTATATTCTGGTTTAATTTTCAGACAGTTTAGTTTAGTTTTCGCGATGGCAACGCATTTAAGAGACGACAACATAAAAAACATTAACCTTACGACGAGCAAGCGACAGCCGGCTATCGCGCTGCTATTGTCTTTCTATTGTGTCGGTTTAATTGGTCGACCTTGCTTCTTCCGACAAAATTTTGGTCAAAATTAAAACAAATTATACTCGCCAGTAGTTTTGGTATGTTTAAAAATCTGCATAAAAACTCAACTATTGTTCCAGACTTGCAGCTTCATTTGGTGTGATAATATTTTTCATGGAAGCAGTATTGGTATACACAGGAGATGGTCCTATTTGGCAAAAATTTATTGGAAGAGAACAAAAAGCTTGCTTGGACAATTGGTGGCGTGGTCTTTTAATGCTAAATAATTATTGGGACAGTGAAAATATTGTAAGTATACATAACTTTTATGATTAATCATCATCTCTCTAGCCTTGATCAAGAGTGTTAGGGTCGGTCTCTAATCTAACTGAACACATCTAAATAAAAGTATTTCAAGAGACTGCCTATTTGCCCTCCACAACCTTTCCTTATAGTAACACAATACGAAAGTCGAATTACAAAAATATAAAACTGGTTTTAGGCCTTAAAATTCCTAAATACCAAATTGTAATGCCTAAAAATATTTTGATTCATCATCACTTTGCTAAAATTAAAATAAAAACTTTCATGGCCTCTAAAATGAATACATTTTTTTTTCCAAAAACAGAATGTAAGTCGCAAAAATCTTAAAATAAGTATTACTAATCTTAAAATTATCACAACATGTTTTTTAGGGTTCCGTAGCCAAATGGCAAAAACGGAACCCTTATAGATTCGTCATGTCTGTCTGTCTGTCTGTCCGTCCGTATGTCACAGCCATTTTTTTCCGAAACTATAAGAGCTATACTGTTGAAACTTGCTGAGTGTATGTATTCTGTGAACCGCATTAAGATTCTGATACAAAAATAGAAAATAAATAAAAAATTTTGGGGGTCCCCATACCCCCAAATTTTTTTATTTATTTTCTATTTTTTTCCATAGAACTTAAACTCAAAAATTTTTTTTTCATTATACCCATATGTGTATCTATGGATAGGTCTTCAAAAATGATATTGAGGTTTCTAATATCATTTTTCTCTAAACTGAATAGTTTGCGCGAGAGACACTTTCAAAGTGGTAAAATGTTGGTCCCCCCCCCCCCCCTGTAACTTCCAAAATAAAAGTATGATAAATCAAAAAAAAAATATATGATGTACATTACCATGTAAACTTCCACCGAAAATTGGTTTGAACCGTTTGAACGAGATCTAGTAAATAGTTTTTTTTTAATACGTCATAAACCGTATATCGAAACGGAACCCTTCATGAGCGAGTCCGACTCGCACTTGGCCGGTTTTTTTTAAACCGGTTGCGTATTCCTCAAGTTTCCAAAAATGGTCCTTCCAGCTGATTTATTTTGAGAATTTTGAAATGTCAACACAACACTATAATTAAAAATATTAATTGTTTCCTACATTTTTTTAATGTGTTGGTCTTTTCTGCTTTTATTTATTACATTACCTGAGAGTTCTGTGCAACGAGTTAATACTAATATTATAAATGCGAAAACTACTGAACTGATTTAAATGCGATTTGGTACAGAGATATTCTAGGGGCTGAGAAAGGGACAAAGGATAGTTTCTATCCCAAAAATCTTACAGAATTGAGAACTCTTTTTTTATATTCGTATGGGCTTGCTCTTGGTCCCAGACTAGCCCGAGGGCATAGACGGAGCCTACGAAGGAGCGAGCTTACCCAAAAGATCCCTCCACGCTCCACCACCATCCATGCTCCACGCTCCGCGGATAAAAATCGTTGTTTTCTAGTACAATATGACATTTTCAATTCATAATTATGTTCTTTCTAAAATGTATCTTGGACATCACGGACATCGGTGAAGGAAAACATCGTGAGGAAACCTAGACTTGTAGTTAATATGAGTCCGAAATCGCCAATCCGCCTTGAGCGCGCGTGGTGATCAATGCTCGTGCCTTCTCTGTATGAGAAGAGGCCTTTGCCCTGCAGTGGGACAGTAATAGGCTGGTATTATTATTATCTATGTACTTAAGCTGAATAAATGTGGGTAGTCCATAAATTTCGTTCCTCGTTGGATCCGAGGCTATCAAAATCATTCTGGAGGCTATTATTCTATATTTAATTTTACTTTTCAGTGTCTTATGGTAAGTTGGTATATTCCTCTGGATTACCAGCTAGCAATTATGGGGACAATTTTATTCATAGTGTGGCAAAAGAATAAGACTTTGGGCAAAGTTGTAACTATTATTACTGCAGTGATCGCAATAATATTACCAGGAGTTATTACGTATTGGAAAAACCTACCTGGACTTCTACTGTATCATGATTTAGAGTAAGTCATAGTTATCTATACTTTTAAACTATATATTATATTACTAGCTTTTGCCCGCGGCTTTGCTCGCGTTAGAAAGAGACAAAAAGTAGCCTATGTTACTCTCCATCCCTTCAACTATCTCCACTTAAAACATCACGTCAATTCGTCACTCCGTTTTGCCGTGAAAGAAAGACAAACAGACAGACAGACAGACACACTTTCCCATTTATAATATTAGTATGGATTATATGCGAAAGTAACTCCGTTTGTTTGTCTCGCTTTCACGTCAAAACTACTTAAGCGATTTAAATGAAATTTGGTACAGAGATAGTCTATAGCCTAAGAAAGGACTTGGGATAGATTTTATTCTAAAAATCCCTCCTCAACAGGAACTACTGGGGTAAAACCGCGGGTTACAGCTAGTATAATATACTAGTTTTAACCTATGATTTTGGTAATTCGTAACTGAAATGAAATGAAATTTTATTGCTTATAGCGATTACAGTATTGTAGTTTTCTATCAGTATTTTTTGTGGAGTTTCTTGTTATTTCTTCTCCATAGAAAATCTACCTACATTTTGGGCCAAGCTACTAGCTTAAACTTTCAAATTGGTGCCGATTCTCTTGTCCACAAACTAACGTAAATTTAAGTTAAGTGCAACTTTCTCTTTCCATTTCTTAAAGAAAAGGACAGAAGACACATTTTAGTTTAATCCTGTCAAATTAGACAGCGCCTGATGACAATTGACGTCTATTTAGACGCCATGTTTTTAAATTGCGTCTAAATTATCTATGGAGTGTCTAAATTTGACAGGACTTAACTAATATTTGATCTTCTGTCCTTTTCTTAATTAAACGGAAAGAGAAATATGCATTTAACTTAAATTTACGTTAGTTTGTGCACAAGAGAATCGGCACCATTATATCTTTAACAATTCATAAGTGCCTGTAAATGATTTGTGCGGAGCAAATGCCTTGATTTTGACTGCCAAAACTTTTACTTTCAGAAAAATGCTAGACCTTAGAAAAAATGAGGTTTATCTGGATACCTACATAAGGAGTCATAATCGTGCGGGTCCTTACCTCATAGGAATGGCTATGGGATACATTATGTCAACTTACAAACCCAGAGACTATAGGAATGTCATTTCTAAGGTATGTAATTGTCGGGGTTGCGGAATATTTATAAGAGTTAGCGTCAATTCACACGTACCACAACCACACCACGTCGCAGCGACAAAATGTGGTCAAGATGTGGTTACGTGTGAATAGTGTCGCAGCAGCTTTTTGCAACTGCGTTGTGGTAGCCACAAAATGTCGATGTGGTTGCGTTGTCGCTGTCGTTGCGATGTGGTAACCACGTGGCCATGTGCAGTTATACTCTGGCTTTCGTAGAGGAAACACGGCTTGACTGAACGTAGTCATGGAGGAAAGATTGTTGTTGCTATCCTTGTTATGGCTAATAATACTACGCAAAATGAAAGAAGGCCGGGGGAGCGCAGGCGCCACCTAGGCGCGCGTGGACGTCATGTCCTGGCGATGTGGCCGCGCTGCCGCCGCGTTGCCGTCGCGATGTGGTTGCGATGTAGTCGTATTACACAGGTGGTCGATAACAACCACAAAATGTGGTGCGTGTGAATTGTAATATTCATTTTCAATACAAAATACGCCCGACCACATCGCGGCGTTGTGGTGTGGTTGTCGCTGTGGTGTGGTTGTGGTACGTGTGAATTGAGCCTTACTGTGACCCCGGAACATGAAGTGCAACCGAAGGAACATGAGTGGGTTTTAGTCAGTAAAAGTCTGACACGCCCTCCCGCCGCAGGGCGGGAGAAGTCATTTGAGTATTTCCCACTCCCAAAAAAAAAGTAATGTAATTGTATTTTTTGACATTTTAGTACTCAACGATGGTTGGTCGAGTAGAAACTTTTGGTAAGGATGTGATATAGCGTCAGATGACATTGTATAAAATTTATTTCAACATTTTTATTACGAATAAAACAAAGTATATTTCCGTTGCCTGTATATGGAACTGCCTATCCGTACTAATATTATGAATGCGAAAGTAACTCTGTCTGTCTCTGTCTTTCTGTCTGTCTGTCTGTCTCTTCTTCACGCCTAAACCACTGAACCGATTTGAATGAAATTTGGTACAGATATAGTCTGGGAGCCGAGAAAGGACATAGGATAGTTTTCATCCCGAAATCCCCCGGGAACGGGCATTTTCTGACTTATTTAATACTCACACCTATAGTGTACTCCCATAGAATGGTTTGGTACGGTTATAGTGTTAATAGTATATTAATGATTTAATATTTTAATGAGAGTCATTAATGTTTGTTTTTTATTAGGAGTCGTTAAACCAAAAATAACATTTATTGACAGTTTAACTATGCCTATATTCGTGTAGCTGTGACAATCATAGATAGTTTTCTCTTTATGTAAATTACTAGCTTTTGCCCGCGGCTTTGCTCGCGTTAGAAAGAGACAAAAAGTAGCCTATGTTACTCTCCATCCCTTCAACTATCTCCACTTAAAAAATCACGTCAATTCGTCGCTCCGTTTTGCCGTGAAAGACAAACATACAGACAGGCAGACAGACACACTTTCCCATTTATAATATTAGTATGAATAAACGATTTTTATACATCTTGTAATGTTTTTAAACCATATATCTACAATTCAGAGTAAAGAAGTATAGGTAGTCCAGTTTTAAACAATAAAATATAAGTACATACGCAAACAACAATACGGAACCTCGACAACATTAAACAGAAAATATATCTCAACAAGAATTGGTTTCTAAAGAAATGTTTCGGAGTACGAATATTCTATTTTTGGTACAGGCAACCATTGTTATCTATTGTCTATGGGATATACCTTCCACAGACTGTACAAATAGCTATTATACTTGACCGCCATATTGGTCTAGCGGTCACACATCACACAATTTTTTCGGAGTATAAGGAACCTTTTCTTTAATTAGAAATTGTATCTATGCTAATATTAATCCATACTAATATTATAAATGAGAAAGTGTGTCTGTCTGTCTGTATGTTTGTCTTTCTTTCACGGCAAAACGGAACGACGAATTGACGTGATTTTTTAAGAGGAGATAGTTGAAAGGATGTAGAGTAACATAGGCAACTTTTTGTCTCTTTCTAACGCGAGCGAAGCCGCGGGCAGAAGCTAGTATATTATAAAGCTCAAATGATTGTTTATTTGAACGACAAATCTAATCTCGAGAAGTGTTGGACAGAATTGAAAAAAATATTTTTGTGTTGCATACAATAAAGTAAAAAGGTATAGATAAATTATAGGCAGCCTGTGGTTGTCATGCCATGGCAAATTGTTGTTATTTGTTGTAAATTGATGTCATTTGTTGTATTTTTGTTGTAAATTGTTGTTTTTTTTTTCAGAACTATGCCCTTATATTACTCGCTATATCCAGTTTAGTTACATATAAAATAGCAACGACTCCGTTATCTTGGGCAGGACTGGAATACGATCTATGGAGTTCTGCTCTGTACACAGTATTTAGTAGAAATATTTGGGCTTTGTGTACTTGTATAACTATTGCGGTTGTGGAATATGGAGATTTTGGTAAGGTTTCCTTATAGTTTTCGGTAAAAATTTCAAATGAAAATTAATTATTAAATTAGTCTAATGAGCGCTCAAGGAAGGTTTCTCTGTCATTACATAGTATTATTAATCAAAGTCGTTTTCCGCTGTTTAAAAACCGGACGAATGCTTAAAAACCGGTTCTAAACCTTCAAACACACGTGATTTGAGACACAATAGAAAGACAATAGCAGCCCGACAGCCGGCTGTCTGTTGGTCGTTGATAGGTTGAACCTTCGAACACGTGATCCTTCCAACTCACTTGGTTGTCGAAACGTTAAAATAATGCATCCTAAAAATTTATAAATCACTAGCTTTTGCCAGCGATTTCGTCCACGTGGAATGATAGTTCTTGTTCCCGAGGGATTTCCGGGATGAAAACTATCCTATGTCCTTTCCGGGTTTTACGGTTGGTTATGGTATGGTTGGTTATGGTTTACGGGTTCCAGACTATATCTGTACCAAATTTCATTCAAATCGGTTCAGTGGTTTAGGCGTGAAGAAGAGACAGACAGACAGACAGAGTTTTCGCATTTTTAATAATTTTATTAGTACGGATTTTAATTTCCTTTTTTTATTTCAGTTTGCTTGCGAAAATTCTCGTATTGGCATGGCTTTGCAATAGGAAGCCGGCTGACCTACGGCGTTTATTTGACACACTCAATAGTTTTACAACAAAATGTGTATTCTAGAAGAAATCTGCAACAATTCGATTTAATTTATGCTGAGGTTAGTATATATTTATTTAAACCTTACACGTGATTTGAGACACAATAGAAAGACAATAGCAGCCCGACAGCCGGCTGTCGCTAGGTCTTTAAAAGGTTAAAAATTGTTCACAAACTTAACTAAATTTAAGTTCAATGCATCTTTTTTTCCATTTCATTAAGAAAAGGACAAATGACAAAATATAAACTTAGTCCCGTCAAATTAAGACACTTCATGGATAATTTAGACGCGATTAAAACATGGCGACTAAAAGTTTATGTATTTACTTCAAGCGCCAGCTAATTTGACATGACTAAACTAATGTGTACCTTCTTTCCGTTTCTTAATGAAAAAGTTGGTGCATATTTATCTTTTAAGTTGGGGCATATTTATCTTTTTTAGTTAAGTTTGTAAACAAAAGAAACAGCACCATTTTTTGTTTTTAATTTAATTTTAGTATAAATAATGTCATAATGGTATCGTAATTTCAATTTTATTCTGGTTTTAATTATCGTGACAAATGCTATTTTCCATATCATTTTTATGAATGTACTAGCTGTTGCCCGCGACTTTGTTCGCGTAGATTAAGATTTTCCCGCTTTTCTGTTGTTTTTTTTTTTCTTTGCTATAAACCTCTCGGAGCCCGAGACCTTTATAACGTATGCAAAACCGTGGAAATCGGTTCGTCCGTTCTGGAGTTATAGCGTCAGGAAGGAAAACACGACTTATTTTTATATAGTAGATTATTTTAACATATTTATAAACCCTGCCCTGCGTTCAGCAGATAAACGATAGTTACCTTTGCTTTACCTATTAACTATTAAATTTTTTACTGTATTTTTTTTTTCAGTGTTTACACAGTTTTGGCGTCCTAACAATATCTTTAATACTAGCGACTTTACTGTGGATGTTTGTTGAAGCTCCTGCCAACAATATTATCAACATTCTTACAAAATCGAGGTTTGTAAAGAAAATATAATAAAAGTAAGTCTTTAAAAAAATTAAAAAAATAGGTTCATCCTAAAGAATTTTAAAATCTGACTAGTAGGGTCATATTAAGGAATCTTTTTTTCTGTTGGATAGCCCATTTATCGGAGAATATAATCAATACTAATATTATAAAGAGGAAAACTTTGTTTGTTTGTTTGATTGTAATGAATAGGCTCAAAACTACTGGCCCGATTTTAAAAATTCTTTCACCATTCGAAAGCTACATTATCCCTGAGTAATATAGGCTATATAATATCACGCTAAGTCCCACGGGAGCGAAGCAGTAACCAAAAACCTAATGTAACGTGGGTGAAACCGCGAGGAACAGCTAGTAAACTATATAATAACACTCTTGACCTACGGGTGCGGAGTTGTAACTAAATAGGCATAATTTTAATACCAGAAATAAGAACAAATTAGATCAACCAAGTTTTAGATTGTCAAAAGTTCACACGTTTTTTATGGGGTACTGTGTAAAATGTTATAATAAAATACCACATGAAATTCTCCATCTAAATGAGAAAAAATTTAAAACATGCATTAAACGCACGCTATGTCACTGTCTGCTGTCAGTTGAGATCGGTCATCTCTTAACTGCCATGACTTTATATTATTATTCTTATATTTTTAATCCATTTTTTTTTTGTTATTTATCTACATTGATTTCACTTATAGAAGCACCAAAAAGACTGTAACCAAGATCTTGTAAACCATGATTATTTTAAAAAGAGTGTCCGTGGAGTTTCTGGCCTTTTCTTCTCCATAGAGATCTACGTTTTGGAACAGGCAATTAGCGTCACTTTTCTGACTAACCGACCGACTCTTTGACAATTCATAAGTACCTGTAAATGTTCTAAATGTGTGAAATAAATACCTTGAATTTTGAATATTCGGTTGAAACCACGGGTCCAACTAGTCGTTAACACAGAGGAATTTGTTTTCCAAAATGGCGGGCAAAGCATCAGCAGTTGTAAGCGCAGGAACTTAATTTAAATACTAGCTTTGGCCCGCGACATCGTTTACGTGGATTTCCTGAAATCGGTTCAGAAATAGTGTGCAAAAGACAGACGAAGCTACTTTCGAATCCATAATAATAATATAGATAAATAATACCCAGACACAGAAAAATCCACCACGTCATCAACACAAGGATGTGGTCTAGGTTGAAAATGTCATATATACCGGTCACTACTACCGCAGTCTCGACCATTTTTTTTACAACAGATTATCAAATAAATATGTAAAGAGTTTTTTTGTTGTCTGACGCACGTAAAGAGAAAACTTCATAGCTTTAATTAATTATAGGCAATGATATTTTAAGTAAAAAAGGCGTAGATAGGTTACCCAAACGAAATTCTGTCTTCAAAAACGGCACACTATCGCACACATACATTACACGTCAAAGTAGGATGGCATGATTGAAGTAGTGCGAGTGAAAAAGAGATAAACGTCAAATGTCAACGCAATACTCAGTATCATGTTTGCCAATTGGCAAACTTTTAATGTGCCACTTTTTGACTGCATATAACCTATCTATGATTATAGGGTAATCTCAAAAAGACGTCTAAATATAAAATAGGTGTAAAAAATTAGATGTTTTTGTGTTAGAGACAGATCTATTATTAATTAAAACTTATAATAGCTTTCGATTAAATTAGGTCACGAATTTGACCACGTGCATTTTTTTCTCAGAATAAGGACTAAGTCTAGAATTTAAAAGAAGGAATTGTTATATTCGTGCAAACAATTGATAATATAACATAAATTAGCTTTCGCCCGCGGCTCCGCTACTCTAAACTTTCATTTTCACTTTGGAATTTTCTTCAAAAATCGTTTCTTAGTGGTTACCTGCTCTTCACAAAGAACACACCCTGCAAGTTTCATGTCTCTAGGAGCAGCGGTTTGAGCTGTGCGTTGATATGCCAACGGTCAGTTTATAATTTCTTATTAGATGTACGAGTATTTTGGTTGTTAAAAAAAGTGCTTTTAAATCTAGCTAATCCTAAGCAATTAACAAGATTCGAAAATAAATTAACATGCTAACTCATACAAATGTAAACATAGGCGCATCATCATGTCCATAGCCTTTTCCCAACTATGTTGGGGTCGGCTTCCAGCCTAACCGGATTCAGCTGGATACAAGCGACTGCCTATCAGACCTCCACAACCCAGTACCTGGGCGACACGTTACCCCTTGGTTAGGCTGGTCAGACTTTCTGGCTTACCGATAAATATAGGCGCATATAGTAACTAAATATTATTTTACTTTATTGCAGGTCGAAAGACCAGTCAATTCGAAGGAGCAAAGACGCATTGGAAACACGTTATGGAGAAACGACTAAAATAAAACGAGCATAAAGAACCTTTTTGTTTTTTTTTTTAATAAAACCCTTACTACCGTATCTACCTTACGGTGAAGAGGTTAGTAAGTGTTTTGGTTCCTGAGATTTGGCCGCTTCGGTCTAAACAGAAGTTTTGTGTCACTTTTCTTTTCTGACTAACCGACCGACTCTTTGACAATTCATAAGTACCTGTAAATGGTCTGAGTCAATGATGTTATAAGTAAAAAAGTGTAGATAGGTTATATGCAGTCAAAAACTGGCACATTAAAAGTTTGCCAATTGGCAAACATGATACTGAGTATCGCGTTGACATTTGACGTTTATCTCTTTTTCACTCGCACTGCTTCAATCATGTCATCCTACTTTGACGTGTTATGTATGTGTCCGTTAGTGTGCCGTTTTTGAAGATAGAATTTCGTTTGGGTAACCTATCTACACTTTTTTACTTATAACATCATTGGTCTAAGTGAAATAAATGCTTTGAATTTTGAATTTTGTCGTTATTAATACTTTTGAGCGGACGGTGCTTGTTTTAAGATTATTTGGCACGGTCAGAATGGTAAATCTTTTCATGTTCACTGTACAAAATTAATAAATTTGTTACACGGAATGAATCAATTATACTCGTACATAATAATATTGTATTACCCCATTTAAAGCAAATAAGTTAAAGTATAAAAAAATAAGCTTTAAAAAAGTATCGTCCGAAACACCCCTTCAAAGATATAATAACTAGCTTTTGCCCGCGACTTCATCCGCGTGGAATAGTTCCCGTTCCCGGGGGATTTTCGGGATGAGAACTATCCTATGTCCTTTCTCGGGTTCCCGACTTTATCTATACCAAATTTCATTCAAATCGGTTCAGTGGTTTAGGCGTGAAGAAGAGACAGACAGAGTTACTTTCACATTTATAATAATTATTAACTCGGTTAATTAAATTATTGTTTCGGCCACAGCGGACTAATCTCAGCAGCTAAAACACCTACTAAGCCCGGGTAGGTTAGGTATTAAAGTATATTTTTCTGTTTTTTTTTTCCTTTAATGAACAGGTGAAGTATTAAAAAACGATTGAAAAGTATATACTCGACTTCAAAAAGGGAGGACTTTGTTTTAATCCTCAGTTTTCTTTTGATACTTTTGGGGTTCCGTTCCTGAATGTAGTTCCGTTCATATTATATTGCCTACTACCAATTGTTCCGGCTCAAATTGGTTCTGTCTATATATTTGTGCTGATTCAATTAAACAAATATTAAGTTTTATGAATAATAAGAAATATAAACGTTTTTAACAGTCAGACAAGAACCTTCTTAAACTAAATGAATTTTGGTTAGATTACAAACAAAACCAAAGTCTTCCGACTTCGAAACAGTTTTTGACCCTCTATTCTGTAGGGTCCCGCACCCTAAAGATGCCATTAGACCCTATTCTGTCTCTATAGTTTGTCCGTCCTTCATTAAACCTGCAATCCTACTACAAATAATCTTCTTATACTGAGAAAGCACAAGCATTGATCATCACGCATTTCATTTTCTCATCATTACGATAGATAAATTACACCTAGACACAGAACAAACACACATAATTTGTCCTGCTTGAAAATCGAATCCACGACCTCCGGCTTAGCAGTCAGGGTCACTAACCACTAGACCAACAGGCCTGTCAAATAAATGTTTCCATAAAGGTTCTAAGTATGAAAAGTTTAAGTAAGCCTTGTGAGAATGTACCAAAAAAATGTATTATCTACTAGCTTTTGCCCGCGGCTTCGCTCGCGTTAGAAAGAGACAAAAAGAAGCCTATGTTACTCTCCATCCTCCATCCCTTCAACTATCTCCACTTAAAAAATCACGTCAATTCGTCGCACCGTTTTGCCGTGAAAGAAAGCCAAACAGACAGACACACTTTCCCATTTATAATACTAGCTTCTGCCCGCGGCTTCGCTCGCGTTAGAAAGAGACAAAAAGAAGCCTATGTTAATATCCATCCCTTCAACTATCTCCACTTAAAAAATCACGTCAATTCGTCGCTCCGTTTTGCCGTGAAAGAAAGCCAAACAGACAGACACTTTCCCATTTATAATATTAGTATGGATTTATCTATCTTAAGTACGGAACCTCTACCCGAATTCGTGTCACACTTTTCCGGTATTAATATTTTTTTAGAATTTAAAAGGTCTACGAGGGTGTCGGTCAAGACTTTGAATAACTGGTTAGTAATAGTTGCAGACATACAGCCACGTTCAATAACAATGCGGTTTTATTGTAAATCCTTTTATTAAAGGTTAACAAGGCAAAATATTGATTTGCGTTACATATTTTTGCAAAAATTGGTTCAGATATGATTATTCTAGCTTTCCCCTAGGTTTTATCCATTTAGATCCCGTTTCCTTGGGGTTTTTGAGATAAATACTATTCTATATCTTTTATCAGACTATGGACTGACTCTGTACCAAGTTTTATTTCAATCGGTTCAGTAGTTTCGGCGTGAAAGCGAGACAGATAGACAGAGTTACTGTCGCATTTATAATATAAGTATACGAAGTATGCATCTACATCTTGGCATTTCAACGTAGTTTTTTGCATATCTGTGGTCGAAAATTTAATTAAGTATTATAGCATCAATAAATCTATTTTTCGGGAACTTTCATTACTCATACGATTAAAAACATGTGTTTTCATGGTAATGCAAACAAGTTGATGCCGCTCATAAAAATAAGTTTTTATTAAATATAAATTTACCTATTTTTGCAATACTTGGGATTAACACAATGACGATGAAAATGACGACAATGGAAAAATAATGTAAGTATTAATATCCCACTTTAGGGCAAAGGTTTTCTTTTAAATTACGAGTTTGTCTATACTAATATTATAACGAGGAAAACTTTGTTTGTTTGATGGTAATGAATAGGCTCAAAAACTACTGGACCGATTTTAAAAATTCTTTCACCATTCGAAAGCTACATTGTCCACGAGTAACATAGGCTATATATTTACACGCTTTGTCCCACGGGAGCGAAGCAGTAACCAAAAACCTAATGTAACGTGGGTGAAACCGCGAGGAACAGCTAGTAGTCAATAAATCACATATGTGTTCCTTCATTTATGTTTGTGACGTTTAAGATAGATTTTAGAATATTATGTACCTATTGAAATTTGTCAAAATTGCGTTTTTATTTACCCTGTATCAAAGTCATAACCACGAAACCATCCATACTAGTCCATACTAATATTATAAATGGGAAAATGTGTCTGTCTGTCTGTATGTTTGTCTTTCTTTCACGGCAAAACGGAGCGACGAATTGACGTGATTTTTAAGTGGAGATAGTTGAAGGGATGGAGAGTAACATAGGCTACTTTTTGTCTCTTTCTAACGCGAGCGAAGCCGCGGGCAAAAGCTAGTTAATAATAATGTAATAATAATAATAATTTCAGCCTCTTACTGTCCCACTGCAGGCCAAAGGCCTCTCTGACAGAGAAGACACGAGCGCTCAAGTAAGTCCAGGTTTCCTCACTA